>OY986048.1:62760426-63102699 GCA_963920205.1 Stenodema calcarata | reverse complement strand
AATAGTGAAAGTGAACCCAGACAGTAATTACGAATAATCCTCGGATTGAAAGACCCCATGGGACTAAGGCTGAAGATAATTGACCTGACTGAGTGGATTTGTTAACAGATGTCTACTCGCCGTTCTCTCCCTGTCAATACCCTGACACTGCCTTGCAAACTGTAGGCCCGCAAACCCAAGGTACCGCAGTGAAAGGCCATAACCATATCCCGTTAGGATATGCATGTATCTTTTATTTGTTGGGGAAACCCAATACGTTCTCAAGTTGTTTTGTATACGTATGGAGCTCTCAAGGATATTATTAGCGTTGCAACTGCAAAGTAAGATCCTAACGGTATATCCTAACTGCATATTCTAACGGTAATATCTGTAGAAAGGTGGCAAAGTGTGATGTCATTTTGTCTAAATTTTTCTGGAGAGCGATTTCAAAGTTCTGCCAGCCCTCAAACATCGACAAATGCTTCAATATAATTTTTTCTTCGCTTATTTAATTTCATTAACTAGCTGCCGTTGACTTATGTGGAGGTTTTACATTTTAAATCAATTGGAACAAATTTTCTGAATTTTCCAAGCAGATTCCTGACATATGACTTAAGTACATACATTGTGATTTTGCCATCTTCCATACTCCGTTTACTACTTTTGTCGATTACCTCAATCACTCATTGTTGCAATTTGTAATTTTTTGGATGGGTAGTAGGTAAAAACAAGTACTTGATAAAAATATTAATAGGTAATAAAAAAGCAATTCAAAAATCAGAATGTAAAAAAGTGTTTGTCAAAATCGTCACTTAAGTTCTAATCCACATTATTGCTGAAATGACTTCATCACATTAAATTTTGCTGGTTCGAATTGAAACGCGAGATTGAATGAGTTCAGTTCAGTTTAGTGTTTAGTATTGGCTGAAACTCGGCGAAATCCTGAAACTAACCTGTTTTGGAAGGTACAAGTGAACTTTTTGGAAATTAACAGTTTTCATGTCACTTGGAAAATGAGGACATGTGGATTAGGCTGCATCAGAACTTAAGTGACGAACTATTCGTTTATTTGCCATTTGGAAGGAAAAAAAAGTAGTATTCAACTGAAAAAGAAGAAGACGAAAAAATGAATTATTATAACTGTTGCATTGTGTGGGACTTAAGAGAAGTCTATCACCAACCCGGTACGAAATGTCATTAAAAATCAACCTTCCTCTTTATCGACCCATGAGACAGCTCGTTGAACTCTGGTGCTTCCTCTACGATTCGTGGCGTCAAAATTGGATGATTACAATGAAACTCCTTAATGCAGATCACCCTTCTAATCTAATTAACGAACTGTTAGATAAAACTCTAGCTCATCATCCAAATTAAATTTAAAATACCATACGAATTTCTTTCCTATCATACCATACTGTACTATACCAAATCATACCTACAATAATATACCATACCATACTCATACCATGTCATACAAACCGAGTGAATATTGCATTGTCATCCAGTTCTGACCTATATTTAAAATTTCAAGTCTCTAGCTCATCATCAAAATTTAATTTGTATTATTACAAAAAGGTATTATTTCAACAATTTTACAGATGAGAAACCGAGTGAATATTGCAATGTGGTCAATCCCCGACTCACGGTTAAGATTTACAGTCTGTAGTTTAACGGGAAGATGAAAAAACTCTGCAAATTCTTGACACAACGGTTTATTATCTTCTTTGTACAGATCACCCTTCTGTCTAGATTCTTTGGGCGATTCCAATGGTTCATTATCGAAGATAATAAATCAAAAATAACTCGGCTTTTTGCCATTAATTTTGTTTGACAAATAAGAAACCAATCTTGAAGCCTTACGGTACCTACGTACTAATTTACCTGACTTTAACCCTTTTCTGTGCAATTTGAACTTGTTGTGAGAAGTAACAATAGCGGTGGCCCTTGTATTCTGGGGTTTCGACCTCCACCTACTTCGGCAATACTTTAATAATGAATTATTATTGATTACCAACTCAATAGTATTATTATTATTTATTAACAAATATTATTAATTGTTATCAATAATTAATTAGTAATTATTAGCTCTTATAATTTATTAACTCAATGTCTCAACACCAGTGTGTTATTTGAATCAGTCGCGCCAGTCGCTGCTGCATGATCCACCCTCATGTTGAAAAACTCTGCCAATTCTTGACACAACGGTTTGTTGTCTCGTTTGTGCAGATCATCCTTCTTTCTAGATCACTAAATTGATTGATTATTATTATCCAAATTTAATAAATATGAACCATTTAAAACCAGTTTTTTGCTCCTCCTGAAACATTGGTGAAAATCAGTTAGCCACTGTTGCAGTGGGATTGACGATTTTAAGTACGTAAATTTTGTATGTAGGTATGGGTCTTACTACGAGAATGTGTAGTTTCTTGTCCAGTGTCAATATCTCACTGTTGTTATGCAATTTTTAACCTTTTTCTTATTTTTTATGCAAGTAAGCAACTTGAACTACATAAAACTACATAAGCAGTGCTTATTTAAAGATTTAAATTATCCATCAATGTTTAATATCATCACAAACTGTTATTGGTTTATTATCTTCGATAATGAACCACTGGAATCGACCAAAGAAAAAAATTTTTCAACCCCCCCTCAAAATTTGTTGGTTTACATTTCAAGATAAGTAGATTCAGAAAATCGAAAAAAAAAATCGTCCTTCCGTCGTACGCCGTCTGCAGCAATTTGCCAAGTTACAGTTGAGCTGAAATTGCGAAATTTGGTTTCTGATAAACAAATTGGATAGACTTATCCAGAGAGAAGGGTAACTCATCCCACTAGAGACCTGGAGTTGGTAAACCCCCACCTAAGGACAGGAGAACTCCCCACCTGGGGGCTCTCTATATAAGGGCCTGCCCTAGCGGCCTAAGGTTCATTCAGTCACTGCTTACCACTGCCCAAGTCGATTGAAACGTCACTTTCAAATTCAACTTAGTACTTCAGTGCTCATTCCTCAACCCCTAGTCAACATTGGCCGTCCTCTATTCAGGTATCACGAAATAAACTTAACTTCCCTCATCTACATTTTAACTTCATTCTCAACCAACAAAGTCAATTCTATTATAAACTGAACTGGAGACGCCTCGGCTGTCCCAAACAGTTTGTAATGAGAACTTCCCTCAAACTACAAAGGAGTCGTCTCGTGTCTGTCTCTATCTAATTGAAGGAACTTAAATTACTTTAACTTCACTCGCAACCAACAAAAACCCTGGGTAGGAGATATTCCAATATCAAATATTAGGAGTCAGTAAAGTGGAACATTTAATGCTATCAGCCATGCCAATTCTTTCCGAACCAAATATTTGCGTTGAAAGATCTACAAATCTGTTACTCGGCAAAGGATTAGTGATTACCTCAATCACTCATTGTTGCAATTTGTAATTTTTTGGATGGGTAGTAGGTAAAAACAAGTACTTGATAAAAATATTAATAGGTAATAAAAAAGCAATTCAAAAATCAGAATGTAAAAAAGTGTTTGTCAAAATCGTCACTTAAGTTCTAATCCACATTATTGCTGAAATGACTTCATCACATTAAATTTTGCTGGTTCGAATTGAAACGCGAGATTGAATGAGTTCAGTTCAGTTTAGTGTTTAGTATTGGCTGAAACTCGGCGAAATCCTGAAACTAACCTGTTTTGGAAGGTACAAGTGAACTTTTTGGAAATTAACAGTTTTCATGTCACTTGGAAAATGAGGACATGTGGATTAGGCTGCATCAGAACTTAAGTGACGAACTATTCGTTTATTTGCCATTTGGAAGGAAAAAAAAGTAGTATTCAACTGAAAAAGAAGAAGACGAAAAAATGAATTATTATAACTGTTGCATTGTGTGGGACTTAAGAGAAGTCTATCACCAACCCGGTACGAAATGTCATTAAAAATCAACCTTCCTCTTTATCGACCCATGAGACAGCTCGTTGAACTCTGGTGCTTCCTCTACGATTCGTGGCGTCAAAATTGGATGATTACAATGAAACTCCTTAATGCAGATCACCCTTCTAATCTAATTAACGAACTGTTAGATAAAACTCTAGCTCATCATCCAAATTAAATTTAAAATACCATACGAATTTCTTTCCTATCATACCATACTGTACTATACCAAATCATACCTACAATAATATACCATACCATACTCATACCATGTCATACAAACCGAGTGAATATTGCATTGTCATCCAGTTCTGACCTATATTTAAAATTTCAAGTCTCTAGCTCATCATCAAAATTTAATTTGTATTATTACAAAAAGGTATTATTTCAACAATTTTACAGATGAGAAACCGAGTGAATATTGCAATGTGGTCAATCCCCGACTCACGGTTAAGATTTACAGTCTGTAGTTTAACGGGAAGATGAAAAAACTCTGCAAATTCTTGACACAACGGTTTATTATCTTCTTTGTACAGATCACCCTTCTGTCTAGATTCTTTGGGCGATTCCAATGGTTCATTATCGAAGATAATAAATCAAAAATAACTCGGCTTTTTGCCATTAATTTTGTTTGACAAATAAGAAACCAATCTCGAAGCCTTACGGTACCTACGTACTAATTTACCTGGCTTTAACCCTTTTCTGTGCAATTTGAACTTGTTGTGAGAAGTAACAATAGCGGTGGCCCTTGTATTCTGGGGTTTCGACCTCCACCTACTTCGGCAATACTTTAATAATGAATTATTACTGATTACCAACTCAATAGTATTATTATTATTTATTAACAAATATTATTAATTGTTATCAATAATTAATTAGTAATTATTAGCTCTTATAATTTATTAACTCAATGTCTCAACACCAGTGTGTTATTTGAATCAGTCGCGCCAGTCGCTGCTGCATGATCCACCCTCATGTTGAAAAACTCTGCCAATTCTTGACACAACGGTTTGTTGTCTCGTTTGTGCAGATCATCCTTCTTTCTAGATCACTAAATTGATTGATTATTATTATCCAAATTTAATAAATATGAACCATTTAAAACCAGTTTTTTGCTCCTCCTGAAACATTGGTGAAAATCAGTTAGCCACTGTTGCAGTGGGATTGACGATTTTAAGTACGTAAATTTTGTATGTAGGTATGGGTCTTACTACGAGAATGTGTAGTTTCTTGTCCAGTGTCAATATCTCACTGTTGTTATGCAATTTTTAACCTTTTTCTTATTTTTTATGCAAGTAAGCAACTTGAACTACATAAAACTACATAAGCAGTGCTTATTTAAAGATTTAAATTATCCATCAATGTTTAATATCATCACAAACTGTTATTGGTTTATTATCTTCGATAATGAACCACTGGAATCGACCAAAGAAAAAAATTTTTCAACCCCCCCTCAAAATTTGTTGGTTTACATTTCAAGATAAGTAGATTCAGAAAATCGAAAAAAAAAATCGTCCTTCCGTCGTACGCCGTCTGCAGCAATTTGCCAAGTTACAGTTGAGCTGAAATTGCGAAATTTGGTTTCTGATAAACAAATTGGATAGACTTATCCAGAGAGAAGGGTAACTCATCCCACTAGAGACCTGGAGTTGGTAAACCCCCACCTAAGGACAGGAGAACTCCCCACCTGGGGGCTCTCTATATAAGGGCCTGCCCTAGCGGCCTAAGGTTCATTCAGTCACTGCTTACCACTGCCCAAGTCTATTGAAACGTCACTTTCAAATTCAACTTAGTACTTCAGTGCTCATTCCTCAACCCCTAGTCAACATTGGCCGTCCTCTATTCAGGTATCACGAAATTCTCAAACTTAACTTCCCTCATCTACATTTTAACTTCATTCTCAACCAACAAAGTCAATTCTATTATAAACTGAACTGGAGACGCCTCGGCTGTCCCAAACAGTTTGTAATGAGAACTTCCCTCAAACTACAAAGGAGTCGTCTCGTGTCTGTCTCTATCTAATTGAAGGAACTTAAATTACTTTAACTTCACTCGCAACCAACAAAAACCCTGGGTAGGAGATATTCCAATATCAAATATTAGGAGTCAGTAAAGTGGAACATTTAATGCTATCAGCCATGCCAATTCTTTCCGAACCAAATATTTGCGTTGAAAGATCTACAAATCTGTTACTCGGCAAAGTTTGTTACGTATCCAATACTCTTCTGGTATTCAATACAATTTTGGCAGAGGAAAAGTTACAGTTGGAGTAGATTTAAAAAATAAACTGTAAGAGACACTTTTTGTTGTAAATTAGTTTTAGAATTGATTTGTGAAGTCCTTCTGATTCAAGTTGATTGTATTCGTCCATTTAGAAAAAAATCTATTCGAACTCTGTGTGATCCGAAACACTGCGAAAATCTCGCATAATCAAAGACGATGGTGAGACACGTTTTTGTATAACCGAACTATCAGGAATTTTGGGGTGAAAATTGGTAATTTGTCATCAGTAAGAACAAACTAGAAATTTTGATTTTTCCCAACTGAGAAAACCAATCGCTATTTACTAGGTACTAGGAGTGGATACTAAATAAGTACTTGATTGAATGTTGATAATTCTATTTCAGAATGGCAAGGAGACAAGGAACTCTATCTCAGAACGCGTCGCGGAAGGTGCAGTTCATCGCACCTACAGAGACTCACCGACAAGATCTGAGGGAGTCAGCAGACTCAGAGATCGCAGCGACTTATAGGAATATCCGGAAGCGGCAGAGAACAGATGAGTCCACGCAAAAGAGCAGCGAGCCAAGTCCTCAGGAGGCAGCACCTGTCGAGAAAAGACGAAGTGATCGACTGAAGAAAGGGTGCGTACTATTCGGGTTTTCTATTTTATTACCTTTCATTATTTTATATTCCTTCATGACATGAGAGTATACGATTGCAGTACCGAGTAGGTTAGCGTACATTATATTTAAGATTTATGTTCAACAGGCCCCGAGCTGTACAGCATTGCACTGAACCAACAACAGAAGTCCCAACCACCAGCACGGAGCCCGTACAGCAGCCAACAACCGTTCATTCGATTGACAGGTACCATTCTTCCAAACGTCTAATTCTCGGATAATCCCTATAATAATCACCTGAAGATTTGGTGATTTTGGAGAATCTAATCTACAAGAAGTATCAAAGTTGTTAGATTTGGACAGCCAATAGTTAGGAATTCACTGTAGCAATGCTTGGACATTTGAAGAACAGGACACACGAAAAGTACTAGCCTGACCGTCCTCCAAGTTTAAAGCAGCCATTTGTCATGACCAGAAAATACTTGGCTCCTCATAAGGAATGCGTCCCCTACATCTTGTCGAGACCACCCCTTTGGCATTTTATGTAAACTCTAGAACCCCCATAGCTTCTCTGTCTGGTTGGTTGTGATTGTTACATCCATTTTTCGTTTAGTAGCAAAAATGATTTGAATAATCTAGAGTGAGCCAAAACAATCAGTGCAGTTTCCAAAAGAAATTTTAAAAAATGGTGCTACTTACGAATGCGATTTGTTTTATTACATTCCATACATCACCCCATTTTGATTACTTAGGTCCTAAAAATTATCTCAGGAAGGTGGCCGCCCTCAGCGGCTATGCTCTGATGAATGCGACTTTCAGTTCAAACAAAGCCCACTTCTCTCAGGAGCAGTAAACAAACAACATTTTTGCTATTGGGGTGAAAATATTCACGAGAGACCTCTCCACGCCCCAAAACTCACTGTCGGGTTGCCATTTCAAAATTTATTTTTTCATAAGCCGTATTTTTTCGAGGAGGACTGGCTCTGTTACAGTCAGTAGGAACAGTGATGTCACCGGGTTTGTTGTAATTTAAGTATTTCATGACATCATCCCTTTTTCCCCAAAGATTCAGTCTTTGTCTCTTGATTATGATTGTACTACTTGGGATAGTTCTTGGCGCAGGTTGGGAATTTTCGTCCAAGGTCAGCTTTGGTGACACTGGTTTCTTCGGTGCTCTGGTGCGGACTTTTTTGGCCTGGATATGGGCGAGAGGGTTTGTGCAACCCAAACTTTCTGCGACGAGAGTTCGATTGAGCTACTGGTATTTTGTAGGGCAGTAGAACTGGACTTCGAGGCTCCTTCAGGTGTGGTTTCCTTTAGCGAGTGGTACTTCGTCTGTCTGACGAGACCTTCTGGGGCGTAGATACCAAGAGTTCAGGCGATACGTAACTCCAACTGGTGTGCTAGGGTTATGAAAAGTTTCAGGGATCATTGAGAGGTTGTTTTGAATATGTAAACCAAATTTTGTAATTTTAGCACATTGCTAATTTTCGTAAACCTAATGTAAAAATTGACCGAAACAACCTCTTCTTTCTTCCCTCAGGACTCTGATGCCGCCCCCTTCAACGAGTACCTCCGGAAACGAGTTCTCCGGTTGCAACTCCGATGTCGATCCGCCTGAGTGGCTGAACAGCAGCATCATGGCAGCGACACGTCATGAGATTTGGATACGCAAGCAACTGATGAATGTTAGACAGGAGCTCTTGGACATGGAAGATCAAAAGACAAGAGTCCTCGAGACGATTCTGGCCGCTTTGAATGACAGGTATTAGAGACGGCTTCGCCATTTTTATTATAGAATATTACTTTTGAATAACATGTAATTAGCTTTTTCAAACGTTCGCTGTTTTTTTTCCGTTTTATTTGATGGCAAATCGAATAGTATACATACTCTGGAAAAGACTAAAGGAACAGGAAGATGAAACAGTGGAAACTGATGTCAAGGAGTCGTTTTTCACAAAACAAGGACAATTTATAGGAACCTGTAAATAGTACGAATATAACCTTTAGGCAGTCGTTTTGATCATTTGATCAGATTTAGCCCGATCTTGGAAACAGCTTCATGGTGACCCTTCCTCTTGCTCCAATGGTCCTCACTAGTTCCTGTCCAGGGTCCAATATTGTATGCCAAGTTGTCTATTACTCATAGACACTAATAAATTATGTACCTATTAATGCACTTAGCCATTTCTGTTTGTTGATTTTGGTTATAATCTTGAATAATGAACCATCGGAATAGACCAAAGAAAAACAATTTTTTTTTAAACGCCCCCTCAAAATTGGTTGGTTTACGTTTCAAGATACGTAGAATCAGAAAATCGAATTTTAAAATCCCCAGTCATGCAGCATCACTGGGTGAATTTATGGGTGAACCTCCCCCCACCGCCCAACATCACCATAACCCCCCTCAGCTTTTGGACATTACAACGCTGAACACGACGGAGAAGTCAGAATTGCGATATCGCATTCCGTCATCAGATTAGAGCAGATTAACCATGAAGAACGTATTCTTCATCTTCAAAGTACTCTAAGTTTGTGGAATGCGATATCGCAATTCTGACTTCTCCGTCGTGTTCAGCGTTGTAATGTCCAAAAGCTGAGGGGGGTTTTGGGGATGTTTGGTTGTGGGGGGGGGGGGGGGGGGTCACCTATAAATTCCAAAAATGAAACGGTCTGTCAATTGACACCTCATTTTTTAGGTTTTTACACGCAGAATAAGATCGGGAAGTCAGAATTGCTATATCATATTCCGCTCTCAAACTGGAGCACGTTGATGAAGAAGAAACGTGTTCGATACTTGAGATGTTCTTTAATAAAGGCCATTTACATAAATCCAATTATTCCTTCAAAAATTCGCTCTTATAGTCATGCTGCATGACTGGTTTATTGAAATTCTACCTACTCTCGTGCTTCTCTTCTGGTGAAGGAACACATATTTACCCCAAAACGATAATAACTTTAGTTCTTGGGTTTACTTTAGTTAGGCATCAGTTTAAACCTGTGTGGAACTAAAGTCAACCCGCCTACCACTCATTTACGACGAGCATGGAGTCCTACAAAATTTGACTAAAAAACGATAAAAAGATCAGATTATTTATTTCAGTTATGTACCTTCTTAGTTTATTTTTGACAATTATTTGATAAAATATTTCTTGGAAATAGGGAATAAAATAGGCAGAATTTCAAAAAGATGCTGTAATACAGTACAGTACATTAGTTTATCAAGAAGAAAATAAGCTAGAGAAACGTTGCTATCCGATTAGCAGTTATAGTTAGCGACTCGGGAATTGTTTCAATCGACTCAGCACCCCAAAACACACGAGAATCCATATCAAGTTCAATCACTTGGATCATCTAAGAGGTTTTGTACAAAAACTGCTGTTTCCATCCACTGCGTGCCATCACTTACGTTCCTCAACGTTTTGTTCAATGTGATCACCGACGGCGGAGGACGGCGGTCAAATCAATACAACAGACACTTGAATGAGTGTGTAGTCGGATTATTCAAGTCCCAGGACAACCGGAGATGACCTGCGCTTTTGGCAGTCTATCAAAAATGAATAGTCACATGATTTTTTCCAAAAATCCTCTTAATCACTGGTTACTATTGGCGATGGACCAAAATAATTTTGAAAAAAAAAAGATCAGGTTTACCTCTATCTACGAGTAGGTATCCATCTTTTTTTGTCTCGCAAAAATACTTTCATCACCCGTTTTCATTTTTGATTGTACTCAATTTAGTACTTTCCAGATTTCCAATTTATTATCTTTGTAGTAGGAGCTGCCTTTGATCAGATAATGACCGTTAACTTTCACTTCAATTGCACAAGTTTACAAAAGCAACTCAGCAAATTCTTGACACAACGGCTTATTATATTTTTGTGCAGACTTGTCCAGTCTAATTCACGAAATGATAGATGAAACGCTTATAAATAATGAGATGAATTAATTACAAATAATTTGTACAAATACGAAGATGATAAACCAAAAAAATGTTTGCAAGCATTATGTCCTAATGTTTGCAATGTTTATTTTTGGGGTCGCTGAATCTGAGGTCGGTTGACCTCGATCTGGTCAGGTTTAAGGTCATCTGAAGGTCAACCACCTTGGGGGAATCTTAGATAGGTACATATGTACACATTTTTCCGACATTTCCTCCGATTTGACTTTCAAAATGACCTAAAACCTCACCCGATGGAGGTCAACCGACCTCAGATTCGGAATCATCGACCCCAAGAACATTAAGACTTATGGGTCGCATACACTTTTTTTTTGTAAACCTGTGTTATCCTGTGTCCAATGAATTATTTATACTTCTAAGTGAATTCAATGCGTTATTGAGAACATTTAGCCCAGTTCTCTTCTTAGATCTGATTATTGTCAAATTTTTCTCTGAGTGCAGTTGAACAATAATTATTCATTATTATTCATTAATATTAATTATTATTCTTTCTTTTGCAGGGAATGAAAATTTGAAAATGAAGACTTTTCCCCGAATTCTACCTTTGTATTTAATCTACCTTAGTTTATTTAAAATACAGTGCTTTTTCTAATTTTTTTTTCTTGTCTATGATTGGCGTACCTACTTCAAGTGAAAATAGTTCGTATTTCTAAGTGGGATTTCATGGGAGTAATGTCCTCGCGCATCTTCAATCACAATCAACTGTCCTTCAAATGAGGGAGATAAATGTAGTCTGATGGTTTCCGTCCAGAGACGAGGAGGAGGCTTTGAATTGGACTCAGCAGTCACTAAACCATTTTAAAATAAGTAAAACTCTCCTGAAGTTAGTGTAAAAAGTCCCTCAAATCACAATTCATCACTACGGCAAACAATGCGGGTTGACTACTTTCAGGGACTCTTCATCGAAAATATGTTATACATTTTATTTTTTATGGGGATGGGAGCGATATTTGGTTAAAAAAATCCTCGAAAAATCGCTAAAAAGTAATTTTCCCAAAAATGCACATTTTATGTAACAGTCATTTTTGTAGTCTCGTACCGGCCAAACTGCTTTTCCTACAAAAAGGTCATGAGAGAATAATTTGAAGACAATTCAAGACCGGAATGGGGCTTTTGGCCGAATGGTTTTCTCAAAAACTAGTCTGTCTCTTTTGGCTACAGCTCCAAAACTATTCGTCCGATCCAAAACTTCTTTTTGGGAAAAAATGACCTGTTTTGCAGAGCTCTATCTTGGGGCTTACCTGGTCTACAGAGTTTTACTACTACTGAAATTGTAAACATACTAGCACTGCATTGTAGCTTGAAAATGAGGAAAACTCAATCAAAATTCCCAGATAGTTTCCAATATAGTGCACACACTTCACCTGGCTGGTTTTTTTTAGCTTGATTGGAATTCCGCCTTTCGAGTTCAAGCAATTCTTATTTATTTGCCTCTTTCCTGACAATGGACGAGTGCAAACTAGAGTTATTGATAATCACAAGAAATTCGAAAATGACAAAAGCAAAAATAACTCGGGAAAACATTTTTAACGAAGGAAATTCCGTTGTGAACCCTTCTGGTAGTGATGTAGTATCCATGCAACTGCTCATGCTTGAAGTGGCAGCACATGATGAGATGATGGAAATGTGTAATGATCGTTCCTCGTATGATGAACAAAGTAGTTACCTAGATGTGTCTGTAGGTGAAAACTTCAGGGGAAAACTCACTTTTTCCCAAACTTTCAGAAGAGTCAATTTTCCCTCCTTAATTGCCTGTAGGTATTCTTCACTTGAGCCAATCTTTAAGAAATTAAAAATAGGTACTTAGTAATGAATTCATTGTCCACTGTAAAATGAGATAAATTAATCGTTTTATTTAAAGTTTGAAATAAGGTGGCAATATGGTGGCAGTTTTTTTTAATCACTGTCTTTTCCCCATATTCCGGCGAAATAAGCTTGAGCTGATGAAATACAGAAACGCTTCAAGAATAGGACGTCCTCGGATTTTGGTTTTGACAGCGTTTTTTTTTTTTTTGGATTAAGAATTATGATTGTTTGAACCTAGCTTACTTTTTTTTTTTTTTTTTTATTTATTCAGAACAATTTTCAGTAAACATAATCCCCCCAAAAAACACTCCGTGTAAAAATCACTAATACTTGATGGTGGTTAACGTTTTATACAAGTATTAGTTGCTTGTGGAAGTAATAAAAACGTCTCGCAATAGCGCCAAGGAGAGATTTCGAAAAGGGTACGGTGCTTGTGAAGTGGTTAAGCTTTTCATTATACTTAGCTCCTTAATGAGGAAAAGGGCGGGCGGGGAAAGTAGATATCATAACTTTTTCCGGCCTCTGAAGAATGATATTTGCGAGGCGGGGTGATTTTTACACGGAGTGTTTTTTGGGGGGATATCACATCTTTTTGTTGTTGAAGTGGGTCATTTTATAAAGAAGGTCTATGCAAAATTTCAAGTCGATTGGTCCGGTTACCCAGGCTGTTGACTCGTCAAAGTTGCCCAAATTAGCCTAAATTTCAGTTTTTTGTTTCTAAAAGTTTTTGGGTTGAGATAATGGGTTAAACCTTTCAAAAGGCACTGTCTGATGTTGAAACGAAGCTCTGTGCAAAATTTCAAGTCAATCCGTGAAGGTGGAAATGCCTAACTGATTAAGGAGAAGAAGAACAGGTGTAAAGTAGTCTCGGGATTAGTCAACGAAACAATTGCGTCGGGAAATCGGTATTTTATTTGGAAATATTATTGGTAAAACATAGGAAATTCGGGAACGCGAAGTAACACTGGTAAGAGTCCAAGACTGACTCATGTACGATAGTCTCGGGATTATTTGGAAAATATAACTGGAAAATATAGGAAATTGGGGAGCACGAAGTTACACTGGTATGAGTCGAAGACTGACTGAATAGACGTTCGGGGGGGGGGGGGGGACAAAAATGGCGTCACAGGACGCAGTTCTGCTAAGTAATTTATGTAGGTACGTCATTGCCCGTTTTCTCAGCATGTTACCCCAACTGGCATTATAATTTTGGAAATAATAATCTGGAAATATTATGTGTCGGGTGAATAGTATTAGTGTTGTTATTCGGTGGTAATGTGTAGTGAATGGTCGGGGCGCTAGTGGGCTACGGAACTAATGGCAACTGGGTCATGGAATAAGGGAGAGCTAAGGCGCATGGAGGAAGTTGTGTGGAGAAACTGGAAAATTAGGAAGAACTCCATGGTAGGTGGAAAGACGCTAGTAGCGGGAATAATGGGAACTAGGGAAGTTGTGGTACAATGGCCTGAGGTCTCCAGAGGTGAACTCTGGGGGCCGAACATCCTCCCCCCCCCCCAAGGGAGCACCCCGGGGGCGAAGGGTGGCAGCAGGAATGTAGGAAGGTATCGGAAGACATAGCAGAAGGAAGAAGTCGGGATGTCGGTGCAGTTGGGAGTGATTGTTGAGACAGATGTCCCAGGAAAACATATTCATCTAAAACACGATGTATAGGCAGCTTGTAGCGTCGGGTTTTTGGAAAGTTTATTTTGGGGAACATCGTTTCTATGCTTTCGTATGTTCAGTAGGGAAAGTAACGAGAGGTCGTTCATTATCGTTTACAGAATGGTGAAATGTAACTCGGTTTTTCCTCGGGAAAGTGATAAATTTTGTTCTGGTAAATTTGGGAGAATCGTCAAATACGATCGGGTCTACGTTAAAGGAAATATCGTCCAAAATTGCACCACTGAATATGATATCAATCCTGTGACGTCTGTTAAAATTGGGATTTGCCAACGGAAGTTTGGAAACTTCTGGCCAGTGGGTAATTGGGAAGGAATACGTCGGTGATGGGGAACTCGGGTTTTCTAACACTATAGAGGGGACAAATTTAGGGGAAAATTTTTGGAATTTTGGAATGGCGGAATTTTTTGGAAAGGTGTAAAGTATTTTTTGGAAGTATTGGAATTTTTCTGAATTTTTGGATTGGAAATTTTTTGAAATTTTTGGAATGGCGGAATTTTTTGGAAAGTATTTAAGTAAACCATGTAAAGTATTTTTTGGAATTTTTGGTTTTTTTGTTGGAATTTTTGGATTGGAAATTTTTGGAATTTTTGGATTGGAAATTTTTGGAATGGCGGAATTTTTTGGAAAGTATTTAAGTAAACCATGTAAAGTATTTTTTGGAATCTTTTGGAATTTTTGGATTGGAAATTTTTGGAAAGTACCATGCAATTTTTTGGAAAGTAAACCATGTAAAGTATTTTTTGGAATTTTTGGAATTTTTTGGATAGGGTGAAGAAAGTATAAATTTCAAAATATACAGGAAGATGAGTAGGTACTTCTTTTATATACCAGTAAATGAAGATTTTAGTATACAGATTGAAGCAACATAATGTATCAATGATACCATGATACATTGTATCATGGTTGGTTCAATGTAGACGGCTCTCTTATTGACATACTTCGATGTTTTCGAGGGTCAGAAACGCTGCGGATAGGGACCAATCTCAATATACTAGAGGGGCCTAGTGGGACCCGACGATGTGTGAGGCTTCCCCCACTCACTGGTTCCCCAAATCATCGCCTTGTTGCCTTCTAGGTACTCTTAGTTAGGAAGTAGTCCAAACTCCACGCTATTACGCACCGTGTTTGTACCATTTTCCATATCGTTTTCGACGAAGAGAACAGCCCCTTCCCGCTTCTCCTTCATCACCTCCACCCCTTGCCTCTCCTACACCGTAAAATCGCGTTTCGGTCGGTTCTAATTAACCGATTTGAAATCTGAAAATAGTTTTGGACTCAGGACGATGCAGTGCATTGCAGAGCTACCTCAGTTTTTCAAAAAATGGCTTGGAAATGTAAAAAAACGATCGCAACTTTCTCAATTTTTGATTATGACTCATTTCGACTAATTTCCGAAATTTCTACGCTCTTTTTACGTCCATAGCCGTTTTCAGATCTAAAATCGGTTCAATAGAACTCGAATTATCCCCTATCTAAATTTCCTTCATTTTGGTGCTGCTACGTGGTGGCTGATTTTAGAACTATACAAGGGCTATTGAGCCTTAAGATAGGTTTGGTGAAATCGGGCATCAGAATTACCCATTTGATGCAAATAAGTGATAGGCAAGTATTCAGTTTTGATAAATACGACACGAACCCACAGAGTACTTCTCAACCTGCCACAGTTGCATAACTTGCCAAATTGAAGTACTATTCTAGGAACGTATCATACTGGTATACCTAGTTATTCAGAGTATAGGTATAACTTACATATCAGATTCCCTCGCTGGTAAGCGCTGCGGTAGACCTCCCGCTTCCTTGCGAATCCAACAATTCGATCGATGATATCTGAAATTAACATCGAACGTACCACACGATGCAAAATGCGTAGCGAAACGAATATGAAATGGAAATTAGTACATAGCGGTCATCGTGAACTTACTCGATTCTTCTACAAACTAGAACGACAATCTTGTTGAAACTTTATCCAAGTATTACAGAAAAAAACGTTTTGAATAAAAGTAAAATGCTGAAAAATTAAAATCAAAATGTTTTTGGCCCATCATTGGACTTCAAAAACTTATACGAAAATTTGAAATGAAAATTAATTACCGGCAGTTTATAATTATACGGTAGGGTGAACTCAACTCATTTATTTCATTAAGGGCTTATATTAATCACTTCAATCAAGAAAACACCTCAGATGTCCTCAAAAATCAATGTTTATACGAATCTACTACGAGGTTCGTAGGTAGAGTACCAAGATACTTCCTCAAAGTGGAAAGTATTAAAGGGTTTATTATGGAAAGTATTACATACTTTCCCATAAATTATTATATAAATTAATAAATACTTACCCATAAATTTTATGGTTTCAGGCTGCAGAAAGTCGGATACTCACTTCTTCCACAGGATGCTCATGGATACTCACTTCTTCCACTGAATGCAGTATCCATAGTTGACTTCACTTCCCGGAGTATCCACTCGAATACTTCCATGCGTTTTCCCAAAAACATAAATATCGTTCAATATCAAATCGATTGATCAAGAGTGCGGTAATTGAATGCAAATGAAACAATTTCAACGATTTTTCTCCACATTTAAAACATGATCTACGTCCATACCTACCTGGTAATGGACTATCGAAATTTATTAATGGTATATTTTAAATTAAATTGAAATTGTGCGGCAGGAAATATCGACTATGAGGAAATAATCGATGTCTTTATATCGAAACGTCCCAATTCAATCTTGAATATGGTGGTTGTTCCTGAATTAGGCGTTGTTCCTTCACAGCTTGTGCCCACATACTTGTAGTTCAATTTTACATAGCTAAGCTGCAAGTTTTTGTAGCTTCTTATTTTTTGAAGAAGTCCTGTGGTTACACTACTTACTAGGCGAAATGGTGAGTATTATTTGTTCTTTGCTTTGTCACATTGTAAGGGAACGGTTCATCCGTGCTAATAACCTCCTCGATATTCCCAAGCCGGATGCGTTTACACCTTGTCTCAACAATCTATAGCATTTTTAAAATGAAATTCATCTCTTATATTACTACTTTTGATATTTGTACCCATTTGAAATTATGCAGTGCACACTGATTGCAACATCTTTCATCTCGCGTGTGCCTCTGTGGTCACAAAGTTGTGAAGAAACTTGCCGCTACTACAAAGTGTCCTCTGTATCACTTTTGTTTCACACGTTGCAACTCTTACAACAAGTTCATTATCCTCAGTTCGAGTATGAATTAGCGATGATGTGTTGATTAGGAAGTGAATGTGTACATTTACGAAACTAACGCTTGCAGCAAACTAATAAAGCATGGTTAGTCCGTCTGTCGCCCGATGATGTACAATATTCAATGATATTGACCTCGATCTTGGTAATCTATCGTAAAATTTAAAAACAGAAAGTTAATTTGAGTAAATTTGTATTGATGGACATTATCCGGGTGTGTAGGTTCCACACTACCGGTTGGAATAAGATATCACAGGTTGGTACTCAGAACAGTTCAAGAAATTCAGCAGCAGTTCAGTATTACACAATCTTAATTAAGTAGGTATTAGTTGCTAGAGTGAATATAGAGTACCATGTCGAAGGCTTATGCAGGTATAATGGAGTGATTATGCCAGATTCTGACATAATGGAATATCTCGCCTTCATAATGGAATATGTGATATAGGCGCATCATTCGATTGTCTATGTAACTGGAATTTCAGACGTCAATTGTTTCATTTCAGCCGGTTGGAAAGAACAGCAAGATGCTTCAGCTTATCAATTACCGAGTCCACATCATCTTACAGGACTCCAGGACTTTTATTGGTACTCTTAAAGGTACGTACTCATCATTCGTTGAAGGAAGTTGCAAGTTCTGTGGTATCCGCAGAGTAACTAAATTTAATATAATATTAATAATTGCAATAATAATAAGCAATAATTGCTCAAAGTGGTTGATTAATCTAGAAAATTGCTCACGATTTCAATGAATAGTATCTTCTTGGACGGATACCTTCGAGCATAACAACACAACTGTGCATTTATATGAAAGAATTTTGTAATGGGATAAGGATGGGATTTTCCTATGGTGTGCTACACACGAGTCAAACATGGCGAAATTATGGCTAATACCTATTCTTTGGATAATTGGAAGATTGGAAGTATTATGGTTTCTTACGATTTATAAGACGCGATTCGAATGTAAATATGACAACCTAAAGAGGATATAGGTACCTGGAGACCAGCCGAACCATACGTCACAAGGAAAAATAACCTATTACATTTTAACATTTTCAGCATTTGACAAACACATGAATTTGATTCTTGGAGACTGCGAGGAGTTCAGGAAAATCAAACCCAAGAACGCTAAGCAGCCTGAGAGAGAGGAGAAGAGGGTTTTGGGATTCGTGCTCATGAGAGGGGACAATATCGTTTCCCTGACAGTTCAAGGACCACCTCCGCCTGAAGAAGGTTTCCCAAGGGTACCAATGCCAGGTGGAGGAGGCGGAGTTGGTAATGCGCGACCTGCTGGACGAGGAGTCCCTAAAGGTGGTACCCCTGTACAACCAGGTAAGTTGAAGTTCATATAACTTAGCTCTTGTTTTTGACGCGTTCCACTTCGCGTCAGATCTTAGGCGTTGTTGAGAGATATTTTGTTTTAAGGCTTAACAGTGTCAACCAGTGGACAGATTCACTCGATGATTTGTCAGGATGTGCAAATCTGCAGATGTTTTTAAAACACCGAATATTTCAGGTCTTCAAGGACCCGTGCGTGGTGTTGGTGGACCTTCTCCTCAAGTCATTGCCCCAACCGGACGCGGTCAAGTATCAGCACCTCCACAAATGCAAGTTCCACCTCCAGGCATACCTCCACCGATGATGGGAGCTCCACCTATGATGCGTATGTTGAACCTTCCATCTCTTTTACCTTACTGAGCTCTCTTCTTCAAAATTTCAGAAAACTATTTTCTTCCATGTCTGGAAGAGCTCCGGCCAATTTATAAGGAACTCACGTTAAAAATCAGACATGTCCTGACTTATGTGTATCTCCTGTTATACAAGTTGGCATGACGACATGTTCTCAATTAACAATTGAAATTGCTGTAAAATATTTTGTGATATCATTCAATTAAAGCAATGACTGAGTTTGTGTCTCATTATGCAATCATCTATCAATTATTTTAGATGATCCAAAACCCATCTAACCCATTGAATGTTGTTCATTTTAGTTATGCCACCCCCCAACATGGCTGCTATGGGACTAGGTGGACCACCTCCCCAGATGGGTGGCCCCCCAGGACAAATGAGAGGTCCTCCGCCAATGATGAGAGGTCAGTAATTAATATTCATTGCCCACATTCTACTCTATGAGTGTTGGATCATAGATATATGAAAATCAACTTCTTACCTGGTGCCACAAATGCCAACATCAGTATACTGGTAAGAGCAGTGAGCTCCTCACCCAGTTCCTTTAGGCTTGTAAAATCTCGTGCTCTCGGTGCTGTCAACAAACATATGTGAAGGGAGGGGGTAGGTTGTAGTTGAAATCCAATCTTAGGGAGCTACGGCATCAACAACTTTCATACCAACCGAGGATTACCAAAATCAAAATATGGTTGTAACAAAAGGGAACATTTGAGAGGAACAACTTCAAAAACATCTTAAGAATCAAGAAGCAACGTCTGGTAAACCTGAATGTTCAATTGAATCTCTTGAAAAAACAGATGTCTCGATTTAATCGCTACTTTAGATATGTTTAATTTGATGTGAGCGAACCACTACCACCTTATTTGGTCGCCTGGGGCTAAATGATTTGTCCTAATGCCTTGAAATGATTTGTGGAGACAATCTTATGATGTTGGCATTCGTGTGTTTTCCTTCGTTTGAAGTCATCGTATTTCCCTTCAGTTTAACTTATATTTTCCCTTGAATACCGGGTTTCCTCTGTTTCAGGGCCTCCTCCGTTCTAAATGTCGGATTGATCCCCTACACTCATTCCAAGAATTCATTTACTACTACAATTGCTGCTGAACGACTATTATATCCCACTCAATTACTCAAGTGCTACCGTTTGCAGTAGCTTCTTCATTACTATTTTGTATTCCGTGCTGTAATATAGGATATTGTATTAAACACATCTTATCAACTTGGTTAACATCTCTCCCTCAGAAGTATTTCATTTTCTTGAAATTTACCAACGCAGGTTTTCTTGTCGATACCAACCTTGAGGATGTTCTGAATTTCAAGTGGTTTAAATTCAATATTCTGATTTCTTCTGCAAACTCTTGACCTAACAGTGAATATTGATCATGATGAAATGATCAATAGGAACTTCAAGTTGTAACCAAACAACCCATCAACAACAGCGTCGATCAAACCTATTTAGACGGTGAGAACCGACAGGATTTTGAGAAGTATCTAGTTTCTTTTTAGCGAAATTTCGGAGAAAATGTAGCTATTATTCTCGGTCCAAAATTTTAAAACTCTAATTTTCGAAAAATTTGCATACCAAAATCCGTTTCAGACCATCCTGAATCAATTGCTAAAAGACGCCAAAAATTATATGTATCTATATTTATGTATGTGTCATTCCAAACGATAACTCTCGATAGAATTGAGATTAAAAGTTCAAATTTGCACAAAAATCCGTCTTGGCAATCGACAGGCTAAGTTCGTAGATGGGGGGGTGGGAGTTTTAGGGGGGAGAAATTCCTCATAAATTCCCAAAATGGAACATTTTGACAAGTAACACGTCATTTCAAAGGTTTATTTATGCTGAACACGATGGTGACATCAGAATTGCGATATCTCATCCCGTCCTCAAACTGGTGCACTTTGAAGATGAAGAAACGTGGTTGTTACTTGATATGATCTTCATGGTTATTCTGCTCTAATCTGATGACGGAATGCGATATCGTAATTCTGACTTCACCGTCGTGTTAAGAGTTGAAATATCGAAAAGCTGTGGGGGTTCACTCAAAAAATGAAAGTCGGAGCAGATCGAAATCGTCAACATGAGAGTGAATCGTGAGGCAGCTTGTCGGGTCAATTTTCATATTGGCTCAGCTGATTCGAACAGCACTTCGTTTTCAAATGTAGAGTTAATTAATAATAATTTATAAGAATTATTAATAACCAACAATAACTAATAATTACACTACTTGATAATAATTATCAACAGGCCTGGGGAAACTCCACTCCAACATCGTACTGGTGAGTCAACTCGAAAATATTCGTAATCCGTGTCAATTTTCAATTTATTCTTATACAGTCCACTTATCGTTCTTTCCCTTCCCAGCGCCGCGTAAATTGACGATTTCGAATTTACGAGCGTGTTCTCATGGCGAGAACACTTACCAAGGAACAAATTAAAGAGTTCCTTTATCACCTCGGTGATAAAGGAAATCTTTATTCTCTTCGGTTCCTTTATCACCTCGAATCTTCAGTTTCAAGGTTCAACTTTGATAACTGATGGCAAGACTAAAGCGATTTTGTCATTTACCGGAACTTTTTTCATTCTTATACTGATGCAATAGTCCCTATTATCCTCCTCATGTCACTTCAAATTCTTCCAAAACCCGAACAACCTGGGGTTGTCACTTCAGAACTTACTATAATTTCGAGACCACTTCGTTGTAGTATTAATGTATTCAATTTTTGTTCAGCTAACGAAGGTAGGTATTTATTGTGAATCCAAAACATATATCTGAGTAAACGTAGTTGGGGACTTTTCTTTTCGTTATTTGATCCATTTCTCTATTCGGTGAGGGACAATTTCAAGTGAGGAATTATTAGGAAATCTCACTTCATTTTGCCCAACGGCACCCTTAAACTAACTTTTTTTTCAGTGAGTAGGTCAGCTTTTTGAGTCTGCTGGGCTGTAGCCCCGTCAGTGAACGAGAAGAAGAAGAACACGAAACACGTGAAAAATAGCGGGTTTAAAACTGTTATACCCCCGACACCTGATGTTCCCGAGAGCTGAAATTTGGTTTATGTCCTCACCTGCCCCTGGAGAGTTGGTGTACAAAAAATCAACTCTCGAGACACTCAGGGGGCCGAGCTATGGGAGGGTGAAAACCCCAACTTGTTCCGCCACGTAATCAGTGTCTCGCTTCGGTTTTCTTGGCGGGCGGGACGCTCCCGCCTCCCTAGATTGGGTTCAGACAGTATCTCTAAGATTGGAAATTGAGACGCCTATTCAAATTTTACAAACATTTTCAGTTGTTGGAAAACGCTCATAAGTGATTTATTGTTTGGATAGAACTTATACAAGTTACAAGTTACTTTTACAAGTTTTCAAAGCTCCCAAGGCTCACTGAGAAGTCAACAAACCAACAATTCACCTCTCCAGTTACCGAAACTAATTGAAATGGGCAATGGAACATGCTTTAGCCGCGCTTTCTTATTCTGTTTGCTGTTCCAGGACACAACATTCTCGCGGAACTTTACAGCGCTTATGATGATTGACTACCACCTTAGAACTAATTGAACAGTTTCTACTGTAACCAACATGACAACCAAGTGATCACAAAACAAGCGGCATTGTTTACTACATCTATTAATAACATAAATTAAATTATGTTATGTTAAATTAAGTTAAATTAACATTCATTTATATAGTTATAAATCAATTATATAGTTATAGTACAATTTATATAGTTATAGTATAAATCAAGAGCTTTCCAACGAATGGAAAACGATTTTTGTCCTATGAAAATGAAAGAAGTTCATTTCCCTAGCAACTACTCGGTTGTACGTGAAAATCATCGTTAAAATTTCGTGACACTTCTGCGTGACATTTTTCATGACACTTCCGCGTGACATTTTTCATGACACTTCCGCGTGACATTTTTCGTGACACATCCGCGTGACATTTTTCGGCTAGTTAGTCCAAGGCTAAAGCATGTTCCATGCTAGAGTCTAAATGTCTAGATCCTAAATGTTAGATTAATTATTATTATGAATTATCACTAATTATTAATAATTTTATCAAGTACCTAGTGAAAATTATTATAATTTATTGTTAGGTATTAATAATTTGTATTTATTATTAATAATTATTATTATTATTAATTACGATTAAATAATACGATATAATTCTGGGATTTTTAATACTACGTCGGTAATAATTTTTCTATAAAAGAAGTACCTACCAACAAACATTCGAAATCACCTTCATTTCCGTAGCACGAAACGTTCCTCAGAACAAAAAACTCGACATCACTAAAACCATAATATGATGTTCCATAAAACCATAATAAAATCATATTATGATGTTCCAAACAGCTCGTTAGTATGAAAATTGACCTGTATTTCAACCGTTTGATTCACGATCGTGTTGACAGGCTCAACCTTTGAGCCGTCATTGTGAACGAACGGCTGGTCGTACAAAGCTGTGGATGGTCTTAAAAAATTCTACGGAATAAACTCTATCTAAATATGAAATAAAAAACATACCGTTTGATGGGAATTTTTCGAGATATGAAAATTTCAAAATTCGTTTTGAACCCCTTCCCCTTGACCTAGGGTTATGAAACATTTCGAGGACCATTGTGGGGTTGGTCAGAACCCATAAAAATTGTGTATTTCTCCCCAGAAATTTCCCTTGTAGCAAACTCCAGGGGCTTGAACACTTCTAAAATTTCCTTAAGGTCTTCAATCTGTCGAGCAGCAATCATATCGGGAGCTGTAGAATTTTCCATGAGCACACTGTTGACTTGCGAGCGAAGTTCCAGGAAACGCTCTATCATGTAGTATTTGCTATTCCACCTTGTAGGGACATCGGTGATGAGCTTTCGTTTAGTCAACCCTTCAGTCGCCTCAATTGATCACTACCAACAACACTGTGGTTGAGCCATGTAGTTATGGCTCTAACTATTTTGAAGATGTCCTCCAAGTCAGGAACTGCACTTATTGCCTTTTCACTGACAAGGTTGAGCATATGCGCAAAACAATGTATATGTTTTTGGGCTGTGAATGTATCCTTGGCTGCTTTCACAATGTTAACCCCACCGTCAGTAATGATCGCTGTTACTAAATCCTTATTTATTCCAAATTTCTTACAAATTTCCTCCAGTACTGTCGATATATATTCAGATGTGTGTCTTTCTGTCAACTCTACCAGGCCTAAGGAAACCGAAGAAAGTTCGTCTTGGTCTTGTAGGATGTAGTGGACGGACACACCCAAAAAACTTTTAGTCTGAGTCTGATGGGATTCCGTCCATATATCACAAGTCAGTGTCAATGAATTGACTGATTCAAGTTGGATTTGGAACTGTTCACAGAGGGCGTCATATTTTTCATTCAGTAATTTCACAATCGTTTTTCGACAAGGCATTTTATAGAGAGGAGCCAAAACTTTCAAAAGATTAATAAAACCCTCCTTTTCCACTGTATGAAACGGTTGACAGTCTTTGCAAATAAAATATAAAATTGCTTCGTTTATCTTACTGCGCCGTTCTCCTCCCTCAGCAAAAGAAGCTGCAGTTCTAAAACAAGTAGAAATTTCAGATGCTGCAGGCGAAGCTATTCCTTGAGACGATGGCAGCAATAACACGTTCGGATGCACCGCTTTCAGGTGGGAAGTTCGGAAGATTTTGTTGCAATGATTGCAGACTGCACTTTCGTCTTGAAGTGTTTCCACACATCACTTTTATCTTTAGGTGGTGACATAATATCTTAAAGAAGACGAGAAATGTAATTTTAGAATCGAGATTCGAGAGCAAACAAAACACAGTACACAAAACTGAAACTAGGGATGGCAATCATACATCGATGTTTTTGAAACATCGTTTTTTTTAGCGGGACACATCGATGTTTTTCCATCGATGTTTTCTGTGTCGATGTTTTTGGAACATCGATGTCGGGGTTTCGATGCATCGATACATCGATGTTTCAATTTTTTTTGCCATAGGCTGCTGAAAGTTTTATTCTAACGTTTTTCTCACATACCTAGGAATATTATTTCTGAATTTTTATTTCCTTTTAATGAAAATATCGAGGCGTGTTGGCTGAAAAGTATCGATACTTCCAATATTTCGCCTGTGGGAAAGCAGCTAAAACAGGCTCTAATGTCAGGATTTGACTCAAGATCTAAGGGGCGGGAAAGCTGTCACTTGCTGACCCTACCCATGTTTTTGGACCCTCGTTTCAAAAATATTCACTTTTCCGATTCCATCGCATCGTCAAAAGCCCTCACTCAAATTAAAAAACTGGTGGCGTCAGTTGATACTTCTCATTCCCCGTCATCTCAGTCATCTTCAGAATCGGACCGACATAATATGGGCCCATCATAGATCGTTGGCGTTCAAAACCAACAAGAAAATTTCATCTTCTCAGAGCTAATCGGTGAACTTAGACACGGCGATATCAATGTATCTCTCAACTCCAGTGTCATCAAACATTCGTTCAAATCCCCTTGAATTTTGGGAAGACATGAAGACAGTCTATCCCAAGCTGTACACGTTATCAAGAGAATACTTGGGAAGGGTAGCCACCTTTGTACCGGCAGAAAGATTATTCTCCAAGGCTGGTGCCACTCTTACGCAGCAGAGAAAAGGGGCAAATTGCTTTCAAAATTACTTTTCTTGAATGGACTACCTGCCAAATACTGGGTGTGAGCCCAGCCTTCCTTTATACAATTGAAGACACGAGTGGAAGAAGGTGCTATGTAACATTTTTTCGATAATTCATGTGGTAGCGCGTAGCGCAGATAATCCTCAAAATATTAGGTTTATTGTCATCAGTACATGATTGAGAACACCTTAGCAACACCTTGGAGAAGAAAAAAAGAGAAAAATTCCGAACCAAACAAAATAGGCAAGTATGCAAACTCAATTTTCTTGACATTTTACTTTTGTTACTTAGCACCTTCATCCACTTGTGTCTTCAATTGTTTTTCTTGAAACTGAATTATAATAGTAACAAATAAAATAAAATTTTTCGAGATATGGAATTTTCAACATTTCAAAATTCGTTTTGAACCCCTTCCCCTTGACCTAGGGTTATGAAAAGTTTCGAGGATCATTGTGGGGTTGGTCCAAACCCAGAAACCAAATTTCGTAATTTTAACTCAACGCTAACTGGACAAAGTGCGGCGTACGGCGGACGGACGGATTTTTTTTTATTCGATTTTCTGAATCTACGTATCTTGAAACGTAAACCAACAAATTTTGAGGGGGGGTTAAAATTTTTTTTCTTTGGGCGATTCCAATGGTTCATTATCGAAGATAATAAACCAAAATAGGTCAGAACTGGATCACAATGCAATATTCACTCGGTTTCTTGTCCGTAAAATTGTTTAAATAATACCTATTTGTTTAAACAAATTAAATTTTGATGATGAGCTAGATACTTGAAATTTTAAATATAGGTCAGAAATGGATGACATTTCAATATTCACTCGGTTTGTATGACATGGTATGAGTATGGTATGGTATATTATTGCACGTATGATTTAGTATAGTACAGTACGGTATGATAGGAAAGAAATGGTATGAGTACGGTGAGAATATGGTATGGTGCCGATTTGCAACACAGTCTGGTATAGACGGAAGGGTGATCTGCACAAGGAAGATAATAAACCGTTGTGTCAAGAATTTGCAGAGTTTTTGGTTTATTATCTTCGATAAGAACCATTGGAATCGCCCAAAGAAACATTTTTTTTAACCCCCCCCCCCCCCCCCCTCGAAATTTGTTGGTTTACGTTTCAAGATACGTAGATTCAGAAAATCAAATTAAAAAAATCCGTCCGTCCGCCGTACGCGGCACATTGCCCAGTTAACTTTGAGGTTAAATTTCAAAATTGTTGTTACGGGTTCCGACCAACCCCACAATGATCCTCGAAACTTTTCATAACCCTTGGTCAAGGGGAAGGGGTTCAAAACGAATTTTGAAAATTTCAAAACTCGAAAAATTCCCATCAAACGGTATGTTTTTTATTTCATATTTGGATAGAGTTTATTCCTTAGAATTTTTTATTATTACGTAGTATTAAAAACCCCAGAATTATATCGGTACATTTTATTTGTAATTAATTCATCATCTCTATCATTCAGGTTCTGCACAAAGGAACCCAGTCGATTCCAACAGCCGGATATAGTATGAATTAATCATAACTAATTATTAATAATGATTATTAATAATAAATACAAATTATTAATAATGATTATTAATAATAAATACAAATTATTAATACCTAACAATAAATTATTATAATTTTCACTAGGTACTTGATAAAATTATTAATAATTAGTGATAATTCATAATAATAATTAATCCAACATTTAGGATCCAGCCATTTAGACCTAGTGATCTAGACAGAAGGGTGATCTGTACAAAGAACATAATGAACCGTTGTGTCAAGAATTTGCAGTTTTTTTTTGCCATCCCTAACTGAAACTGCGGAAGCGAACACCGGGTGACCATAGTGTGTGTATGATTTTCTACAATTTTCTTGCTCTCGGCATTCTGCCACGATGGAGGAGACAAGAGAAAGAGACATATTTTTCCCAATATTTTTTTATCGGATCACTGGAAAATTTTGACCGACTGATCCTAATTTTGTATTGACAAAAAAAGACAATATGTCGTCCCGAAATATCGATATTTCCGATATATCGGATACGACAATATCGATGAAAAATATCGCCAATTCATCACCGATATATCGATATATCGCGTTTCGATGTCCCAACCCTACGAAATGGTGGTTTCTGTGTTGGTGACTTGAGAAATCTGTATCGCTTCATATGATTTGCTCAGCAGTGTTATCTTTTAGATTGACCGAGTATATGAAAGTTTCAGGCGTTCCAGAGTTGTATTGTGATTATTGTGATTATTCGCTTTGCCCGCAAGGAGAATATGGAGAACATGGAGGTAGAAGAAGCCGTCGATTTGAGCGTTAGGTGAGTAGTAAGATGTGGTTAAAGTAATTTCTACTTAAGAGTTGTAGAACTCATGAGTTCTTCTATATTGTTGAGGAACAAATCGGTCGGAACAATTTAATTCAGGATTCCTTTGATACATGCATACCGAAACACCGCGCTGCTGGGGTCAACAGTCAACTGGGGTCTCTTCGAGTTTGTTTACATGAGAGAGCACGTCGCTATTTTCTCTAGTTTCAATTCGCTTCAGTTCTTATGATATTCCTCGGTAGGTTGATTGAGATTTGCTGGGAGCTCTACATGATATTAATTTCTACATGATATTAAATAATTAGGACATATTATGTCCAACTAATCTATATGGTACTGATCGGTTGATTGGGGGATGTTTTTATTCCACAACCCCGTCGACTCGATCTATATGTCCAACTAATCTGTATGGTACTAATCAGTTGATTGGGGGTTGTTTTTATTCCCCAACCCTGTCCACTCGATCTAATATGTCTCCGTCTTTATGGGACCCGATTCATACGGGCCCCGTTCTCAACTTATACCAACCGATTTACTGTGGTAACCAGAGTAGGTACAATGAAGCCATAAATCTCCTTATCAATATATTAGTCATAAAAACTTTGTGTTTGATTTCTTAGATGACATTGGAGGCTCTCCGATAATAGTAGTAAATTATAAATATTTCTCGTTTGTTAAAATCTCTTAGTGCTGTTACCTCGCTGGCGAAGGACGAGACAATACCTTTTCACATCTGGTTATGTTAGTTGGTTTAGATCTCAATACTCCAACTCACTAGATACATTCTTACAGGTCTACCAGGTATGCGTACTGAGATCGAGCCCTGGAAAAATAAGGAAGATGACATGTTTAGAAGAAATTTCCTAGTATATTTGGGGTTTTCCATGGTATAGTTATTATAGAGGAAACAGAAAATGAATTACTCCCGAGTTGAATAGTCATTATTACGTGTTATGGCTAAAGGTGACCAGAGTGACGTCATAAGCTCATCTATTTACAGCTCTTGTAGTACGAAATAACTATTATTTCATCAATCACTCTACTATAATAAGCAATGAATTATACAATTATACAATGAATTAATTCAACATACTTATTTTCTAGAATGATTTAGTGAAACTACATCTCATCGAGGGGATAGGAGGGTGGGTAAGGTGATTCTCTGTATTAATTTTGGATATTATATTTATAAATGATGAGTTAATCAAGTGACAGAGTTTTCCTTCGTTTGGGTTTTGATGTGGATGGGATGGCCAAATTTGATGAAGGACGAATGAGCGAGTGAGCTTGAAATTGCTGACGAAAGAGCGAGTGAGCTTGAAATTGCTGACGAAAGAGCGACAGGTATACAAAAAGAGAGACTTGACAACTCCTTAAAGAGCGATTATGACCTCATCGGTGATAAAATTCTCTATGTTCGGGAATTATAGGATGGGGATTGTCAAAGTAGGTTTTATTTCAACATTATTCATCCCAATTTCAATCTAGAAACCATTTCAATTTTCAGGGTTCACTTTTTATCAACTCCATCCCTTCAGAATGCCGACTTGAAAAAAATCCAAAAGAGTAATTTTATAATCACAATAATATCTGGTTCAAATTCTTCTTGGAAGAGCCGCAGAGTTTCGGCTTCACCAACTGATTTGTGAGGAGAGTAACTGGTCTTTAATATAGAGATGAAAACTCTCCTTGCCATTCTCCGTTTTGGGGATGTTGGAGAGAGGGGATGCTGTTAGTTTCCGTCGGGTACTATAGGAATGCGCAAGTTTTCAATTCAGGAGAAACGGTTTGACCAAAACTTCGGACTAACGTCCTGTCCGTGAATGTCCTGTCAGTCAAGAGAACGCCTTCAGAGCAGACGAGTGACGACTACTACTTCACTTTCAAGATTGGAAGTCCTTTGCTTAGCTTTTCTGATTTGCACTACCCTCTGAGTAGTAACAGTGAACATATCGACTGGCACCAAACAACTGATTGAATCATCGAGAAGCGACAAGTGGGGTACTACATTAAAATATTGATAAGAGTGTTTTCAGGATCTACCTGTTTACCAACAATCTCTAGTCGTTCCACGCTCGAGTCCACAGTTAATATCGACTCGGCAATTAGAAGGAGGTTTGTTCGTTCTCCGCCGATAATTCCATTGTTGCACTTGGTCCCCTTATAAGTAGCAATTGATTTCTTCATTTTCCATGAGCCTTTGCTTGGAAAATGAGCTCAGGAGTGTCTGAGAAAGGTGGATGCTGGTGGGACCGCCCCAAGTTTTTATTCATCTCTTCATTGTCCCAATATAACGCTGCTGCCTACATGTTGTTCTGGAGTTTTAAATTTACATGACAGAGATCTGTATTTACTCTCAGTAACTAGAAAAAATGTGTGTTTTATTGAAAATACTTCATACAACATGAAAACGCACTGAAGCTCTTATAAAATGCATAATATGGTTGCATACATACATAAAAATATAAAATGCATAAAATAATATAATTATGCATAATACTGGTTGCTTTCTGGGGAATCGAAGTTGATACATTATATCAACTTCGATTCCCCAGAAAGCAACAAGTAGTGACTGGAAAAGAAGGTAAATTAAAGTGACGAGGTGAATGCATTTGTGGATATTCCTAGAGTTCTACTCGTGGAGACTGTCAAAATATGAATTATTCGATGAAACATTAATTGTGTGGTTACCTTAAGAGCTCAAAACAACGACTTCGCAAAGCCCTGTGCAATTTGTCCTTGAATTCTCGTAAAATATAGATTTTAGGTACAATTTATATGCACCCACGTTTACTTGAAGTATTGTGACTGTCTTCTCGTTCTGGAAGTGTTAGGTGATCGGACTTCCCGTTTACTTAAAAAACAATGTCTTACTTGTAAAATGTGGGTTGAAATCATACAATCAGTTTGTACTTGTTGGATTCGAACGGATGTAGTCAGCAGTCAGCTGACCTCTGGTTTTCGGAGCGGTGTCTGATGGAGCTTGTTGTTTCAGTGGAAAGCGGCTGAGTGAAAACCGGTTGTCAGACAGTCGAAACATGAATGAGAGGCCAGCAGAACCCAGGAACGTACTGGAAACCAGAACTAACAACAGCAACAGTGTTGCTTGGCCCCCTCAACGACATTTACAACCAAGAGAGGAGAATAGAAGCTACCCTGAGAAGCTACATAGAAGCTACATTATTTCCGTTGATCATTTACCAATGCGTCCATTGCCATTTTTGAAGGTAAGGCTTTCCATTTGAATTATTGGAATTCTGGGAATGGTTTGGAAAGAGTTATTTTCATCACAAGTGCATTTATCAGTTCCTGGCAATCAACGAGGGTTAAACTAGATATTAATAATTATTTATACCTAACTAATTGGGTTTTTGGAATTAGGACCGCCATTTGAGATCAAAAAGTCACTCAAAATGGACCAAATTGACATAAAAATGGACGATTTTCTTGGAAAAATCCTTCATTATTTATTGCCTGTGTTGTCTTTCAGAAAAAAGCTTGCTATGAGAATCTTGATTTGAGGTTGTTTGTTAAACGGGTAGCAACTGGTGAAACCTTCCTGGTTCATAGCACTGTTAGTCACTTCTCCAAAATTCGCCTCTTACATTCCCTACTCAGTCTTTTCTTACTTATTTATATGTGTAAAGATTTGATAACATCGTTTCTATTGTCTTTTCATTATAGGTAACCATGGTAAACATAGTTAATGGTTGGTTAACCATGATATCTGCATCATCGTTAGCCATGATATCTGTGTGGTTAATGCTTCAAGTTTTCATTTCACTTGAATGTTGATGTCGTTTATTTTCTAGCCATATTTGTTATGCAAACGTTTCCCTGGACCTTCCTGGTCCAGGGAAATGCTATATTAATTTAATACTGTCTTGACTAACAAATTAGGAATTTTTTTTTTCTTTAATATATTTTATTGCGCCAAGTATATACAAGTAAACTTATAAGCAATATTCGTATGTTGAATTTTAAATTAAATGTTCAAAACTAAAGTACATCACTTAGTCTTATATTGTTCTGACGTTTTCTCATTAGTTGAGCAAGCTCATGCGGTTTGGTACGTTTCAATCTTCGGAGTAGATCATCTGTGTCTAGGAGTCGGACAACATCGTCGTTGACGTGATCTTGTAGCCTCATTATGTGGTTGATGGCTTGGTTGCGTATGACCTCATTGACCGATTCCACTTGAAGCTCGTAGTGTAATCGGTCGTTACGAAAGTATCTGTATGCATCTGTGCATGAACGCAGAACATTATTCTGGAATCGCTGAATAATGTTGCGATTGCTAGGTGCGGTGCATCCCCACAATTGTGCACCATAAGTCCATACGGGTCTCAGGACTTGTTTGTACAGAATGAGCTTGTTATGAATAGACATTTTTGACCGCCTACCCATAAGCCAGTACATTTTTCTGAATTTTACTGTGAGCTCGGTTTTTTTTCTTTTTTACATGCTCTTTCCATCTCAGTTTGGCATCAAGTGTCATTCCTAACCATCCCTAACCATCCCTAACCATATTAGTTTTTCGAACAATTTAGGGAAGACTGGCAGCAGTGAGATGGGCCGATAGGATGTAAGTTTTTCAGCTGGTTTTCCAGGTTTTTGTATCATGATAACTTCGCCTATTTTCCACAGCTGTGGTACATAGCGTAGTTTGATGCATGCATTCATGATCTTTGTAATCTTGACAATGGTTTTGCGCGGAAGGTGTTTTAAGATTTGTCCTGTTATGCAGTCGTTGCCTGGCGCTTTTTTTGGGTTGATCTCATTTTGGATTGTTTTCTGAACTTCTTTAACAGTGATCCAAGGGATCTCTACATCAGGTTCACTTGGCTGGGATTCTTCTAATGGTAGTTCATCGGGAGCACCCAGGTTTGCTGTGAAAATGCTTGCTAAGTATTCAGCGAACACATCAGCTTTTTCCTGGTTGCTTTTTACCCATAAACCAGTTATCTCGTTCTTAATTGGGGTAGCTTGAACCACTGGCCTTTTCAGATGTTTCGTTGCTTTCCAAAGTGAGTAGAAATCGATGAGGTCTGGTATTTTCATGGTGTCTGTTGGCCAGTAAGTTGGCTTGCCGGATGAGTGTGACTCGCAGTTATGATTCAATATGTATTGGTAAAGTTCTCGGCCTCGTTCAGTGGTGATGCGAGAACCCCAATGCGTATTCTTGGCATTGAAGTCACCTCCAATGATAAACCGGTTACCCAGCTGTCCAAAGACCTCTGCAAAGGCCTCCTTTTTTTATGATGTGTCTAGGTAGTATGTAGGTGCTTGCCACTGTAGTTGAGTAGGAGGCCATTTTCACCTCGATAGCACATATCTGGAACGTTTCTGTTTCCACTTTGGCATATTCGTAATGACAGAGCGTTTCTTTTATTAGTACTGCACTTCCCCCTCGAGCACAATTACTTGGATGGAGAGCATGGTAGCATTTGTATCCTCTTAATTTGCAATAGGATTCTTTGGTGAAGTGCGTTTCCGACACTAGACAGATGTCTATGTTGTTAATTTCCAAGACGACCATGAGCTCATTTTTCCTAAGCATAAGCCCATTGGCGTTCCAGGTCATAATGTTCAGGAATTTCATGATTTTCTTTTGGACTAACCTTGGGGATTCTTGCTTTCAAGGACTCCAAGTCTTCTGTTAATTTCTACAAATCTCTGGTCAATTTGGTTTAGCCGGTCAAGAATAATGCTCAGTGGATCAGCCTGGCATTTTTCCGGAGGTGGATACTGCTGAGACACTTGAGCGCCTTGCAACACTTGAGCATATGAACGAAGATTTTCTTGGCCTGCGCCTGGTACCCAAGTTCCCTGATTTTTTTGATTAAGGACTAATGAGGGGGTCTTAGGTGTAAATCTCTGTTTTTATCTAATGTATCTGGGTGAGTTCTTTTATAGTGTACCTTTTGTGCTTCTTTTGCTACTGGACACCCTCTATAACTGGCTGGGTGCTCATCTGAGTTGCAGTTAGCACATCGAGGATGCACATCTTTAGGTTTATTGCAGTCTTCTGTCTTGTGTTTTTTACTGCATTTTACACATTTTACCTCGAGTCTACAGTAGTTTTGAGTATGTCCAAATCCTTGACATTTTTTGCATTGAACAACAAATTTGGATGCCCTAATGCTTTCTATAGAGATTTTTACCCCTTGAAGAGATTTGATGTTATGAATATCATTGACATCGGTTCCATTTTTGAAGGCTACGATGCACATGTCCAATGGTTCTTTCGTCAACCGATGTAGTTTCCGTGTAACCTGCACTTTTCCAAGTGTTGGGTATTCAGATTCAAATCTGCTTTGAAGTTCGGACTCAGATATTGATTTGTGGATGCCCTTGACCATCACTGAGTAGGGCCTTGTTTGCTTATCCTGATAAGTGTAGAATTCACACCCCTCATTTCTTAAGAATTCGCTCAAATGCCTAAACCCTTCAGAGTTGGCTGTGTTAACCTTAATTTGGTCATCCCTCATGACGGTGACCTTAGACAGTGGAGCCTGTTCCAGGACTACTGCCTCAATCACTTTATACGTTTCTTTGACATTTTTTAGATAAATTGGTGGGGGTTTAGGGTCAACTGGAGTTTTTACCTTAATTTGAACCTTTTTTTCAGTTTTCTTTTGATTATCGGTTGGATTTTTGGCAGTTTTCCTTTTTTTCCCCGTGAATTTTCAATTAAAGTGAACTCCTCTTCATCCGAATAATAATTATTACTTGTTTCAGCAGCCTGGTTTTGTCCCACCGCCTTCTCAGGCTTGCTATTGTGTAACTCTTCGATTTTAGTCAATAGTTCGCTATTCAGGCTTTGAACATTTTTAATGTCGTTGACTGCTGAGAGCATATGGTCACACATATAGCCGATGGTATTTCTGCATTTTGTTAATTCATCTAAAAGAAAGGTGCAATATGTTTCGGGTGACTGACCTGGTACTGGCTGAGCTATAGGCGTTTTAATGGCCTTCATAGCTTTTTCAGCAATCTCCTCCAATTTTTCCGACATCGTTCAGGTGGTAGGATGTCACGTCAGCACACAGCGAAGGTCTCGGACCGAGCTGGCACCATTACGTAATCACTTTTCTCGATACAATGTTTGTTTAATTAATGCGGTCACTGAAACGCTCCGAGAAAACGAACCTTTCGCGACGGCGGTCGGACAACATCTAAAACGGGAAGGTCCGATGCGTCCATGTGTCACCAGTCAGCAATGACCAAACTCATGTCTCAGCAAATGAACCCTACGTGCAACTATGAAAAAAAATTAGGAATGAGGGACTTTTCCTAGGGGTTTCCTATTGCGGGTCGCATACTGTGCTTTATTTATTGCTTATTTAGTTGCATGATTGCTGATGGCTGCAATGAATTGAAACTCTATATTAACAATTTCCTCTCCTGTTATTCTTGCTCTAGTTGGTTTCAACTCAGTCTAAATCTTTCTAGCTGAATTGAATGTTGAACCATGTGGCAATATATTTGTACATTAGCTGTAAGACTATTTTTTAACCACCTTAAAATTTGTCTCATGTTTTTGTTAGATGACTTGTGAAGCTGAATTTAAAAAAACCAAAGAAAAAGTAAGGAAGCTACAAGATCAACTTCGAAATAAGGAAATTACTCTTGTACATTTGAAGAAGCTGCGCCAATCATATCAGAGCAAGGAAAATGAGGCTGTCAATACTCCCAATGCCCATCATCTTCTGAGGACTGTAAGTATTTTCAAAACGGACTTTACCACTAATACTAATAACACTGGTTTACAAAAAAAAGGACCGGACTATTTGACTGGACCATCGTATTCCGAGGTATTTTTATATGCGATTCCGAGGTCATCTGAGCCCCATCACGTCAGAAAAACGAGATTTCAAGGTCATTTAGAGGTTACGAGGGACGATAGAAAGTAAGAATACAAAACGTTTTGCGCAGCAGGAAAATTTTTGTTTTCGAATTTGGAACCCCCCTGCGTTATGGGCGGGATCATCCTGAACAAAACAAGAGGTCCGGCGTTTAAATGCGACCGTTAGTTTGCTTTTGAGAGCAATTTGAAATGTGGGCTTCCATGAACGCTCCGACCCTCGTGAATGGGGCTCAGATGACCTCGGAATCGGATTCAGGACGCAAAAATACCTCGGAATACCAAGGTCCGGTCAAATAGTCCAGACCTTTTTTTGTAAACCAGTGTAATTCATTGAAAATTTTGAGATATTTATTGGTATTTTTGATAATTGTCAGCAGCCAACTCCCAACCAAAGAGGAGGAAGAATGCCATCAGTCCACGTGCCTCCTCCCCCTCCTGTGATGCCTAACTGGAATCTTGCTTCCGTTATGCCCACATCAATTCATCCAAATCCGTCTTCCAATGTTACACGGGGTAAGTTATTTGGAATATTATGGTATATTTCTGAATAAAAGAAGTGATCTCTGCTTATTGAATTTGATGATTTGAATAAAGGACAGAATTGTTATAGAAACCAATTGTACTTACTCTTTGTTTATTTGTGTTTTTTGACTTCCAGCTAGTATTTCTCCTTCTAATGTCAGTAGGAGTATCAATGCAATCACCTTTCCCTCAGAAAGAAAAAATCAACGTCATTCTCCAGCTCCATCAATTACTCAGCAGGTTGGTCCAATATTAGTTGGTTTAATTGCTAGTAACCTGGATGTATAGATTGACTCAGGTCCAGAGCATTAGGATTTAAAATGTTTCCTTTTTTTGTAAACCAGTGTAATTCATTGAAAATTTTGAGATAGTTATTGGTATTTTTGATAATTGTCAGCAGCCAACTCCCAACCAAAGAGGAGGAAGAATGCCATCAGTCCACGTGCCTCCTCCCCCTCCTGTGATGCCTAACTGGAATCTTGCTTCCGTTATGCCCACATCAATTCATCCAAATCCGTCTTCCAATGTTACACGGGGTAAGTTATTTGGAATATTATGGTATATTTCTGAATAAAAGAAGTGATCTCTGCTTATTGAATTTGATGATTTGAATAAAGGACAGAATTGTTATAGAAACCAATTGTACTTACTCTTTGTTTATTTGTGTTTTTTGACTTCCAGCTAGTATTTCTCCTTCTAATGTCAGTAGGAGTATCAATGCAATCACCTTTCCCTCAGAAAGAAAAAATCAACGTCATTCTCCAGCTCCATCAATTACTCAGCAGGTTGGTCCAATATTAGTTGGTTTAATTGCTAGTAACCTGGATGTATAGATTGACTCAGGTCCAGAGCATTAGGATTTGAAATGTTTCCTTTTTTTGTAAACCAGTGTAATTCATTGAAAATTTTGAGATAGTTATTGGTATTTTTGATAATTGTCAGCAGCCAACTCCCAACCAAAGAGGAGGAGGAATGCCACCAGTCCATGTGCCTACTCTCCCCTTTTTGAAGGTAAGGCTTTCCATTTAGAATTATTGGGATTCTGGGAATGGTTTGGAAAGAGTTATTTTCATCACAAGTGCATTTATCAGTTCCTGGCAATCAACGAGGGTTAAAATAGATAGGTATTAATAATTATTTATACCTAACTAATTGGGTTTTTGGAATTAGGACCGCCATTTGAGATCAAAAAGTCACTCAAAATGGACCGAATTGACATAAAAATGGGCGATTTTCTTGAAACAATCCTTCATTATTTATTGCCAGTGTTGCCTTTCAGAAAAAAAGCTTGCTATGATAATCTTGATTTGAGGTTGTTTGTTAAACGGGTAGTGCTTTGCCTCCGTTTAGGCATACCTGTATAAATTACTGAACACTATTTCGTATTAATTCTCAAGACTAACTTTATTTAATTGTTTAACATTGTATTATTGAATTCCCTGGTTGCTCTTCGCAACCATCCATATGACAGTATAATGTTCTTGTAGAAACCATACCAGCATATCTCTCCTTCTTTAATCAACAGCCACAAGTAACTTCCGGTTCCTAACCAGTACCGCACCCTCGTTGGTCTTCACTTCATACCTTCTTGGCCTATTCTCAAATTTCCGAATGATTGTTCCATATTTCCTAGCATCTTTGACCCAAACCTCTTCTCCCTCTCTTAAAGCGTTCAAGTCCTTTGCTCCATGTCGATAATTGAATTGCCTTCTTTGTTCCTCTTTCTTTCTGCTATCTACATCCCTGAACGCACTCAGGTCCGGCCATTCTGGTATCAGTAAGTCTTGATCTACTGGGAGAGTACCTCGAAACCTTCGTCCCATCAATAGTTCGGCCAGTGATATCCCATGGTCCAACGGTGTCGTCCGATGTGCCAACAGCCCCAGATCCAAATCTCCTTTAGCCACCAACCGTTTCGCTATTTTGACCATTGCCTCCGCAAAGCCGTTGCTTTGGGGGTACCTTGGACTACTGGAGATAATCTGAAACCCCATGTCCTTAGCAAACTGTTGCATTTCATAGCTGACGAAGTTTGTCCCATTGTCACATCTGATAATCTCTGGTATGCCGAATTTGGCGAACAGAGATTTTAGGTATTTCTTCGTGGTTTCCGTTGTGAGATCTCTCCTGAGCCAATGGACATCCAGATATCGGGAGAAATAGTCAGCTACCACAATGTACCATTGATTGGCATACTTGAAACAATCCATCCCGAGTGTGCACCACGGCCTTGCTGGGATGGGTGTACTTATCAACGGCTCACTTTTCTGTTCCCGCTGCTCCAAGCACTCCTTGCAGTGCGAAACCTTCTCCGTTATGCGGCTCGTTATGCCTGGCCACCAAACACATTCTCTTGCACGTGTCATGGACCTCTTCTCGCCGCCATGACCCTCCTGGATTCTGTTCAAGATATCTTCCTGTAGGGCTCGTGGAACAACTACTCGCTTTTTGAACATGTGCATTTCCTCCTTCACCCACAAATCGTTCCTGAATTTTCGGTAGGCCCCAAGCATCCATTCGACTTTTCGAGGCCAGCCATTTATGACACATTCTTTCACCCGACTAATAACCTCATCTGTCTTTTGAGCTTGCAATAAAGCATGAAGCCGTACATCTGACACATTTGGTGCTCCTACTGTATTGACATAGTATTCTATTTCATCTCGTTCCATCACATCAGCTCCTTCCTGGTCTTCTGCTTCCCTTGTAGTTCTTGATAATAAATCTGGTACGTAGAAATCCTTGCCCGCCACATGTTCCATCCTGAAAGCAAATGGGAACAGTCGCATTCTAAACCTTTGAATTCTTGGAGTAAGTTCATCCAACGGTTTTTTCCCAAACAAAGTAATCAGAGGCTTGTGATCGGTGAGTATTATAAACTGGTCACCTCCGACTAAAAAATCCCTAAATCTTTCGCAAGCCCAGGTTATCCCAAGCGCTTCTTTTTCTATATTGGAGTACCGTTTTTCACAATTAGTTAAGCTCCTCGAAGCAAACTGAACTGGTTTCCACTGGTTTTGAAAGTTCAACTGCTCCAATACCGCGCCTATTCCAGTAGCACTGGCGTCTGTAGCCACCCTGGTTCGTTTCTTCACGTCAAAAAAACTCAGTATGGGAGGCGTTGTAACAAACGTCTTGATACTCTCAAACGCCTTCTCGTGATTTTCATCCCAGTACCACGCATTTTCTTTTTTTAACAGTCCTCGAAGTGGCTCTGATTCGCTCGACAACCTTGGAAAAAACTTCGTGTAGTAATTACACATCCCAAGAAATCGTCTAACCTCATTAACGTTTGTTGGCCTTGGGAGCTTCAGGACTGCTTCAATTTTTCTCCTATCTGGCAGAATCCCTTTTTCTGACACGTGGTGTCCTAAAAATTTTATTTCTTGCACACCGAACTCGCATTTTTCCTTATTGAGAGTTACCTTATTTTCTTGCATTCGTTCCAACACTTTGCTTAGCCGATGATCATGTTCTTCCTTTGTTGTCCCAAATACAAGGGAGTCGTCTAACAAGGTGATAACTCCTTCCAACCCTCCTACTATGCTGGTCATTTCACGATGGTAAATCTCCGGAGCGCTCGAAATTCCCATTGGTATTCTGTTGAATACATATCGACCAAACGGTGTTATGAACGTTGTCAACTCCTTTGAAGCTTAGTGAATCTCCAGCTGATAATATCCGCTTCGGCAGTTGATTTTCGAAAACCATTTTGCATCCTTCAACTGACTCAGCAATTCATCCACGGATGGAATCATCAACCGTTCCCTTTTTACTGCCTGATTCAACTGTGAGTAATCGACACAGATTCGTACGTCGCCATTAGGCTTTGGCACTACTACCATCCCCGCCACCCAGTCCGTTGGTGTTTTAATCTTGCTAACAATTCCTTGCTGTTCCAACTTTTCTAATTCCACCCGAGTTTTGTCACTCAAGTGCAGTGGAATCCTCCTTGGCGTCTTGATGGCGTAGGGCTTGGCTTTTGGGTCGATTTCGATCCGGTGTTTGTCTGTCTTCATCTTGCCAATTCCCTCAAACAGCGGCTGGTACGTTTGTGGAATTTTGTCGTACTCTACCATCCTAACCCAATTTATGAGTCCAAATGCGTCTATCGCAGGTCTGCCGAGTAGGGGGAACTGCTCGTCCCTCATCACATATATGATTTCCTGGATACTCTGGTTCCTTTTGATACTTAGTGTCGCTTTGAATTTCCCCATCAGCTGCAACGGATGTCTTCCTGCCCCGAATAGCCTCAGATTCGTCTTCTCCAACGCGAATGTTTTCGAGAACAACGAACTGTAGAGTGAGTTTGAAATAATCGTTACGTCCGCTCCAGTATCAATCTTAAATCCCACCCGGCGTCCTTCTATGGTCACTATCACATCTGGCCTTTCGGTGCTGACAGACGATACTTTGATACTATGCAGCCGATACTCCTTGTCATCGTCACATTCCTTTTCATCTGCTTCAATTCCCCTCACTTGTCCATCCTTCCATCTACACATTTTCGCAAAATGACCTATCTTACTGCATTTCCTGCACCTGTATTTTTGAGCCGGACACGCCGCGTTTCTATGGGTGTATCCACAACGTTGACATGCCGTTCCTGGACTTATTGCCTCATCAGGTTGTTGGGTACCCTTATAGGCTGCATCAACCCTAACTCTTCTACTGCCTCTGATTGCTTCTTGCTGATTCCGAACGTTTTCTGCTTGCCTAACTCTCATCTCAACTTCCTTGAGTGTCAAATCACACTTCACCTGAAGTGACTCGGATAACTGAACATTTTGTATCCCTTGAATGACTTTGTGCATGATTAATTCTTCTTTCACCCTTCAAATTTACAATTCTTCGCCAACGCATGGAGATCGTTTACAAATTCCTCTACTGGTTCTTCGACTTGTTGTCCTCTTGCAAAGAACCTACTACGTTCAAAAACCAAATTTGTTTTGCCTTTGAAATGATCAGCCAGTTTTCCAACAACCACCTCGTATACGGACTTTTCTTCATCAGTCAAACCAATCCTATCCAGCAGCTCATCTGCTTCTCCTCCAAGCACATAAATTAACATGTTCACTTGGTACTCACTTGACTCCCCCGCCAAGTTAGAGGCCACTCTGTACCGTTCCCATCGTCGCAGCCACTTATCCCAATTCGGATTTCGCCAATCGAGCTTTTCTGGGAGTGTCATTGAGGACTGATACGGAGCCGTCCTCCTTGCCTCTTCCACGTCACTTTTTTCACCTGACACCATGCTTTGCCTCCGTTTAGGCATACCTGTATAAATTACTGAACACTATTTCGTATTAATTCTCAAGACTAACTTTATTTAATTGTTCAACATTGTATTCCCTGGTTGCTCTTCGCAACCATCCATATGACAGTATAATGTTCTTGTAGAAACCATACCAGCACAGGTAGCAACTGGTGAAACCTTCCTGGTTCATAGCACTGTTAGTCACTTCTCCAAAATTCGCCTCTTACATTCCCTACTCAGTCTTGTCTTACTTATTTATATGTGTAAAGATTTGATAACATCGTTTCTATTGTCTTTTCATTATAGGTAACCATGGTAAACATAGTTAATGGTTGGTTAACCATGATATCTGCATCATGGTTAGCCATGATATCTGTGTGGTTAATGCTTCAAGTTTTCATTTCACTTGAATGTTGATGTCGTTTTTTTTTCTAGCCATATTTGTTATGCAAACGTTTCCCTGGACCTTCCTGGTCCAGGAAAATGCTATATTAATTTAATACTGTCTTGACAAACAAATGAGGAATGAGGGACTTTTCCTAGGGGTTTCCTATTGCGGGTCGCATACTGTGCTTTATTTATTGCTTATTTAGTTGCATGATTGGCTGCAATGAATTGAAACTCTATATTAATAATTTCCTCTCCTGTTATTCTTGCTCTAGTTGGTTTCAACTCAGTCTAAATCTTTCTAGCTGAATTGAATGTTGAATCTTGTGGCAATATATTTGTACGTTAGCTGTAAGGCTATTTTTTAACTACCTTAAAATTTGTCTCATGTTTTTCTTAGATAACTTGTGATGCTGAATTAAAAAAAACCGAAGAAAAAGTAAGGAAGCTACAAGATCAACTTCGAAATGAGGAAATTACTCTTGTACGTTTAAAGAAGCTGCGCCAATCGTATCAGATCAAGGAAAATGTGGGTGTAGTAGCACCTTGCAGCACACCCAATTCTTTGACTACTCATACTAAGCCTGTCACTCCACGTACAACTGTTAAACAACAGCTTTCTACTCCCAATGCCCATCATCTTCTGAGGACTGTAAGTATTTTCAAAACGGACTTTACCACTAATACTAATAACACTGGTTTACAAAAAAAGGACCGGACTATTTGACTGGACCATCGTATTCCGAGGTATTTTTATATGCGATTCCGAGGTCATCTGAGCCCCATCACGTCAGAAAAACGAGATTTCAAGGTCATTTAGAGGTTACGAGGGACGATAGAAAGTAAGAATACAAAACGTTTTGCGCAGCAGGAAAATTTTTGTTTTCGAATTTGGAACCCCCCTGCGTTATGGGCGGGATCATCCTGAACAAAACAAGAGGTCCGGCGTTTAAATGCGACCGTTAGTTTGCTTTTGAGAGCAATTTGAAATGTGGGCTTCCATGAACGCTCCGACCCCCGTGAATGGGGCTCAGATGACCTCGGAATCGGATTCAGGACGCAAAAATACCTCGGAATACCAAGGTCCGGTCAAATAGTCCAGACCTTTTTTTGTAAACCAGTGTAATTCATTGAAAATTTTGAGATATTTATTGGTATTTTTGATAATTGTCAGCAGCCAACTCCCAACCAAAGAGGAGGAGGAATGCCATCAGTCCACGTGCCTCCTCCCCCTCCTGTGATGCCTAACTGGAATCTTGCTTCCGTTATGCCCACATCAATTCATCCAAATCCGTCTTCCAATGTTACACGGGGTAAGTTATTTGGAATATTATGGTATATTTCTGAATAAAAGAAGTGATCTCTGCTTATTGAATTTGATGATTTGAATAAAGGACAGAATTGTTATAGAAACCAATTGTACTTACTCTTTGTTTATTTGTGTTTTTTGACTTCCAGCTAGTATTTCTCCTTCTAATGTCAGTAGGAGTATCAATGCAATCACCTTTCCCTCAGAAAGAAAAAATCAACGTCATTCTCCAGCTCCATCAATTACTCAGCAGGTTGGTCCAATATTAGTTGGTTTAATTGCTAGTAACCTGGATGTATAGATTGACTCAGGTCCAGAGCATTAGGATTTAAAATGTTTCCTTTTTTTTGTAAACCAGTGTAATTCATTGAAAATTTTGAGATAGTTATTGGTATTTTTGATAATTGTCAGCAGCCAACTCCCAACCAAAGAGGAGGAAGAATGCCATCAGTCCACGTGCCTCCTCCCCCTCCTGTGATGCCTAACTGGAATCTTGCTTCCGTTATGCCCACATCAATTCATCCAAATCCGTCTTCCAATGTTACACGGGGTAAGTTATTTGGAATATTATGGTATATTTCTGAATAAAAGAAGTGATCTCTGCTTATTGAATTTGATGATTTGAATAAAGGACAGAATTGTTATAGAAACCAATTGTACTTACTCTTTGTTTATTTGTGTTTTTTGACTTCCAGCTAGTATTTCTCCTTCTAATGTCAGTAGGAGTATCAATGCAATCACCTTTCCCTCAGAAAGAAAAAATCAACGTCATTCTCCAGCTCCATCAATTACTCAGCAGGTTGGTCCAATATTAGTTGGTTTAATTGCTAGTAACCTGGATGTATAGATTGACTCAGGTCCAGAGCATTAGGATTTAAAATGTTTCCTTTTTTTTGTAAACCAGTGTAATTCATTGAAAATTTTGAGATAGTTATTGGTATTTTTGATAATTGTCAGCAGCCAACTCCCAACCAAAGAGGAGGAAGAATGCCATCAGTCCACGTGCCTCCTCTCCCTCCTGTGATGCCTAACTGGAATCTTGCTTCCGTTATGCCCACATCAATTCATCCAAATCCGTCTTCCAATGTTACACGGGGTAAGTTATTTGGAATATTATGGTATATTTCTGAATAAAAGAAGTGATCTCTGCTTATTGAATTTGATGATTTGAATAAAGGACAGAATTGTTATAGAAACCAATTGTACTTACTCTTTGTTTATTTGTGTTTTTTGACTTCCAGCTAGTATTTCTCCTTCTAATGTCAGTAGGAGTATCAATGCAATCACCTTTCCCTCAGAAAGAAAAAATCAACGTCATTCTCCAGCTCCATCAATTACTCAGCAGGTTGGTCCAATATTAGTTGGTTTAATTGCTAGTAACCTGGATGTATAGATTGACTCAGGTCCAGAGCATTAGGATTTAAAATGTTTCCTTTTTTTTGTAAACCAGTGTAATTCATTGAAAATTTTGAGATAGTTATTGGTATTTTTGATAATTGTCAGCAGCCAACTCCCAACCAAAGAGGAGGAAGAATGCCATCAGTCCACGTGCCTCCTCCCCCTCCTGTGATGCCTAACTGGAATCTTGCTTCCGTTATGCCCACATCAATTCATCCAAATCCGTCTTCCAATGTTACACGGGGTAAGTTATTTGGAATATTATGGTATATTTCTGAATAAAAGAAGTGATCTCTGCTTATTGAATTTGATGATTTGAATAAAGGACAGAATTGTTATAGAAACCAATTGTACTTACTCTTTGTTTATTTGTGTTTTTTGACTTCCAGCTAGTATTTCTCCTTCTAATGTCAGTAGGAGTATCAATGCAATCACCTTTCCCTCAGAAAGAAAAAATCAACGTCATTCTCCAGCTCCATCAATTACTCAGCAGGTTGGTCCAATATTAGTTGGTTTAATTGCTAGTAACCTGGATGTATAGATTGACTCAGGTCCAGAGCATTAGGATTTAAAATGTTTCCTTTTTTTTGTAAACCAGTGTAATTCATTGAAAATTTTGAGATAGTTATTGGTATTTTTGATAATTGTCAGCAGCCAACTCCCAACCAAAGAGGAGGAAGAATGCCATCAGTCCACGTGCCTCCTCCCCCTCCTGTGATGCCTAACTGGAATCTTGCTTCCGTTATGCCCACATCAATTCATCCAAATCCGTCTTCCAATGTTACACGGGGTAAGTTATTTGGAATATTATGGTATATTTCTGAATAAAAGAAGTGATCTCTGCTTATTGAATTTGATGATTTGAATAAAGGACAGAATTGTTATAGAAACCAATTGTACTTACTCTTTGTTTATTTGTGTTTTTTGACTTCCAGCTAGTATTTCTCCTTCTAATGTCAGTAGGAGTATCAATGCAATCACCTTTCCCTCAGAAAGAAAAAATCAACGTCATTCTCCAGCTCCATCAATTACTCAGCAGGTTGGTCCAATATTAGTTGGTTTAATTGCTAGTAACCTGGATGTATAGATTGACTCAGGTCCAGAGCATTAGGATTTAAAATGTTTCCTTTTTTTTGTAAACCAGTGTAATTCATTGAAAATTTTGAGATAGTTATTGGTATTTTTGATAATTGTCAGCAGCCAACTCCCAACCAAAGAGGAGGAAGAATGCCATCAGTCCACGTGCCTCCTCCCCCTCCTGTGATGCCTAACTGGAATCTTGCTTCCGTTATGCCCACATCAATTCATCCAAATCCGTCTTCCAATGTTACACGGGGTAAGTTATTTGGAATATTATGGTATATTTCTGAATAAAAGAAGTGATCTCTGCTTATTGAATTTGATGATTTGAATAAAGGACAGAATTGTTATAGAAACCAATTGTACTTACTCTTTGTTTATTTGTGTTTTTTGACTTCCAGCTAGTATTTCTCCTTCTAATGTCAGTAGGAGTATCAATGCAATCACCTTTCCCTCAGAAAGAAAAAATCAACGTCATTCTCCAGCTCCATCAATTACTCAGCAGGTTGGTCCAATATTAGTTGGTTTAATTGCTAGTAACCTGGATGTATAGATTGACTCAGGTCCAGAGCATTAGGATTTAAAATGTTTCCTCGTTTTTTTCATGTTAACAGCCTGTTAAAATAATTGATTAGTTAGCTCCAATTGGTTTCCTGTCACACAGATGATTATAAGCTCTTCTAAGGAGCCTCCTGAAAATGACAAGTAAATAAATTGATTTAAAGGTTATGTTGGTTCTCATTGTTCTCCAACATATTTAAATTGCATTCCTGCATTTCATTAAGTGAATGGTGATGAAAGTTCGAAAGGGTTTTTTTTCTTACATCTTTAGCAAACATTGCAACACATTTTAATCATAATTTTGTCATTCTCTAAAAGCTCTCTGGAAGTATGGAGAAAGTAAGAATTAACATTCCCATCCCTCCAATAGATGATCAGGTAAGACTTGGTAGAATCTTTATGTTTAATTGGTTTGAAGGAAATCATTGGATCAAGATGCAATCTATCCCTCGCACTTTTTTCAGGGGGATGGAGTTGGACGGGGTTTTAGCTACATTGGTATTTTTGTGATCTCATCATCTTCAGTCAATCTTCAGTCAATCATCTTCAGTCAATTCTCATCGAACGGTTGTCAATTGAATTATTCTGAACCGTTGGTCTTTTGGGGAAAGACGAGATGACGTCAAAGGGTTTGGGCTGTGGGCTTGACTAGAATGGCATCATTGATTGAAACTTTGAACATTGTTATAAGTTGTAAAAACGACTAACTGGCTGAGAAGAAAGAAGTGAGTGGCGAAATTCCATTCATTTTCAGCTAAGAAAGAAAACGAAAATCACAAAAACATTCCGTCTCTTGGATTTGTAACACTCAGTTTGAACATTATAATATAAGGATTCAGCGATGGAAGTGTACAGACTTGATGACAATTCAGAACTACTACTGTTCATTACTTGCACTCCCGAATTGAGTGGCTTTAGATATGAAAACAGTAGATGAAACTCAATACTAATTCAAAAGACATTGTTAGTTTGAGCACTATCTTAAATTCTTATATTTTTACAAAATAGAACTAGACTGTCACGTTCACGACTAACTTTTTTATTATCAACTTTTTGTGTTTTTTAAATAAACACCTGAACATATTAACCAATAATAATAATTCTAGGGGCACCTACACTACTCCCCCTCTAGTACCTGTGGTACGTCTTTAATTTTCTCGAACACAAAACAAAAACAAAAAAAAATGGGGTCAAGGGTTAAATAAAAAAAACGCGTTCCAAATAACGTGATGGGAATTTAACGTGCCTTCCGCTCTTCGTGGTCTTTTGTTGTTCTGTTTCTTGTTTCTCATGTTCTATTTGAAGGCGTAAAGCTGGCTGTTGTTTTTGAGTGCGTTGTTGTTGAAAGGTCATAGATTTTTGATATGTTGTTTCTTGCTCTTCTTCTGTAATGTAGTATGCTGGTTTTAGCCGATCAATTGAAATTGTTGATGTTCGATTTTTCATTTCCAGTATGAAATATTTTTCTCTCTTTTCAACAACCTTGTAGGGACCATCGTACGATGGCTCCAGTGGCCTCTTCACTCGATCAGTTCTAACAAAAACATGTGTACATGTTGATAGGTCTTTGTGAATGAAGATGTGTTTCTTGGATTTGTTCTCCATTTTTCTTGGTTTTAGCAGGTTCATGTACTGTTGTAAATTATTAGCGATTATGGATGAAATTTCGCCTTTTGCAAACAGCTTTGTTTCTCCATCAATCAGTCTTCTTCCTTTCACGTCTATTAATAAATTGAATTTTTTCATGAAATCTGCGCCTAATATTCCTTTTGATACTTTTGCTACAATGAATGACCATTGAAATTTTCTTCTCAATCCTAAATCCACTGTTATCATTTTGGTACCAAATGTGGGGATTTCTGTGTCATTTGCAGCATATAATTTATAATCTGGATTAGGAGAAATTTTGCGAGCTCTTGGATTTGAAGGTGGTATGACCGAAACTTCTGCTCCACTGTCAACTAAAAAGTGAACTTTTGAATTCTTGTCAAACACAAATAATCGCGAATTGCAGCTTTTTTGAGCAGGAGACGTTGCTGCGACTTCTACTGCTGCTTGAAGTTTTCCTGATTTTTCCACTCACATGGAGGTTTGCATCTATCAGCGAAACAACGATTTCCAAATCTGAAGTGGAAATAACATAATTTACCTTTTGGGTCGTACCGACTTCGAGATCTGCTTTTGTTTCTACTATGCGATCTACTGCTTTGACTTGAGCTCCGAGAATGTGATCGTGACCGTCTTTCTACGTTCATAGCTTCTACTTTTTGTTCCAAAAATGCAATCTGTGCGGAGAGAGAAGCGAGAGTTTCATTATTAGGACAAGTACTGAATGGTTCACCACTCTGCGACTGGTCTTTTATAGAGTAGAGTTCATGACGAGGGTTTATTTCGAGTATTTTGTCTGACATTACTGCTAATTTTTCCAGAGTCTCATCGCTTACAATAATAACATTTTTAATCGAATCTGGTAATTTGTCCAACCACAGGGTTTTGAGAACCTTATCGGAAACGTCCTTACCAGCCAACGATTTCATTTTTCTCAACAACTGACTTGGTTTCATGTCACCAAGTTCGAGTCCAGTGAGAAGTTTTCGAAGTTGTTTGTCGTCACTCTCTTTGAATATTGTGAGGAGACGTAATTTGGCTGCGTTACTTATTTGTTTCATTTCCTTCTATTATGTCCCAAATGTTTTCGAGAATTTTCGGTTCTAAATTTGCTACCAAATGGTTGAATTTTGAATTATCTGATCTTACCTTTTCAATAGTAAATAAAGTTTCCACCTGGAAAAACCAAATTTCTGGTTTTTCGGTCCAGAAAGGAGGAAATTTAAGTCTTACTGAATTGACTTCTTCATTTGCAGTTTGACCTTGTCCTACTTGTTGTACAAGTTGATCATCCATGCTTAATCACTTGATCACGTCGGGGTCACCAAATGTTAGTTTGAGCACTATCTTAAATTCTTATATTTTTACAAAATAGAACTAGACTGTCACGTTCACAACTAACTTTTTTATTATCAACTTTTTGTGTTTTTTAAATAAACACCTGAACATATTAACCAATAATAATAATTCTAGGGGCACCTACAACCTCATGCTGACGGAACAATTTTGTAATGGGCAATTCCAGTCAATTTTTTTTTTTTTTTTTTTTCCAAAGTACCTTGTCTAATGTTAGCGAAAATCGGGTCCATTTGCCAAGAAATTGTTCACAAAAACTTAGGAAAATAAAAGAAAATTGGTAGTTTGAAAAACAGGCGGGCGAGTGACCGGGGTGTGACGTCAAAAACTTCACCATTATGGATACTATGCTGGAGTTCCCCAAGGAAGTGTACTTGGCCCACTCCTGTACGTCCTGTTCACCAGCGATATGCCAGAACGAGAGGAGAATACAATAGCAACGTTTGCAGATGACACAGCTGTCCTTGCAGTTGGTGAAACAAATCACGTGACGATTCCCAAGCTCAGAAGATCTATTAAGAAACTCCAAGAATGGACATCAAAATGGAGGATCAAGATGAATGAAGCGAAATCAGTTCATGTCGACTTTACCAATCGTAAGCTCGACTATTTCCCCCTTCATCTCAACGGCAAGACTATACCGCACGCCAATGAAGCTAAATACCTGGGCATGACCCTGGATGCTAAATTGCGCTGGAAGGCGCATGTCAAGAAGAAAAAAGAAGAACTGGTGCTTAAGTTCAGGAAAATGTACTGGTTAATGGGCCGACGCTCAAAAATGTCGATCCAGAACAAATTAACCCTGTACAATCAAGTCCTCAAGCCTGTCTGGACTTACGGAGTGCAGTTGTGGGGCTGCACCGCTCAAAGTAACCGCGATATTATCCAACGTTTCCAAAACAATGTGCTGAGATGTTGTGTGGACGCCTACCGGTACACCAGAAATGTCCGGCTACACAAAGAACTTCGCATACCAACTGTCAATGAAGTCATCAAGGTTCAAGCCATAGCCCATCACAAGCGGTTACAAGTACACGTCAATGAAGAAGCTGTCCAGCTGCTCGACGTTGACGACCTACTCAGACGTCTCAAGAGAAAGAAGCCTCATGACCTGTGGAAGTGAGTGAACGTGTTCTCGCGATAAGTCCGTTCAGTGAAATCAGTGATCGGTTTAAGTGCACAAAATTGCACTCCTAACTTTCAAAACTATAAGCGGCTTAGTTAAGTATCTAAGTTGTACTACAACCAATTCACATATATGTCAAAAATATGTTGCTAATAAGTTGTTACTTGGTGCAATAAATCATTTGAAAGAAAAAAAAAAAAAAAAAAAATTATGGATACTAGATTATGAAGCACGGATTCCTGTGGCGTGCGGAAGGTTCAATCCTTGTTACCAGAGCGCCTACCAGCGAAGGTTGTCTACGCTTTATTTTTTTTTTCATTCGGCAGATTGTTTTTAACAAGTACAAAATCGAGTGATCCGTGATTTCTTGTTGGGTTTCTTCAACATTTTTCGTTCTCTACACGTTATAATGGTGAAGAAGGTGTGCATCTTCCCCAAGTGCGAAACAACAGAAGCGGACGGCAAAATAATGATTTCTGTTCCAAGGGATGTGGAGAGACGAATGCAATGGTTCGCCGTGACTGGAATAAAACACTCATTGACATCTGCGCTTTACTGCTGTGAGGATCATTTTGAAGTAAGTTTTTGGTTGAGGTCTACTACCAAAAGTGCCCCGGACGGCGTATGGCGGACGGACGGATGAAATTTTATTCGATATTCTTGAACTACGTCCTCTGAAACGTAAAACATCAAATTTTGAGAGGGGGTTAAAATTTTATTTTTCGTGCTCGATTCCATATTGAAAATGAAAATCACCATATGAAAATCAATTTGTTATGGCGAACGGCGATAATCAAGCGATAATGCAGAATAGAGAATGCTGGAGTGACGCAAAGATGGAGTGACGCGAATGGATCATTTTTCTTGAAACATCGTGGATACTAAAACTAACTATCCATCCTCGTTTGAGGTGTCCGATGACGTCAAGGTTTGAGCGCGCGTAGTACGAACAAGTAGTAGTTTTGATTGCATTTCCTACCAAACTTAACGAAAAAACTGATCAACTCATGCTATTTTCGTAATCTTCACACGTCCCTTGACCAAAAAATACTGTCCTATTGTAAATTTTCGGACACAATGGAATTGCCCATTATAACATTTCCAATTTTGCACACATTTTTCAAAATTTATAGGTAGTGTTCGTTTCTCCTCGATGCCAACTAATGCGAACCAATCATACGTGCAAACCCATTGAACAATTCCTTCAAGTAGAAAGTGCCTGTTCATTAAGACGTATTTTTTCTTAAACTTCGAATTGCCAGTTCACAAAATTGGAAGGTAGATACTTTTTATTGCCCGATGTATGGTAATGGAAGTGAAATGTTCCAGGAGCCTATAAGAATGGACGATTCCCAAACACCTGCACAAAGACAAGCTGCTGCCAAATTGGCCCTCAGGAAAAAATTGGGGAAAACATTGCTGCAGGTAAATTTGATTTTTCTATCAAACTATAAAGGTATGGGATCAAACAGAACCTATCTGTCTTGAGTTGACTGATAATATGTATTGTTTCGATCATCTGTTCATCCTTGTTCATTCAAAATTGTTTAGAACTTGATGAAATAGAAATTTAACATACCACGCCTTAATAAGTGTGTTAATTCTTTCCAATCAAATTTGGAATTGAACAACTTGAATTCAGTTAGACTTTATTAGTACCAATGGTGAGATTGGATGTATTTCCTTTGGAATTAATAATGCACTTAATAATTTTGTAATTATAACATTTCCAATTTTGCACACATTTTTCAAAATTTATAGTGTTCGTTTCTCCTGGATGCCAATCCGAATGCGAACCAATCATACTAATGCGAACCAATCATACGTGCAAACCCATTGAACAATTCCTTCAAGTAGAAAGTGCCTGTTCATTAAGACGTATTTTTTCTTAAACTTCGAATTGCCAGTTCACAAAATTGGAAGGTAGATACTTTTTATTGCCCGATGTATGGTAATGGAAGTGAAATGTTCCAGGAGCCTATAAGAATGGACGATTCCCAAACACCTGCACAAAGACAAGCTGCTGCCAAATTGGCCCTCAGGAAAAAATTGGGGAAAACATTGCTGCAGGTAAATTTGATTTTTCTATCAAACTATAAAGGTATGGGATCAAACAGAACCTATCTGTCTTGATCTTATGCAGAGTAACTCCACGTAGTGGAAAATGATATATTCGTGTGATTGTTTTTGAACAATTATATATTACGCAATTGAACAATTCAACGCAATCGACAGAACTCCTAGGAAAAAATTGTCCCGGTCATACATATGACATTCAGTAATTATACTGTAGTCACACATATTCTAATACTCCCCCTCAAGCTGGACGTTGCGGCTGCTTTAGTCCCAAGCTTGAAGTCAGTGACAAATGTCTTGGCCCTGGTAACGGTTTGGTGAAAATATCCGCTACCATATCTTCAGTTGGCTTGTACATGAGGTTGATTTTTCCGTCTGTTACTGCTTGCCGTACGAAATGATGTCGTATGTCTATATGTTTGGTTCGTGGATGAGATACTGGGTTGTGAGCTAGCTCTCGAGCCCCGCGATTGTCACAGTATACCGTCACAGGTCCCTCCTCCTTCATCATTTTCAATTCCACGAGCAATCGTTTCAGGCTGATCGCCTCCTTCGCCGCTTCCGTCGCCGCCATGTACTCAGCCTCAGTCGTCGAGAGTGCTACTGTACGCTGTTTACGAGCCTCCCAACTAATTGCTCCTCCAGCAAGCAAAAAAGTGAATCCTGTATAAGATTTTCGGTCGTCCACTGATGATCCCCAATCAGCATCGACATACCCATGTAGTTCTTCCCCTGATTTTGTGTATGTCAGCTCATGGTTGAGTGTTCTCTTCAGATATCTAAGCACTCGTTTCGCTGCTATAAAATGCTCTTTGCGATAACAAGAGTTGAATTGACTCAGCATGCTAACTGTGTGTGCCAAATCAGGTCTTGTGCACGTAGCCAGGTACATGAGGGATCCGATTAGATTTTGAAACGGATATTCATCATTCTCCCCCTGTATCAAATCTGTCGGCTTTTGGAGCTTCACGTTTACATCTGCTGGAGAGTTTACAGGATTTGAGTTGTCCATGCCAAATTTCTCCACAATTCTCTTGATGTACTTGGATTGAGACATTTTGATGTTATCGTTTTCTCGCGATATCTCAATACCAAGTGTGTAATGAATTGCTCCCATATCCTTCATCTTAAAGTTCTCATTCAGTCTGTTTTTGATTATATCCATTGCGTGTATCGAAGTAGTGGACAGGATTAAATCGTCTACATATACTCCAATTATAGCAAAGTCTCTTCCGATCTCGCCAGTATACACGCATGGATCTGAGTGTGATGGTTTGAATCCACTCTTCCTGAGTCGTTCATCGAGTTTTTGGTACCACATTCTCCCTGATTGTCGAAGTCCGTAGAGTGCTTTCTGAATCTTGCAGACTACTTCTCTCCCGTTGTTCAATTTGTCGAGATGTGCTTTTGCCTTATTTTGTATATAACTTCCTTCTTTTTCATTTCTTATGATTCGTTGAAGTATTTCTTTATATGACTCAGGAATACTCATCACGATGTCAGCATCAATATCTCCATTTAGATATGCAGTTGTCACATCCATTTGGTGTACCAACATTCCTTTCTGAACTGCGACTGCCATGATTGTCCTTAGCGAACTCATTCGAATGACTGGGTTATAGGTTTCGTGGAAATCTATTCCAGATCTCTGAGTATAGCCTTTTGCCACTAGTCTGGCGTTTCGTCTATCCAGACTACCATCCTTCTTGAATTTGTTAACGAGAATTAGACGGCTTCCGTCTGTATTTCGATTTTCAGGTTTATCCACAATATCCCATACGTCGTTCATCAACATGGCTTTGTATTCAGCTTCAATGGCTTCTTTCCATTCTTCCGATTTAGGTCCAGATAAGGCATCTTTCAACTTTATTTCTCCCAAAGCTTCCTGTTCAAATTCTACGAGAAGTTTATGAGACTGTTCATCAACTTCACATTCACAACAGTCCCAAATCCTTGGTTTTGGTATTCTACTTGATCTTCTCGGTATTATCTGTTGTGGTTCTGGATCAATTTCCACCTCTTCATTTGTTTCGAACCAAATTTCTTCGTTTCTTTCTTGAATCTCAGTATTGTTGTGATTATTCACCACTACAGGATCTTGACTACTTGTCTCCACTTCCAAGTTACTGTTTATTATTGTTTTCATTGGTCTTTCACAAATTTCAACTTCGATCATTTTCTTCTCTTCTCTCTTCGTTGTTACTGATTGTGATTCTTCAGATTCATAAAATTCGTCAAAATTTCCTATTTCTGCATCATATTCGTCTATGAACTTTACATCTCTAGTGAAATTCATCTTGTGAGTCTCCGGGTACCAAACTTTATACCCCTTCACCTCTTCAGAATATCCCAAAAATATGCATTTGTCTGCTTTTTGCTCAAATTTTCCTCTTCTCGTCCTTTTGTGCAATGCGTATCCTACGCATCCGAATGTCTTAAAATATGATACGTTAACTTTTCGATTCGTCCATAATTCAAATGGAATTTTGCCACCTACGCTAGTTGATCTACATCGATTTCTGATGTAATTCGCGGTGTTGACAGCTTCGGCCCAGAACGCAGGTGCTATATTCGCTTCGACCATCATGCATCGAGCTGCCACAACCAGCGTCCTGTTTTTTCTTTCACTGACACCATTTTGCTGCGGTGTGTCAGGGACTGTTAGTCTCCGAGTGATTCCCTCCTCTTCCAGAAATCGATCAAATTCGTTGTTTTTGTATTCCAGTCCATTATCTGTCTGTAAACACTTTACTTTCTTTCCAGTTTGTTTCTCCACTTTGTTTTTGAATTTCTTGAATGCTTTTAGTGCTTCTGACTTTTGTTTGAGAAATTGTACTTCACACCACCTCGTGGCATCATCGATAAATGTAATGAAATATCTACTTCCTCCTATTGAATTTACTCTCATTGGTCCACAGATGTCCGAATGTATCAGTTCCAACATTGTCGTACTCCTTTCTGATTTCATTGGAAACGGAGTCTGTGTCGTCTTTCCTCGTAAACAAGCCTTACAAAATCCCATCTTCGAGTTCTTTCCAATGTTCAGTCCAAATACAGTTTCAGTAATTTTTAACAAGTCTCCTTCATTTAAATGACCCATGCGTTTATGCCACAATTCAATTGAGTTTTTCCTTTTACCTTCTATGTCGACTTTTGCATTATTTGCTGTACTTATCTTTGAATAACCTTTCAGGTAATATAACTCACCTATTCTTTCTGCTTTGAATAGAGTTTTCCCATTTTTAGATATTATTGCGTCACGTTTATGAAAAATCACAGTATATCCTCTATCAGCAATCTTCCCTACAGATAGTAGATTAGTTCTTAAGGCGGGTTTAGACGGCGCGCACCCACTCGCGCACCAGCCTCACTTCCGGTCCCTCGCTCAATGTAAACACCTCCCTCGCCTCGAGGCCCCTCACAGTGAGGCCACCTCGGGGTGAGCCGCGGTCAGTCGGTTTTTGGTCGCGCATCAAAGGAAACTCGGTCTCTAACCTCGCGCCGTGTAGACAGCAAAATGGACCCAGCGAGGTGCCTCGAGCTAATTGAGCTCTACAAGGAGCGTGGTCTGGCCTGCAGAATTTTTCGTTGTAAAATGTGAAAGTGTTTTAAATACCTACTTATTACCATTATTATACAGTTAATTTTTGTAAATGTTATTTATAAGTTGATTTTCATTTGAGATTTCTTTCATGAATAAAAACATCTTTCACAAAACAAAAGTATTGTGAACTTGAGTATGAATCTCCTGTAGCAAGAAATCGTAGTGTGACAGCTAATCTTTCTTTGGCTGTGATCGCTTCTCTCATATTTGTGTTCATTTTATTAATTGTCGGTGAAACCATAGTTAGCAGGTATTCAAAATCTTCCGAGCTCATACGCACGAAATTTCTCAAGGTTTCTTCAGTGTGTTCAATCACCATATCGGCCATCAATCTGTTACCATACTGCAATCGCTGGCGAAACAATTCTTTAGCCCACCACCGGCGCACCTTTCGATTTCTTCCATTCTCGTTTCTTCTTTTTAAATAACACATTGCTAGGAAAGCAAACGAAACGGTAACTTGAGGTGTGGCCATGATGAACTCCCGACGGAGATTGAGCGAGTTTCGGTGCGCGAGTGAATGCGTGTCGTCTATACAGTGAGGCGAGGATGAGTTTATTGCCGGGCGAGTTGAAGTCGAGTCGGATGCGAGGTTGGTGCGCGAGTGGGTGCGCGCCGTCTAAACCCGCCTTTAGATCTGGCACAAATAGAGTGCCCTCCAGTGACAGTTTTATAGGTTTTTCACTATTTTTTACTGTAATTGGTACGTTCCCTTTTCCAATCACGGGTATTGTATGCTTACTTGCCAGTTTCACACAGCTCTGTTCAGCATCCCTCATATCAGTGAATGCATTCTCATCACGACACATATGAGTCGAGCATCCGCTGTCGAGAATCCATTTCTCTATATTATTATCGTTCGTTTGTTCTGCCATCAATGCTATTGTCGCCTCTCCACCAGTTTCTTCACCTTCAGCTCGATTGTTGTTGTACTCGTATTTCCTTTGTTGTGGACATTTAAATGACTTATGTCCCATTTTCTTGCATGTATAACATTTTACTTCTTGCTGTTTTTTACTTATAGGGTTTCTTCCAGATTCTACCTTTTTCCGTTGAAATTTTCGAGCTGTTAGGGCATCACTATTTGTCTGGTGTTGATTTGTTTCCCTTGCTTCACTTTCTTCTAGTATCTTTATTCTCAAAGCGTCAGGCGTGGGCAAATCATCCCTTGTTTCAATTGCCACTCGAAAATTCTCGTATGATTCTCCCAAGCTGTAGAGCATCATGATTGTCAGCAGGTCTTGGTGAATTTCCACCCCCATGTCTTGTAACTTGTCTACAGCTTCCATGAACTCATTAAGGTGTTCTCGGACTTCTTGATGTTCTTCCATTTTGCAAGTTATCAATTTCTTCAGTAACGCAGCCTTCCTCGCAGGCCCTGAAGACTGGTGTACTTCCTTCAATTTCAACCACACGTCATGGGCTGTCTTACAATGCTTTACATGCTTAAGCTCTGAGGGTGAAATCGTTAGGATCAAGTCGGCTCTTGCTTCCTCATCCTCTTCATCCCATTTTTCAGCTTCTGCTAATATCAAGGGGTCTTGATCTTCAGTTGGAACAGTTGGTCTCTTTCTGTTACCGTTCACGTACTTCCACGTCTTATTTTTCAGTAGAAGTGCAGCCACATGTATCGCCCATGTATCATAATTGTCCTTTTCCAAAAGTTCTATCTGGATCCGGTGCGTGCCCATAACCTCTTATGCAGAGTAACTCCACGTAGTGGAAAATGATATATTCGTGTGATTGTTTTTGAACAATTATATATTACGCAATTGAACAATTCAACGCAATCGACAGAACTCCTAGGAAAAAATTGTCCCGGTCATACATATGACATTCAGTAATTATACTGTAGTCACACATATTCTAATACTTGAGTTGACTGATAATATGTATTGTTTCGATCATCTGTTCATCCTAGTTCATTCAAAATTGTTTAGAACTTGATGAAATAGAAATTTAACATACCACGCCTTAATAAGTGTGTTAATTCTTTCCAATCAAATTTGGAATTGAACAACTTGAATTCAGTTAGACTTTATTAGTACCAATGGTGAGATTGGATGTATTTCCTTTGGAATTAATAATGCACTTAATAATTTTGTAATTATAACATTTCCAATTTTGCACACATTTTTCAAAATTTATAGTGTTCGTTTCTCCTCGATGCCAACTAATGCGAACCAATCATACGTGCAAACCCATTGAACAATTCCTTCAAGTAGAAAGTGCCTGTTCATTAAGACGTATTTTTTCTTAAACTTCGAATTGCCAGTTCACAAAATTGGAAGGTAGATACTTTTTATTGCCCGATGTATGGTAATGGAAGTGAAATGTTCCAGGAGCCTATAAGAATGGACGATTCCCAAACACCTGCACAAAGACAAGCTGCTGCCAAATTGGCCCTCAGGAAAAAATTGGGGAAAACATTGCTGCAGGTAAATTTGATTTTTCTATCAAACTATAAAGGTATGGGATCAAACAGAACCTATCTGTCTTGAGTTGACTGATAATATGTATTGTTTCGATCATCTGTTCATCCTTGTTCATTCAAAATTGTTTAGAACTTGATGAAATAGAAATTTAACATACCACGCCTTAATAAGTGTGTTAATTCTTTCCAATCAAATTTGGAATTGAACAACTTGAATTCAGTTAGACTTTATTAGTACCAATGGTGAGATTGGATGTATTTCCTTTGGAATTAATAATGCACTTAATAATTTTGTAATTATAACATTTCCAATTTTGCACACATTTTTCAAAATTTATAGTGTTCGTTTCTCCTGGATGCCAACTAATGCGAACCAATCATACGTGCAAACCCATTGAACAATTCCTTCAAGTAGAAAGTGCCTGTTCATTAAGACGTATTTTTTCTTAAACTTCGAATTGCCAGTTCACAAAATTGGAAGGTAGATACTTTTTATTGCCCGATGTATGGTAATGGAAGTGAAATGTTCCAGGAGCCTGTAATATCCGGGAAGAAACTCAAATAAGTAACGAACAAACACTTCGATATACGAAACAATCGGTACGCAGTTTATTCTTCAATCATCATTGCCAATACAGAACACCCGATATAACCCTCGGGAAGGTAACAAGGGTGGTGGTTCCCACATCATTCCCCCCTAAAAATTTGGATTTGTCCCCAAAATGCAAATTTACCTAATGATAATTATTAACTTATAGAATGAATAACTGATTAATTAAACTTTGTTTTGAGAGTCCACTTAATCACATCTCATTAATTAACCTACGAACTGCTTTCCGAATCCGAACTGGTTTCCGAATCCGTATTGAGCATGGTGTAGTCCTCTCCTCCTCCTGCAAACTCATAGCCAAAGATCCTGCTGATTTGGTGGGGCTTTGTTTATGTGCACTACCTGCTTGGCCAACCGTAGGTTTTCCCGGACACTGGGGAGGAATCACCAGAGGTTGAGGCGTTGAAAATCCCGCAAAAGGCAAAGACTCCCTGCGCTGATCTTGTGGGGTCGTGGCCTCTGCGGTTTGTATTCCCATGCTGGAATGCTGGGGTGGTATTGCATCCTCTTCCTTTGTGGTTCCTGCTCTCCTTGCTTGATCCACGTGTCTGATCCACGTGAGCTGCAATTCTGGAACCCAAACTTTCAGCCTCCTAGGTCCCATAATTTTCTTCACGACCCCTCTTGACCAATTTGCTTCATGCCCCCTATAGTTCCTCACCCACACCACTTCGTCCACTCTAAATGGGTTTCCATTGGTAATTTTCCCTCCATGAGCCTCAACCTGTTGTTCTTGTTTCTGCCTGACCCTATCTTCCGTGAACGGGGGGCGGAGCAGATCCAACCGGTTCCTTAAGCTCCGACCCATTAGAGCTAGGGCTGGTGATACATTTGTTGTAGCATGGGGTGTATTCCGGTAGTCCAGGAGAAAACGTTGCAGTGCTAAATCTAAATCGCCCACCCCGACGTCTAGAAGTGAAGTTTTCAGGAGCCTCTTTATTGTTCTCACCGCGTTTTCTGCAGCTCCATTAGTTTGGGGATGATAAGGCGACCCACTTTTGAACGCTATGCCGTTCCTTCTGAGGAATTTCTGGAACACCTCCGATTCAAATGAGGAATAGTTATCTGATACCAGCACTTGCGGTAGCCCAAATCTCGCAAATACCTGTCGAAGCAAGGTGATGGTTCCTTGTGCCGTCATGGTTTTGCACTCAAAAGCTTCAAGCCATTTTGAGTGGCTATCCATGATGACCAGATAATACCGATTAGCTATCGGCCCGAGATAGTCAATATGGATCCTTTGCCACGGTCTCGTGGGCCATTCCCATGGCACAAGTGCTGATTTAGCAGGGTTATCTTTATTCTTGTTGCATGCTTCGCAAGATTTCACCTGATTCTCTATATCCACGTCAATGGCAGGCCACCAAACATATGAACGTGCTATCGCTTTTACCTTACATATTCCCATATGAGAGGCGTGCAGCTCTTTAAGGACTCTAGGGCGCAGTGTGTCAGGTACTACTACTCTATAGCCCCAAAGTACCACTTCTTTTTCCAGGTGAAGCTCCTCTGCTCGTCGTTGGTAAGTCTTGAATTCTTCATCAACTTCAACAGGCCATCCAAATTTCAGGTACATTACAACTTTCTGAAGGACTGGATCTTTTTTTGTTTCCTTGACCATATCCTGGTAACTCAACGGAAGTTCCCCTTCAAATACATAGTGTATAACTGGGTCTTCTGAGTCTTCATTCTCCTCCTCCTCTGTGGAGTCCAAAGGCAATGGTGCCCGAGACAACCAGTCTGCTGAATTTTTGCTTGATTTCACCCATTCGACTGTGTATGAGTAATTTGACAAGAAAAGCGCCCATCGCTGAAGTCTGTTGGCTGCACATGATGGAATGCCACGTTTTGGGCCAAAAATCGATAGGAGCGGACGGTTATCATTAGATAAAATCCATCTCCTCCCAAACAAATATAGATGGAATTTTTTTACACCAAATATGAGAGCTGCTGCCTCCTTGTCTAATTGTGAATAGCCTTGTTCCGCTCTTGTAAGACTCCGACTAGCAAAAGCCAGTGGTTTTTCCTCTCCGTCTGGATATTTCTGAGAGATGACCGCTCCTAACCCTTTTTCAGATCCATCCACAGTCAAACGTATGGGTAGCTTGGGGTTGTAATGGGCTAAAGATCGGTTTGACTGTACAATTTGTTTCACTTTTTGAAACGCCTCTTCACACTTGGTATTCCAGTTCCATTCTGTATCTTTTTTCAGCAAATTGTATAATGGCTGCAAGGTAGATGACAACGCTGGAAGGAATCTGGACAAATAATTGACGAAACCCAAAAATGCTTGAAGTTCCTTGACGTTCCCTGGACCAGGGGCGTCTAAGACTGCTCTAACTTTAGCATCAGTGGAATGCAAGCCTTCCTTATCGATCCTGAAACCCAAATATTCGATAGATCTCTTCCCAAATTCACATTTCTTAATTGACAATGTCAAACCTGCATTCTTCAACCGATCCAATACACCCGTCGTACGCCGCTCCAATTCTTCATATGTTTGCGCTCCCACCACTACATCGTCCAGAAAAGCTGTCACGCCCTCCATACCTGCTAGTAAAGAATCAATTATCTTCTGAAACTTTCCTGGCGCTGGTGAAATTCCAAACGGCATTCTCGTTGGGCGAAACAGCCCTTTCATGGTAGTGAGCGTGACATAATTACGGGATTCCTCTTCTAGCTCACATTGTTGGTAGGCCTGGCTCAAATCTAATTTTGTCCACAACCGATTTCCTCCTACTTGTTGGTATAAATCCTCAATCCTTGGTAGTGGGTGTTGCTCTATTTTTAAGCATGGGTTGAGTGTTAGCTTATAATCTCCGCAGATTCTCACCGATCCATCTTTTTTCATGACAGGGACAATCGGTGATCCAAACTCACTGTACTCCACCGGTTCCAAAATTCCTTGAGTGACAAGTCGATTGAGTTCCTGATTGACTTTATCACACATCGCATAGGGTATCGATCTTGCTTTCACGAACCTTGGTCGAGCATTGGGTATTAAATCCAACTTGATCTGAGCTTTATTAAATTTTCCCAACTCATCAGTGAAAACTTCAGGGTACCTCTTAGCCAACTCCTTCGCCATCGACGTGCACTCAGTCTGGAAATGTATAGCATCAGCTGTTTTGGTATCTATTACCTTAAAACCCAACAACTCAAACCAAGCTCGGCCAAGTAAGGGAGGTCCGCCAGCATCCACCACATAGAAGGTCAATCTCTGAAACCGTCTACCGTTATGGACAACATCTACCGTCGCCGAACCGATAGGGAATGTTTTTTCCCCCAGATAAGTCACAAATATTTTCTTGGTAGGGTTTACCTTCAATTTCGGAAACTTTCCAAAAAACAAGGTTTTAGGTACAATTGTACTATGACATCCTGTATCGACTTCAAATTCTATGCTCTGTGCATCAATTTGCAAGGTGACTCTGTAACCAGACGTTTTAGTACTTCCACACTTGACGTTGTACAACGTTTCAGTCTCACTACTCGTATCACTCTCTTCCCCCACGAAATGCGCTTTTTCGGATTTAGAGTGACTTTTCCATGGTGGCGGGCCACTTTTTTTTTTACTAGGACAAACCTTCCATAAATGACCCTTCAATTCACAGTTATTGCATTTGTACTCCCTATATTTACACTTGTCGGGGTCGTGGTTTGATTTGCCTCCACAAACTCTACAACGCTTTGCCTGAGTCAAATTGTGGTTATCAGCAACTGCTTTCTTCTTCGAAAAATAAAACACTGGTTCTTTTTTCATTTCCATTTCGTCTAAGCCGTTATCTTTTTCTAACATACCTGACGCTTCCCTTGAATTAGCTAGAGCAATCAATTTATCCAATGTCACTGACGTTGCATCTTCTTCAAACAACCGGGTCCTTGTTGCTCCTTTATTCATTCCCATCACGAATCGATCTACCAATTGGTTATCGAGATTACTACCAAAATGACAATCGGCTGCGAGCGAGCGTAGGCGAGCAACCCAATTATTTATCGGTTCTTGAGAGTCCCGAACGGCCGTGTAAAATTTGTATCTCCGGGAAAAGATAGATTCGCTGGGAAGGAAATGTTTATCCAACAGAGCAACTAGCTCATCAAATTTTAGGTCTTCCGGTTTATTGGGAACTGACAAGTTTAATATCAATTTATAAGCTCCCTCATCGAATGAATTCAACATCAGCGCCCGTTTTCTGCCCTCATTTTTTATTCCATTGGCCACGAAGAAATTCACCATTCTAGGTTTAGATATGCCCCAATCATTCGCTAGTGTGAATTCCCGTAAGGTCCCCACCAGCGAAGTTGTTTCCCCATCATCGGTATCCGTCATCTCGAGAAACTCACGAAAATCAAAAACTCACGTGGTTGAATTCCTTTGTTCCACTTACTCCCGGCTCAACAGCCCGTCACAACTGTCGCCCAAAGAACTTGAACCGATTTCACAATTCACTACGCGGATCCGTAACTCACGACTCGTCGCCACTGTAATATCCGGGAAGAAACTCAAATAAGTAACGAACAAACACTTCGATATACGAAACAATCGGTACGCAGTTTATTCTTCAATCATCATTGCCAATACAGAACACCCGATATAACCCTCGGGAAGGTAACAAGGGTGGTGGTCAAACTTCAAACTTCGAATTGCCAGTTCACAAAATTGGAAGGTAGATACTTTTTATTGCCCGATGTATGGTAATGGAAGTGAAATGTTCCAGGAGCCTATAAGAATGGACAATTCCCAAACACCTGCACAAAGACAAGCTGCTGCCAAATTGGCCCTCAGGAAAAAATTGGGGAAAACTTTGCTGCAGGTAAATTTGATTTTTCTATCAAACTATAAAGGTATGGGATCAAACAGAACCTATCTGTCTTGAGTTGACTGATAATATGTATTTTTTCGATCATCTGTTCATCCTTGTTCATTCAAAATTGCTTAGAACTTGATGAAATAGAAATTTAACATACCACGCCCTAATAAGTGTGTTAATTCTTTCCAATCAAATTTGGAATTGAACAACTTGAATTCAGTTAGACTTTATTAGTACCAATGGTGAGATTGGATGTATTTCCTTTGGAATTAATAATGCACATCAATTTTGCCAATCATATTTGTGGCTCACTAATCCAGTTGACTATTATGCTATTTATCCACAGATTCAACCTCCTGAGATGAACTTCATTCCAAATCCTTCAAACGCAGAATTTATTTACCTCGTGGGTTTGGAACATGTTGTTGATTTCATTACTAAAGACAGTCGTAGCCCACCCCCGCCTGAACCCTTCAGGTGTTCTCAGTGTTCTACCAACTTTACACCAGATTGGAAACGGGAGAAAGGAAGCATTAAAGGTATGAACTTATATACTAAACTCATTTGATATCCCTGTAACAACACATTTTTAATTACGTTGATGTAATTATTAACTATGACTAAATATTTTATTTACTATGACTATATATTTTATTTTTCTGTTATTAGCTGGAAAAGAGCCTCGGGTTATTTGCGAGCAGTGTGTGACATCAAACGTGAAGAAGGCATTGAAGGCTGAGAACACTAACCAGTTGAAGACAGCATTTGTGAAGGCTTTGCAGCAGGAGCAGGAGATCGAGCAGAGACTGGCTCAAGGATCTCCTCAACCAGGACCCAATCATGCTCCACCACCACCACCACCTCCAATAGGCAAACCGCCTACACCAAAGCCTGCTCCTCCAGGCATCCCATCCCCTAACCGGGATCACTTAGCCAAGCTGGCTGACACTGCCAAATTCAACCCTCATCATGCTGCCGCTGCTAAACACCAGCAATTTCTTAGAGGTATGCCAATACACAATATTGTTAAAATGACCAAAGCAGGATATTTTTTTTTTTTTAGGAATCCAAGTACTGACTCTTTAAACAACAACAACCTGTTTCTTAGGTCCTGGTCTCCTGGCCCATCGTTTCCTCACACTTTTCCCCCTTCTCACGAAGACGAGACCTAAGATGGCCCAGTACAGGTGCCTCCTGGAGACGAACCTTGAGCTGTTCAAAAGCTTTTTGGCACTTAGGGGCCCATTCAAACTTGAGAAGGTTCTCTGCCTGGTACAGTGGTTTTGACAACTATGCCAAGTGGGGCACAAACAGTCGTAATAGGAGCAGAGCCCCACAAACGAACACAACTCTGTTGTTGTCTGGGGAACTGGCCACTTGACCACGGCCTCCACTTTCTTTGGGTCTGTGCGTACCCCTTCTGTAGTGACCAGATGTCCTAGGTAAGTGACAGTCTCCTGGAAGAACTCACACTTGATGACGTTCAACTTGAGGTTAGCCTCTCCTAGTTTCTTGAGGACAGCCTCTAGGACTTTGAGCTGTTCATTGAAAGTACTTGTGTGCACAAGTACATCATCTAAGTACACCTGCACCACATTCTTGGCAATGAGGTCTTGTAGCAATTGGCGCATGACTCGTTGGAAGGTGGCGGGGGCGTTTGTTAGGCCAAAGGGCATCACTCTGAACTCCCACAGCCCATCCCGGGTACAAAATGCCGAAATCTCTAGCGCCTCTTTGGCGAGGGGTATCTGCCAATATCCTGCTTGGAGCGTGCTGAACCACCAACTGCCTTCCAACGTGTGCAGGGTGTCCCCTATGTGAGGTAAGGGGTGTTCGTCCTTTACTGTTACCTCCTTAACCATCTGGTAGTCAATACAGTACCTCCAGCCTTCTTTGGGATCAACACTACTGGGCTTGCCCAAGGACTTTCGGACTCCTGGATCACCCCCTGTATTTTCATATTTTCCTTTTCTTCTCTAATGATTTTTTGCGACGTGGTGGCTGCTTGATTGGGCGATGCCCCACAACATCAATAGTGTGTTCTCTAAGGGTGCAGCTTCCCAACTCTTGCTTATCTGCTGCAAACACATCTGCATAGCGGAGCACCAAGTCCCAGAACTCTTCCAGCTGTCCTTTCCAGGAGGGGAGCCAAGTGAGATGGGAATAGAGTTTTGTTTGTGCACCGCACCTCCACAGAGAAACCTTGCCTGGTCCCCTTAATTGTAGTTGTGTCCCCTTAATCCCCAAGGTCCCACTGCCCACATCTATGACACATTGCTCCCCTTGCAGGACATCCATTCCAACCATGTATTGTCCTTCAATAAGGGCCACGACTGCATCAACTGGGACCTTGACTCCTCCTCCTAACTGCAAATGGGCCCTAACCTTCCCCAAGATTGGGGCTGTGGCCCCTGTGGCTGTCCGTATCAGTGCTTGTGGTCCTACTTTCCTCATTTTCAGCCCTGTCGGTGTTGGGTTGATGAAGGTATCAGATGCACCTGTGTCAATGATGCAGGTGCAAGCCGCTGAACCTATATGCCCTCTAACTATGGGCGCAGCTCCGCCACCAACTTGATACAGCGCTTTGTGTCTGGAAGCATGGGGAACTGTGGGCTTCAAACTGCTGCTCCCTCTCAGTTTGGCCCTTTCTCGTTTCCCAGAGGCTGCCTGGGGTTGTTGATCCCGGTAAGTTATAGGCAAAGGTACCTCTATAATCATAGCTAGAGCTGGGCCTACTAGAGCGGCGCCTAGCTCCATTGCTTTTGTTGTCTAGCTCCATCCATTGCTCTCAGCTATTAATTCAAACTGCCGATGGTATGCCTCCCAATCTGAATGACCGTCAAACGGCTTTGTTTTAAGCTTCCTGGTTTCCATCGTCCTTAGTGGCCTAGCGAGGAATAACTCGGCAATATCGTCCCGGAGTTCCCTCATCACTTGGTCATTCTGTTGTAGGATGAACTGTCTTACCTCTGACGACATCTGGTGGGCTCCTTGATAAATTGGCAAGAGATGTGGGGGCGCTGCAGACAAATGGTCCTCTCCTAGCAGGAGGTCTACACCTGTATCTTGACCTGCCAGTACTGGATCGTGATCCATGGTCTCTTCAGGCAGCCCGAAATTCCTTCCTGAACGCGATCCCACTTCTGACACCAATTGTTGAAATGACCAGAGCAGGATATTAAATTGATCGAATTTATTGAACACAACTAATAGTTTAACAACAAAGCACTTTTTTTTTTTTTTAAAATCTTTTTCTCGACAATCAATTTTTGGACTGACTCTACAAACAACAACAACAACCTGTTTCTCAAGTCCCGGTCACCTGGCTCGTCGCTTCCTTTCAATATATTTACTGGTCAAGGCCAAATTCGGTTTATTATCTTCGCAATAGAGAACCATTGGAATCGCTCATGAAAAAAATTTCAATATACCTACGTAAATTCCAAAAATGGAATTAAAAAAATCCGTCGTACCACCGTAATCCGTCCACGCACCACTTTGCCCAGTTAGCGTTGTGCTAAAATGACGAAATTTGGATTACGGGTTCGGACCAATCCCACAATGATCCTCCTAACTTTTCATAACCCTAAATCAACGGGAAGGGGTTTGAACGAATTTTGAAATGTTGACAAATTCATATCTATCGAAAAATTTAAATGGAACGGTATACCAAGTTTTTAGTTCAATTCAAGATGTGTTTAATTTTTAGAATAATTTTTAAGACCATCCAGAGGTTTCTACGACCAGCCGTTCTTTCACAATGAGGGCATAAAGTTGGAGCAGATCAAAAGTCGTCAACATGTGGGTGACTCATGAGGCAGCCTGTCGGTTCAATGTTCATACTTGCCCATCTGATTCAAACAGCACATGTTTTTCAGATATCAAGTTAATTAATAATGATGATTAATAATAACCAATAATGATTATTAATAATTACTAATAATTATTATCATTAATTAACAATACCTCATTAATAATTAGTGTGTGTGATTTAGTTTGACCGTCAGTAAGAATGATGTTGAGGGATGTCGAGGGTCGGTCATTTGACCGACCCTCGACATCCCTCAACATCATCCTCATTAATAATAATTTACACTACTTGATAGTAATTATAATAATTCATAAAAAATAATTAATCCATCCTTTAGCGATCTAGACAGGAGGGTGATCTGCACAGTGAAGATAATAAACCGTTATGTCAAGAATTCGCAGGTTTTTTTGTATGATCGAAGAAGAAGCAGCAAATTAATGTCTGAATAATTTTTCACAGGATTACCTCAGCATCAACCTCTACCGGCACATATGCTGCCATTCTCTCCGTTGTTGTATCCCTACCAGCTTGCAATGGCTCAAGCTGCTGGTGGTAAAGGTCCAGTTGCTGCAGCAGCAGCTAACATAGTGGAATTACAAAGGCAACCTGCCGATATTCAAAGACAGTATTTGCCGGATATGATTCCCCCGAGCAGTACATCTAGACACTCAATCAACAACTGGAAAATGTGATCATTTTCATATAATAGTAGGTGAGTGACTAAGTAACTTGATACATTCCTAATGGCGGTCAGAGCTCTAGAAGTTCATCTCTTCATTTGTGGATGTGGATCTTGAAAAGCATTATTATCTCTTCAATTCTACATCTTTTGCCAGCTTGTTTTAGGGAATATTATAGATTTTGAGCTGAAACGCACTTCCTACAGTATTTTTGAAGCACTTGGATCTTTTTATGAACATGATTATTTTTCTCTATCCATAAAAAATAAGGGTTAACTAATTTTGACGAATGGTTCCCATTTTCACGTTTTGAAGTAATTGATAATTAGGCATTGGTTTTTCATAGAACTGTCAAAAGGCTTCTATTATTGTGCTTTCCCTTGTGTTTTATTCACAAATATTCTGTTTTGTCAAGAGATAAATCAATTTGAGGATGCATAATCATGTGGCAGTTGAGCAGTGGATTTCCGCTGTATCTGAAAAACATCACTGATAAAATTGAGATGGGTACAGATTCCTACTAAACAAAAAAATTTGACTAGCTGACTGACTACCGTATGACAAAATTACTAGCTGTATGACTACCGTCTTATCATTACAATCACTATTACATTTGTTTCAGCTGAACAGCTTTGCAGTTTTTCATCCTTTGAATGGTCTTCTTTTTTTTAGAGCAATTTGTATGTGCTTTTATGTTTTTCAAACTGTTTGTGATTCATTCTTAGCTATAGGTTCATCTTATACTTTTTCTTAAACTTAGTATAATAGTTATGTGGTTTGAAACAATTTCGAGACTCTTGACTGTTGATTGCTGTATTAGGTTTGATACTTCATGTTTTATTCACACTGTGCATTTGTGGAAATATTCCGCTGGCTTTGCTAGTTTGTACATATTTTTTGACTTTCATCTATTCCTGAGATTTATGTGACAATTTGTGTGAGGGCATAATATTTTGATTGTATTCGAGTTCTGGTAAGATAATTTCATCACTATTTCGGGTAACCAAACTTCAAGTGATACGAAGTCTCTCCCTATTTTTATTCAACCCATTCAACTCCCACTATTTTTGAAGTAATTCTTTTTGCATGTTGTTGAGGAAATATTATGGACAGAAATGTATTGGGTTTGAAGGGTTTATTTTATACCTTTTTTTGTCATTATTAAACTCGCGTTTATTGTTTTCATAATTTGTCATATTTCTTCATTTTTTCATCAACATAAATGCCGATTTATTATATTACTATACCATTGTTATTGTTCCCTACTTTCATCACCCCAAAAATTCACTGACACCTAACTATGATGCCTTCCGTCGATTTTGGTTTCTCTAACAACAAAAATTTGCCATCCCTTTTTCTCATATATGAGCCCTTATAAGGGCTTTGGACCGTCGCACTGTGTTCGATTGTAAAAGCTAGGTGGACCAAAGACATGTTCAGAATTCTAAAATTTGGTATTGGAATGATGTAAATAATACTCCGAAACATTGCACTGTAGTATTTGTTTACGTCTGAAACCTCGTGAGTAATAAGGTCCAAAGGTATATATCCCTATCGAAATTGAATAATTCCAGACATCATTTCTAACACACAAATCGAAGTCCCTAATTTTATATGAATTAATTGTTGAAGATGAACATTATTTATGATGTTGAGAGCTAATTTTTGCCAATTAATCATTCTGACCATTGATAATAAGACGTGTTATAGCCAGCAAACTCGCGCACATATTTATTTTTCATTTATTTATTTATTTTATTTATTTTTTTTTTTTTCGAGGAGGGAATTTTCTGAAGAATGGTTGAAGCACCCAAAGGAAGATGAAAACTTTTGTGTCTTCAAGTTCCTTTCGCCCATATTTGATTTTGAAAACCTTACCGGCGACTCTAAAAGGAAAATCAAAGTGAAGTTGGCTAACTATGCCTCCAAAATGTGTGATTATTGGGTTGCTGAGGAAAAATCAAAGTAGCTAACGAAAATTGGTTGGATGAAGTGATCCAATTCGAGATTCGACGTACTGTGCCGCAACCTTCCAAAAATTTGAAGGTTTCAGTACTGTAGGAAGACCGCAGAGAACGTTTTTCTCTGGTTTCGAAATAAATACAGATGAATTTGGAAACTTCTGTCTGGAATCCAGAGAACTTTATCTTAGTCTTCATAATTTATATTGGAATGTTTCAATCAGCCTTGCAGCATGGTATATTGGTCTGGGGAGGGTCCTATGCTACAAATTTAACTAAACTAAACAATCTCCAGAAAGCGGTATTAAAAATTAGGCTCTCCAAACCTCGAAGACTCCCTTCTAAAGAAATATTTGATCTTTCAAAAGTCTTTACAGTACGGCAATTGTTTATAAAAAATTTACTGCTTCATTTTTATAAACATCCTAACATAATTAATGATATGAATCTGCATAATTATCCTACCAGATTTAAAATGGAGGGAAATGTTGTAAATCCTAAACCGCACTCAGTGTTGATGACCAACAGTCCAAATTATATATTATATGTAATCCACAGAGCTCTACCTGTAAAGCTGAAGTTCCCTGAGACATTCACCAGATCGACATATAAAAAAGAAATTTTCACCTGGCTCATTAAATTAGGTTACGAAAAAGCTGGAACGATAATAAAGAGTGTATATGTTAAATAAAGGGAAAAAATGTAAATAGAAAATAAAATAAATAAATGAATACATTGTGAATAAGAAAAGAAAGAGATCCTAATTTGCAACTCTGGTGTAATTCTAACGGGCCTATGCCTATTATTACACCATAATTGGTATTATTTCTCGTAGCTAATAATAATGTAGACAATAATAATGTAATGTACCATATAAGTTTTATAATGTAACATGTTGTCTAAGTAATCTGATCCAATAAAGCTCTTTCTCTCTCTCTCTCTCTCTCTCTCTCTCATTCATGGAACTATAGGTATGCCAGCTACGTTACATGAAATCCTTATTAATAGTAGTTCCTATTGGGCAGCTTTCAGAAGAAGCTCAAGAAGCAAGGAACTAAGATTACCGCAGGAGCGCAACACCAGAAAGTGTTCATGTATTGCCACGAATACGGCTTTAATTTCAATGTTGATCATAACATCTGATCCCCAGATCAATAGCCTCAAGGAAAGTTACAAAAAGCAACTGTGCCAGAGGTTTTAAAGTTGATTATAGCTTGACCTTTGTCAAGTCTGCTTCAAAATGAAGAAATGGACAAAAATCATTTTGTCCAGCTAGATTCGTGAAACAGCACGCTGCGTCGATGGGAAGGTTAAATTTTTTTTCTCCTATTTTTTCCTCCTAATCTAATTTTATTTTTATTTTTTTTTAAGTTTTTTTTACCTTATTATAACGCTCAAAGCATGGAATATTGCATGGAACTCACCGAAATCGAATTTCACGCCTTATCTTTATTTAACAAACTATACATATAGGACGTGATTTAGCATCCTTGTGTCTTGTCATGAAATGACGAGCCGTCAATCTGATGAGATTTGCCGATGATCGATTCGCTTTTGGTGTTATCTTTTCCCCACAGTACTCATCCTAAAGTTCATCTATCAGCTGCAAGTGGAATTTAGCGAGCGGATTTTTTTTCTTTCTTGTACTGAGTTCAGTACACACAAATCTAACATGTGGAAAAACAATTTTTTGTACCAGTTGGTAGTTTTTCGTATGCTAGCTATGCCGCTGAGCATCATGCCAGTTCTATCAACTCCTCCCATGCTCATGTTATGCTTAGGCATTTTTTCTCTCTTTTTTTTTTGGGGGGGGGGGGGGTTATCATCTGTTTTCCTCTTCTTACTTAGTTTGCGTTTCAATTGTTGAGATGCGAGGGGCGTTTTTAGAGCCGATGTTGAGGGTCCAGGGCCACGACTATAAGTGATTCGGGATTCATCTGTTGAAAAGGAAGTTGAGGGAACGACGACTGCCAACTTGACGTTAATTTGTTAATTGTTAGTTGGTCGAATACCAACTTGACATTTGAACTCAAAATTTAACGCTACACAATTTTGATCTATAACGGAATTTAAAAAAACGTGTATCTATTAATGAAAGTACTCATTGACCCAAAATTTAATCTTCAATGATTCAAGATACAATTCAATAAGAATGTAATCCATTAGTTGTCTTGGAACATGTTATTCTCAGGAGTGTAATGTACTGGTTCAACTTGAATTTTTATTTCCATTCCACTTGCCAGCCATTTCAACTATGCATTTACTACATCGATTAGGTACAGCAAAATATATTTGTTTCGTTTATGAATGTCTCTCTTTACCTAGTTCAACGTGACCTCCACATTATTTCAATACCAATTATCAACTTGAGAAAATCGTTCAGCCGTCTCCTTTGTTACACTTCATAAAGCTAAGTATCCACTTGTATCAAACTTCCGTACCGTAACGTATCAAACGGGGAAAAACGCCTGTATCATCACTGCGTTCCGTAAGATCGTTCTGACTGATCCATCATAAACCGTGAAAATGTCCTCTAAGACAGATTTTCGAAATTTTGTGGTGTAATCGACGGTTCTATATAGAACTATTTTGGAAACCTGGCAAATTGGCTACTTGTCTTCTCATTTTCCAAAAATGTTCTAAGTGAATATAAGCCTGTTAGAAAGAAAACTCTTCATATAACCTACACCAAACCTACCTGCAGATGATTGTATAGGACCACTGTATGGACCGTTTTGTAGTAGATACTCACTTTGTCCAGTGCCCAAACCTTTTGCCATAATTTTTTCTCTCCGCACTCCAGCCAGCAAAGTTTCCAATTTCTTTTTCATCCCGTCCACCGGTTGATCCATTTTCTTACCTAGTTCTTCCAAAGCATCTTACTTCCAAAAGGTATTGAAGAAATGTTGCATCCCATAATACCCCATACATCAACTCCCTGTCTCAATCCATATTGCAAAAATAAACAAAACAAAGAAATCGCCACAAAAAGAAAACAAAATTGACGGAAGTGGAGTCTCGACTGATGTTAAGGTCAAGAGGGCGACGGGGGAAAACCGCCAATGGAGCGATCCACCAATTTTCGTTACGTTACGGTGTTACAGACGTTTGATACAAGTGGATACCCGGCTTTAGATATCTTCCAAAACAAACTAGGATAGCTATTACGCCACGACTCAGAAAACCTCCCTCTCCACTTTTTTTACCATGCATAGGAGATTAAGAATAGGAAATTGTTGTGGTTGACTTCCATTCAAAAGATCATACAGTTTCTCCCTTTCCTTTTTCTCCTCCATTTTGGCCCTCCTGAAGAATCTTCAAAACTGAGATAGCTGGTGATGCGACGATATATTAGATAAGCACAGTTGTGTATAGTTTTGTGTGCTTTTCAATAAGTTGCTACTAATTTATGTGGGTATATCAGAACAATGGGTCACTTTCAACTTGAAAATTACTTCTTCTCTTCACCCTTACTTGCAACATAGACACATTTTCCTGATAGGTATTTAATGAAGAACCATACCTATGATATAAGTGCAGTTTTTACTTACCTCACCTAAGCTGAATAATATGCTGGTTGGGTTCCCGAAATATTTTTCTATATACCCTTCAGTTTAGGTAAGGTGTAGTGATCGACTACAGATAATAAATTCATCATAGGTTGCTAGGCAACAAGATTGAGAACTAGCGAGATGGTAAAAATAAAATCAGTTTTGAATATGTTCTCTCCAATCTGTAAGACTTCATATCGACTCGAGGTGTTTATTTGAGTTCGAATGGACCTTCAAGAAGACCAATTGTCGAATCAAATTCATCGAGAAAACGATAAAAAGTTGACTTCATATCGACTCGAGGTGTTTATTTGAGTTCGAATGGACCTTCAAGAAGAGCAATTGTCGAATCAAATTCATCGTGAAAACGAAAAAAATTAGACTTCATATCGACTCGAGGGGTTGATTTGAGTTCGAATGGACCTTCAAGAAGACCAATTGTCGAATCAAATTCATCGAGAAAACAATAAAAAGTAGACTTCATATCGACTCGAGGTGTTTATTTGAGTTCGAATGGACCTTCAAGAAGAGCAATTGTCGACTCAAATACATCGTGAAGACGAAAAAAAGTAGACTTCATATCGACTCGAGGGGTTGATTTGAGTTCGAATGGACCTTCAAGAAGACCAATTGTCGAATCAAATTCATCGAGAAAACGATAAAAAGTTGACTTCATATCGACTCGAGGTGTTTATTTGAGTTCGAATGGACCTTCAAGAAGAGCAATTGTCGAATCAAATTCATCGTGAAAACGAAAAAAATTAGACTTCATATCGACTCGAGGGGTTGATTTGAGTTCGAATGGACCTTCAAGAAGACCAATTGTCGAATCAAATTCATCGAGAAAACAATAAAAAGTTGACTTCATATCGACTCGAGGTGTTTATTTGAGTTCGAATGGACCTTCAAGAAGAGCAATTGTCGACTCAAATACATCGTGAAGACGAAAAAAAGTAGACTTCATATCGACTCGAGGTGTTTATTTGAGTTCGAATGGACCTTCAAGAAGAGCAATTGTCGAATCAAATTCATCGAGAAAACGATAAAAAGTTGACTTCATATCGACTCAAGGTGTTTATTTGAGTTCGAATGGACCTTCAAGAAGAGCAATTGTCGGATCAAATTCATCGTGAAAACGAAAAAAAGTTGACTTCATATCGACTCGAGGTGTTTATTTGAGTTCGAATGGACCTTCAAGAAGAGCAATTGTCGACTCAAATTTATCGAGAAAACGAAAAAAAGTAGACTTCATATCGACTCGATGTGTTTATTTGAGTTCGAATGGACCTTCAAGAAGAGCAATTGTCGAATCAAATTCATCGTGAAAACGAAAAAAATTAGACTTCATATCGACTCGATGTGTTTATTTGAGTTCGAATGGACCTTCAAGAAGAGCAATTGTCGAATCAAATTCATCGTGAAAACGAAAAAAATTAGACTTCATATCGACTCGAGGGGTTGATTTGAGTTCGAATGGACCTTCAAGAAGAGCAATTGTCCAACCAAATTCATCGAGAAAACGATAAAAAGTAGACTTCATATCGACTCGACGTGTTTATTTGAGTTCGAATGGACCTTGAAGAAGACCAATTGTCGACTCAAATACATCGTGAAAACGAAAAAAAGTAGACTTCATATCGACTCGAGGTGTTTATTTGAGTCCGAATAGACCTTCAAGAAGAGCAATTGTCGAATCAAATGCATCGTGAAAACGAAAAAAAGTAGGTTTCATATCGACTCGAGGTGTTTATTTGAGTTCGAATGGACCTTCAAGAAGAGCAATTGTCGAATCAAATTCATCGTGAAAACGAAAAAAAGTAGACTTCATATCGACTCGAGGGGTTGATTTGAGTTCGAATGGACCTTCAAGAAGAGCAATTGTCCAACCAAATTCATCGAGAAAACGAAAAAAAATTAGACTTCATATCGACTCGAGGGGTTGATTTGAGTTCGAATGGACATACAAGAAGACCAATTGTCGACTCAAATACATCGTGAAAACGAAAAAAAGTAGACTTCATATCGACTCGAGGTGTTTATTTGAGTTCGAATGGACCTTCAAGAAGAACAATCGTCGACTCAAATACATCGTGAACACGAAAAAAGTAGACTTCATATCGACTCGAGGTGTTGATTTGAGTTCGAATGGACCTTCAAGAAGAGCAATTGTCATTTACATCGTGAAAACGAAAAAATTTAGACTTCATATCGACTCGAGGGGTTGATTTGAGTTCGAATGGACCTTCAAGAAGAGCAATTGTCCAACCAAATTCATCGAGAAAACGATAAAAAGTAGACTTCATATCGACTCGACGTGTTTATTTGAGTTCGAATGGACATACAAGAAGACCAATTGTCGAATGAATCAAATTCATCGAGAAAACGATAAAAAGTTGACTTCATATCCACTCGAGGTGTTTATTTGAGTTCGAATGGACGTTCAAGAAGAGCAATTGTCGAATCAAATTCATCATGAAGACGAAAAGAAGTAGACTTCATATCGACTCGAGGTGCTTATTTGAGTTCGAATGGACCTTCAAGAAGAGCAATTGTCGAATCAAATTCATCGAGAAAACGATAAAAAGTTGACTTCATATCGACTCGAGGTGTTTATTTGAGTTCGAATGGACCTTCAAGAAGAGCAATTGTCATTTACATCGTGAAAACGAAAAAAAGTTGACGTCATATCGACTCGAGGTGTTTATTTGAGTTCGAATGGACCTTCAAGAAGAGCAATTGTCGAATCAAATTCATCGTGAAAACGAAAAAAATTAGACTTCATATCGACTCGAGGGGTTGATTTGAGTTCGAATGGACCTTCAAGAAGAGCAATTGTCCAACCAAATTCATCGAGAAAACGATAAAAAGTAGACTTCATATCGAGTCGACGTGTTTATTTGAGTTTGAATGGACCTTCAAGAAGACCAATTGTCGACTCAAATACATCGTGAAAACGAAAAAAAGTAGACTTCATATCGACTCGAGGTGTTTATTTGAGTTCGAATGGGCCTTCAAGAAGAACAATTGTCGACTCAAATACATCGTGAAAACGAAAAAAGTAGACTTCATATCGACTCGAGGTGTTTATTTGAGTTCGAATGGACCTTCAAGAAGAGCAATTGTCATTTACATCGTGAAAACGAAAAAAAGTAGACTTCATATCGACTCGACGTGTTTATTTGAGTTCGAATGGACCTTCAAGAAGAGCAATTGTCGAATCAAATTCATCGTGAAAACGAAAAAATTTAGACTTCATATCGACTCGAGGGGTTGATTTGAGTTCGAATGGACCTTCAAGAAGACCAATTGTCGACTCAAATACATCGTGAAAACGAAAAAAAGTAGACTTCATATCGACTCGAGGTGTTTATTTGAGTTCGAATGGACCTTCAAGAAGAACAATCGTCGACTCAAATACATCGTGAAAACGAAAAAAGTAGACTTCATATCGACTCGAGGTGTTGATTTGAGTTCGAATGGACCTTCAAGAAGAGCAATTGTCATTTACATCGTGAAAACGAAAAAATTTAGACTTCATATCGACTCGAGGGGTTGATTTGAGTTCGAATGGACCTTCAAGAAGAGCAATTGTCCAACCAAATTCATCGAGAAAACGATAAAAAGTAGACTTCATATCGACTCGACGTGTTTATTTGAGTTCGAATGGACATACAAGAAGACCAATTGTCGAATGAATCAAATTCATCGAGAAAACGATAAAAAGTTGACTTCATATCCACTCGAGGTGTTTATTTGAGTTCGAATGGACGTTCAAGAAGAGCAATTGTCGAATCAAATTCATCATGAAGACGAAAAAAAGTAGGATTCATATCGACTCGAGGTGCTTATTTGAGTTCGAATGGACCTTCAAGAAGAGCAATTGTCGAATCAAATTCATCGAGAAAACGATAAAAAGTTGACTTCATATCGACTCGAGGTGTTTATTTGAGTTCGAATGGACCTTCAAGAAGAGCAATTGTCATTTACATCGTGAAAACGAAAAAAAGTTGACGTCATATCGACTCGAGGTGTTTATTTGAGTTCGAATGGACCTTCAAGAAGAGCAATTGTCGAATCAAATTCATCGTGAAAACGAAAAAAATTAGACTTCATATCGACTCGAGGGGTTGATTTGAGTTCGAATGGACCTTCAAGAAGAGCAATTGTCCAACCAAATTCATCGAGAAAACGATAAAAAGTAGACTTCATATCGAGTCGACGTGTTTATTTGAGTTTGAATGGACCTTCAAGAAGACCAATTGTCGACTCAAATACATCGTGAAAACGAAAAAAAGTAGACTTCATATCGACTCGAGGTGTTTATTTGAGTTCGAATGGGCCTTCAAGAAGAACAATTGTCGACTCAAATACATCGTGAAAACGAAAAAAGTAGACTTCATATCGACTCGAGGTGTTTATTTGAGTTCGAATGGACCTTCAAGAAGAGCAATTGTCATTTACATCGTGAAAACGAAAAAAAGTAGACTTCATATCGACTCGACGTGTTTATTTGAGTTCGAATGGACCTTCAAGAAGAGCAATTGTCGAATCAAATTCATCGTGAAAACGAAAAAATTTAGACTTCATATCGTGTCGAGGGGTTGATTTGAGTTCGAATGGACCTTCAAGAAGAGCAATTGTCCAACCAAATTCATCGAGAAAACGATAAAAAGTAGACTTCATATCGACTCGACGTGTTTATTTGAGTTCGAATGGACATACAAGAAGACCAATTGTCGACTCAAATACATCGTGAAAACGAAAAAAAGTAGACTTCATATCGACTCGAGGTGTTTATTTGAGTCCGAATAGACCTTCAAGAAGAGCAATTGTCGAATCAAATTCATCGTGAAAACGAAAAAAAGTAGGTTTCATATCGACTCGAGGTGTTTATTTGAGTTCGAATGGACCTTCAAGAAGACCAATTGTCGAATCAAATTCATCGAGAAAACGATAAAAAGTTGACTTCATATCGACTCGAGGTGTTTATTTGAGTTCGAATGGACCTTCAAGAAGAGCAATTGTCGACTCAAATTCATCGTGAAGACGAAAAAAAGTAGACTTCATATCGACTCGAGGTGCTTATTTGAGTTCGAATGGACCTTCAAGAAGAGCAATTGTCGAATCAAATTCATAGAGAAAACGATAAAAAGTTGACTTCATATCGACTCGAGGTGTTTATTTGAGTTCGAATGGACCTTCAAGAAGAGCAATTGTCATTTACACCGTGAAAACGAAAAAAAGTTGACTTCATATCGACTCGAGGTGTTTATTTGAGTTCGAATGGACCTTCAAGAAGAGCAATTGTCGACTCAAATTTATCGAGAAAACGGAAAAAAGTAGATTTCATATCGACTCGAGGTGTATTTGAGGTCGGATGGACCTTCAAGAAGAGCAATTGTCGAACCAAATTCATCGAGGAAACGTTAAAATGTTGACTTCATATCGACTCGAGGTGTTTATTTGAGTTCGAATGGACCTTCAAGAAGAGCAATAATTGGACCTTCAAGAAGAGCAATAATTGGACCTTCAAGAAGAGCAATTATTGTCGAATCAAATTCATCGTGAAAACGAAAAAAAGTAGACTTCAGATCGACTAGAGGGGTTGATTTGAGTTCGAATGGACCTTCAAGAAGAGCAATTGTCCAACAAAATTCATCGAGAAAACGATAAAAATTAGACTTCATATCGACTCGAGGGGTTGATTTGAGTTCGAATGGACCTTCAAGAAGAGCAATTGTCCAACCAAATTCATCGAGAAAACGATAAAAAGTAGACTTCGTATCGACTCGACGTGTTTATTTGAGTTCGAATGGACCTTGAAGAAGACCAATTGTCGACTCAAATACATCGTGAAAACGAAAAAAAGTAGACTTCATATCGACTCGAGGTGTTTATTTGAGTTCGAATGGACGTTCAAGAAGAGCTATTGTCGACTCAAATTCATCGAGAAAACGAAAAAAAGTAGACTTCATATCGACTCGATGTGTTTATTTGAGTTCGAATGGACCTTCAAGAAGAGCAATTGTCGACTCAAATTCATCGTGAAAACGAAAAAAATTAGACTTCATATCGACTCGAGGGGTTGATTTGAGTTCGAATGGACCTTCAAGAAGAGCAATTGTCCAACCAAATTCATCGAGAAAACGATAAAAAGTAGACTTCATATCGACTCGACGTGTTTATTTGAGTTCGAATGGACCTTGAAGAAGACCAATTGTCGACTCAAATACATCGTGAAAACGAAAAAAAGTAGACTTCATATCGACTCGAGGTGTTTATTTGAGTTCGAATGGACCTTCAAGAAGAACAATTGTCGACTCAAATACATCGTGAAAACGAAAAAAGTAGACTTCATATCGACTCGAGGTGTTGATTTGAGTTCGAATGGACCTTGAAAAAGACCAATTGTCGACTCAAATACATCGTGAAAACGAAAAAAAGTAGACTTCATATCGACTCGAGGTGTTGATTTGAGTTCGAATGGACCTTCAAGAAGAGCAATTGTCATTTACATCGTGAAAACGAAAAAAAGTTGACTTCATATCGACTCGAGGTGTTTATTTGAGTTCGAATGGACGTTCAAGAAGAGCAATTGTCGACTCAAATTCATCGAGAAAACGAAAAAAAGTAGACTTCATATCGACTCGATGTGTTTATTTGAGTTCGAATGGACCTTCAAGAAGAGCAATTGTCGAATCAAATTCATCGTGAAAACGAAAAAAATTAGACTTCATATCGACTCGAGGGGTTGATTTGAGTTCGAATGGACATACAAGAAGACCAATTGTCGACTCAAATACATCGTGAAAACGAAAAAAAGTAGACTTCATATCGACTCGAGGTGTTTATTTGAGTCCGAATAGACCTTCAAGAAGAGCAATTGTCGAATCAAATTCATCGTGAAAACGAAAAAAAGTAGGTTTCATATCGACTCGAGGTGTTTATTTGAGTTCGAATGGACATACAAGAAGACCAATTGTCGACTCAAATACATCGTGAAAACGAAAAAAAGTAGACTTCATATCGACTCGAGGTGTTTATTTGAGTCCGAATAGACCTTCAAGAAGAGCAATTGTCGAATCAAATTCATCGTGAAAACGAAAAAAGGTAGGTTTCATATCGACTCGAGGTGTTTATTTGAGTCCGAATAGACCTTCAAGAAGAGCAATTGTCGAATCAAATTCATCGTGAAAACGAAAAAAAGTAGGTTTCATATCGACTCGAGGTGTTTATTTGAGTTCGAATGGACCTTCAAGAAGACCAATTGTCGAATCAAATTCATCGAGAAAACGATAAAAAGTTGACTTCATATCGACTCGAGGTGTTTATTTGAGTTCGAATGGACCTTCAAGAAGAGCAATTGTCGACTCAAATTCATCGTGAAGACGAAAAAAAGTAGACTTCATATCGACTCGAGGTGTTTATTTGAGTTCGAATGGACCTTCAAGAAGAGCAATTGTCGAACGAGATTCATCGAGAAAACGATATGGAATATGTTCGCATACCATTGGAAAGCTGAGATTCTGGGCAAGTTTTCCCCGAGGAGTGCACGCCAAAAAAACACCCCGTACTGATAACGCAACATAAGGAAGAATGAACGGTGATTTCTAAGAAATCTTCAAATTTTAGACTTTGGCAATTTTTTTTATCAATTACTTAGAACTGTCGTAAAAAATCGGATTTTATATCAGGTAGATAACAAATTTAACGCTGTTTCCAGCGGTATCCTCAACTTTTGTTTTACATACTAATTTAGGGGTTTAGATCCGTTTTACTGAGTCTAGGTCGAAAACACGAAAAAAATCTTAAAATGGTAAAAAGTTGGTTTATTAGTTGGGTAATGAATAAACTCCACGAGCCACTTTATGTTACAAATTAGCTATAGAATTGATTCCTTGAGCGTGTCCCATAATTTCTGTAGACACCCTGTATATCGATATATTTCTATATGTCGCTCATCCCTACTCATAAGCCTCGTAATCTCCATGAATCGAGAGACCTTGCTGGAGAGAGTTGCGGCCGACATCCATAAAAGGCTTCAGCAGTGTATGGTTAACTTATTTCAAAGTGAATCAATCGATTATCATAAAGCTGGATGCGGAACCATGGACTGCGGCATGCGTACGGCCAGGTGATTGGTGGAGAAAGCCAGTGGGGTGGGGGAGATAATTTCCACAGAAATATTCTTCCGCGGATCCGCACTCCGTGGGTGCGCTGTAGGCCACTGCGCAGTTTCTTGTTATCATTCGTTATTAATATCTGCTCTTCAGCTTATATCTTCTCTGTTCTACTGCCGTACTTCAAAATGAACAACGAAGTTCAGATATCGATAATATGGCGGGAAGATCACTGTTGAAAAAGTTCAGATATCGATAATACGACGGGAAGATCACTGTTGAAAAAGAGCAGGAAAGCTGATCTGCGGGAACTTCTGCATCCATGTGAACGCACCCTCCGGAACGGCGGACTCTTCTTACCCCCTCCCTTCGTTTTACGCATGCCGCAGTCCGCGGTTCCGCATCCATGTGAATCAAGCTTCACAGTCAGAACATCTTTATTTTCGATAGCCCCTATCGATTGTAAAACCAATCGATAGCTTAAACCTGTCGATACTATCGATACCTACTAAACCCAGAAAGCAAACTGAAAAATCCTTAGTCATGTAGCATGGCTATAGAGCGAATTTTTGAAGAAATGCCTAACTATTTTTATGTAAAATGCCTGGTTATAAACAAATTTTGTCTCCTTTTAGCAAATTTTTGGAGAAAAGAAAGCTACTGTCTGTTCTTGGTCTAAAAATTTTAGAACTCGAATGTTTGAAATTTTTTCAATTGTCGGGACGATTTTTTTGTGCAAATTTGAACTCGTTATCTCAATTCTATCGAGTGAATTCAGGATGGTCCTAAAAGGCTTTTGGGAAAAAAACTTTTTGGAAATTCGAGTTTGAAAAATTTTGGACCTAGAACAATTCCTTCCTTTTCCTCAAAAATTCGCTAAAAAAATAAGATAGGTACATAGCAGAATAGAAGCAAGTGGTGAAAAGGAGGGTCGTTCATATTAAATATTGCAGATGTGAATCTTCCCACACCTGCAGCGCTTTATGCCACTCACTATTCCATGCAAAACTCAGAGTATCCACAGGATCCATGTGGTTTTACATTAGGGTTGCCTTCGGCATTTGGCAACACTGTTGAGAGCCGTCTTTCAGTTCAGATTTGCTCATAGTCCATCTGTTAGATAAGATTTCTTTCCTTCTAGCGTGAAATTGTTTTTATCATAATTTGTCAATTGTAATGTGACAAGTATAGCGAAGGTGACATTTAAAGTTCACTTGGTACGAATTCAGTTAAGTCCACTAGGCGTAAATTTGCTTGCAATCCTAGTTAAACCAGTATTTACGTCTGCCGCCATCGTCTCTACACCATCTTTATCTTTCGTAAGGATCATTACTTATATTAGAAAGTGATTACAGGTGAAACAAATTGCCAAGAATATAATTGAAAAGCTACTATCTTTTTTCTTCAACACAAGACTGAATATCAACACATGAAATCACCATCAGTTCATAATCATTACCGGATCGGATTTCTTACACCCCCTTCAAAATGTTGACTCGAATTCCGGTGATGACTTATCTTGAATTCCAGGGATCTGTGTGAACCCTTTTGCCACTAACCTTGCCTTTCGGCGCTCAACTGTGCCGTCAGCCTTCTATTTGGTTTTAAATTCCCATTTCGAACCAACCACAGTTTTACCCTATGGGCGATCGACTAGGGTCCATGTCTTGTTCCGAGTTAGGGCGTTGTATGAATAACACAGCTGATTTCCATTCGTCAGCCACTGGAGATTTCAGAGCTTCCTCTAGAGTCATTGGGTCAACCACGTATACGTGCGATCTCATCAGTGTCCAAATTGTTTACATTTTCACTACCTGCTTTGTTGCCGTTTTTGTTTTCGAGTAAGTCAACCTGTATCTCCCATTTAGGTTTTTTGTGTGAGATTTCCTGTATTCAATGTTTCTCTAGTCGTGAAGGCTTAGAATATTATTCGTTTGTGAATTTTACGTCCCGACTTCTGAAAACCTTTCTTGTCTCTGGATCCCAAATTCTGTAGGCTTTATATTCAGTGGAATAGCCAATAAATGTTCCAATTTTCGATTTTGCGTCAAGTTTACTCTTGTTGGGCGTTTTGTCCAACCAATAAACTTCTAGTCCAAATGTCCGAAAATGGATTAATGTTGGGATTTTCCCAGTCCACAATGTGTATGGGAATTACATCCATTTATACTGCGGGAATTACATCGGTTCCGAATGTAATTGGCTGTTGATACAGCTTCTGCCCAAAACGTCATTGGAAGCTTTGACTGAAGTAGCATGCATCGCGCCATTTCGACCAGTGTACGATTTTTCCTTTCAGCAATGCATACTTGTTGTGGACAATGTGGAACCGCGAATTCATGCCTGATCCCTTCCTTTTTCAGTTCATCCTCGAACGTTTTGCCTGTGAATTCGCTGTCGTTATCTGTCCGCAGCGCTTTCAACTTCTGCCCAGTTTGTGTCTGCGCCAGGTTTTTGAATTCAATGAATGCATCCACAATCGTTCCATTGACATAGGCCCAAACATCGTTCTTTGTTAGAATGGCTCTCATTTGGATCTCCCACGTTTCGAAGTTATCCTGAATGAATGAATGAAAATAGTGTTTATTCAGTATTTTAAATATTTACAACATGATATTAATACACTTATAAGGCATGGTTTAACCGTCTGCCTAGAGTTGGTCTTTCCGAAGAAATTAAATAAAATGAAATAAATAAATAAACAGTTTATTTTAATTTCCAATTTACATCTTCAATAAATTAAATTATCAGTTAGGTATTTGCGGTACCCGTATGCTTGCCGCACAAACCAATAAAACTCACTTTGATTTTCCCAGGTTCAGCTGTAGGCCCCACAGATCCAAGTACTCTTCTAATCTGTTTATCATTTGTTGCAAGTGTTGTGGATTGTCATTTACCAGAACCGCGTCGTCAGCATATAAGAGTAGGTTAAAAGTCACCATCCCCACCGCCACTCCTCCAGCCAAGAAGTCAGCCAAGTCATACGTACTAAATGACTTAGTCATACCTTCCTTAGTCCACACAAAAATCTTTGTACCATTGTACAAACTGGATAGTGCGCCTATGAATTTGCAGGACACCCCCAAAACACTTAATTTGTATCACAGGGCGTGTCGACGTGTGGCAGACGGCCTCTTCCTATGGTCTTCCTTGCTGTACGTCCCCCCCCCCCCCCCTAATAGTTATAATAATAACTAAGGTATAAAAGATAATAATTATTATTAATAATTAATGATGATTCATAATAATAATTAATATATTATATTAATTATTATAGTGAATTATCATTAATTATTAATAATTGTTATCAAGTAGTATGCATCACTATGTCGAATAGTGAAATAATAGAAATCAAAGTGGCACTGGCTAATAGAAAATGAACTAAACAGTTGAATAGATAAAATTATAATTGCTCTTCTCGGTAAAATAGAAATGAAAGTAGAATCCTACTTGGAGCGCTCCGAATATGTACATATGTATAGAATTGGTTGCTTATAGGATAGATCTGACCGGGAGAATAGATGTGTGACTCCTTCAGGGTTGCACGATCGAAATCCTGGGTTGTAGACGTAAGGCGAGACCTTTCTGCAGAATCCGATGACGGAAATGCGACAGCAGTCGTTCGTGTCTAGGACGGATGCGGCCAGAAAGGGAAGATTTTCCTTAGATGTCCGCCACTGTAAATTTAAATGAAATAAGTGAACGTGCATCACCTCAATGCCAGCGACTCCGTCGTGCGAATTGTAAGCATGATGCAGTTACTTACGGATGGTTTCGATGAGTAAATTAGAATGTTAGGGATGCTGTGAGGCAAAGATCGGAGGCGCTTCAAGCGTGGCGTAACGTGGTGAAATGGCGACGTGTTAACTTGGCGAGGCGTCGAAACGAAGTAAAAAGGAAGGACACGTACGAGCTGCGAGGTTGATGAGAAGGGGGGGACGAACTATTTTTGGAGGTCCAGCAGTCACCGATCAACGATTAATCCATCAATCACAACACTGACACCGACATTTGAGCCCGACATACAACACTGATCGACTTATTCTAAACGCATTATTAATTATTGTTGGTTTTAATAATGTTTATAAAATGTATAAACATTATTATCATATAAACCAAGTGCTGTTCGATTCAGCTGAGCCGGTATGAAAATTGACCCGACGAGCTGCCTCACGATTCACTATCATGTTGACGGCTTTCAATCTTCCCGTTTATTTTTAAAAACATTTTGAGACCATTCGCAGCTTTGTACGACCAGCCGTTCGTTCACAATGAGGGTTCAAAGTTGGAGTAGATCGAAAGTCGTCAACGTCAAGTCGTCATGAGAGTGAATCGTGAGGCAGTTTGTCGAGTCAATTTTCATAATGATTCAGCTGATTCGAACAGCATATCGTTTTCAAATATCGAGTTAATAATTATTATTATTAATAACCAACAATAATTAACAATAATTTTTGCTACTTGATCAAAATATTAATAATTAATGATAATACACAATAACAAATAATCTAACATTTAGTGATCTATAGATCACTAAATGTTAGATTATTTGTGCATTATTCTTTGTGCAGATTACCCTTCTGTCTATAGACGGAAGGGTAATCTGCACAAAGAAGATAATAAACCGTCGTGTCAAGAATTTGCAGAGTTTTTTTAATTCTATTTTCTGACTCAACGTATCTTGAAACGTAAACCAACAAATTTTGAAGGGGAGTTAAACAATTTTTTCTTTGGTCGATTCCAATGGTTCATTGTCGAAGATAATGAACCAAAACGACTTTTTCAAGGTTTTGAACTGTGAGGTTTTGGTTGGGAACTGAGAGCGGACCAAAGTAGACAATATCATAACGCGAACTTGTTGAAGTGAAAAATACCGCTTGGACTGTTTGATGAGAGATAGGTATTCATTCATTTTGTCCATATTCCTAGGAAGCCTGGACGGTTGACATTTCCCTAATGATTTTTTCGTTAACAGGTGACTTTGTTCTAGGTGGTCAGAATGAGCTTCAGACGTAATTTATTCCAGCGGGAGAATCAAGAGTTCTGGCTGAGTAACCCTAATCCGAGATGGTTGGGACCGAACTCAGGTAGAGATCACGATAGTCAATTCAAAAGCCCAGTGAGAAAATACTAGGGCCTGCACAAAAACGGACTACACAATTAATTATAACTGAGAAAAATATAAATATAAACGAGTTGGAAATAACTGATTTTTTTAAGCGAATTTTCAAAGAAAAGGAAGCTATTGTTAAAAAAATTTCGATATTCAGAATTTCTATATCTTATTCCGTTCTCTAACGAAGCACTTTGAAGATGAATAAATGTGGTTGAAGAATGTGATGTTCTTCATGGACATCATGTTCTTTAATGGAGACATTTTACATGAAACCAATTATTTCTTTCAAAATTCGCTCTTACAGCCATGCTGCAGAGCTGTGGATTTTAATTCTTTCAAGGACTCACGATTTTTCTTTAAGGCACGACAAAACCGTCAGTTGACGCGAGCGATTCCCCTCCGTCCGCTACAATTATATCTCTTTGCTCCTTCGTCAACAATAGTGTCCAGTTATTCTTGTCCGATCTTGCACAGTGTTACAGCCCAAAAAACCAAATAAGGAATTGGGCTGTACCAAATGGTTTTTTTTACTCACTCCCTTCGCCAACTCTCCTTGCCAGCAGGCCATGTTTCAAAGCCTCCGTTCCGTTTCAGATGGATTTGAGAGCTTCATCCTAGCGAGACCTGTTCCGTACAAGTTCGTCTTCCCTAGGGAGCTAGCCCAGGACTTCCAGAGACCTGCTAGGCTGGACACACTTTTGGATATGCCCCCAGCGACGAGGGAGACACAGATTAAATATGGATGGAACCCAGAAGATTGTTCGTTAAACATATTCGTCAAGGTACGCAAAACACATGTTTAAGTTAATACCGTAGGAAAATACCAAAGAATGAACTCCCAGAATTGACAACAATCGGTAGGCCTTTTCTGGCCGGATAGGCACAATTCCTCGATTCTAGCTCAGGGATTTTAGCATTAATGGTGGCATCATAAATGACATCACTGATTCGTTACCCATATACACCACCAGTACCTCACAATACGAATTGCCTTAAATACGTAGCAACTTGTCACATAATACTCATAACAATTCCCAAGATTGTTTTCTACTGATAATAATATCTACAATGTACAATAAACGTGGCAAAAAGCCTGTGACGCTTTCGACATCCTCTCTTGAGTAACTTTGTCTCGGAGGAGAGCAGAAGAATACAAGACTTTTCAGAGCCTTCTCTTCTCAAATGGGAAACGCTTTTCTATCCCTTCTTTCTCGTAAATCATCGCCGCGAGAGAATCGAACCTTTTAACGATTGGACAGATTTTTTGGCCTAGCGCTGTAAGACCTTTTGTTTGATCGGAAAAAATACAATGTTACCTCACCAGCTCTGTTTCCTTACTGTGAACAGTTACATGACATGTTGGATATTATCTCCGTTGTCACATCGTTATCTAACTTTTATGCTCTTTGTTTTTAGCAATAATGATTTGGTGCTTCTACATGCAGTTCTAGTGCACACGAGTAACAGCCCTGTATTATGGCGATCGTAGTGACCATGGTGCTACTGAGATAATGTACATTTTGTGTTTTTGACGTAGGTGAGCGGCAACGTCCGTGAAATCCGCAGCGGTAAGGCGTCTTTCGAAGGTTGCCACAACCGTTTGGTCCCCTAGTGTCATGAAGTATTTGAATGACAAAGCTAACCACATTAGAATTAGCTTTATTAGAATCAGGCAGAATAGAATATTAGTGAAGAAAGAATCAGAACGGTAGGAAAAGGCTTTATCGTTGACATGGTTACGTACTGTGATGTTAACGCAACGCTGTAGTTGGCTAGTTCACCACACCTAGTTAGTTTGAGACGGTGGGGTTTTTTCAGTTTTGGTTTCACTTTTGTCCTTGGTAACTTCTCTTTGTTGTTCCTAGTTCCAAAACCACGCGGCTCCGCCCCGACCATTTGAGATCTAACAAAAACTCGTTCCTCGTCCCATCTCTGTAAGGGAGGGGGAATGGGAAGAAAAAATCCCGAAAAAACATTTCCTACAGATCACGAGAAAAAGAAACCCGAAGCAGCCGAAAAAGTCTCTCGCAGCCGAAAGAGAATTCTGTCGTATTCGTGAAAACAATACTCATGTACTACTTAATTGGTGCGTAATTATTTTCGTGAGGATCTTAAATCCTATGCAAATGTCATGAAAAACCTACAAAAGATTCAGCAAGCACCAGCCCAAGAAGACCCGCTTCAAAAAATTCTTGAACAGCTGAACCGTATGGAACTGCAAATGATCAACATGAATAACAGAGTCGGGGCTCTGGAAAGCAGGTCTGGACGAGACCGTACCAACAAATCATGAACAGTCTAAAAATAATGTGCTGGAATGCCAATGGCCTCCTCTCCCGGAAGGATGAGCTACTGGTTGCCCTAAACACAAATTCCATTGATATCTGCGTTGTATCTGAAACACACTTTACTAAGGAATCCTTCTGCAACATGAAGGGGTATAGGTGCTACCACGCAATGCACCCCAGCAACCAAGCAAGAGGTGGGAGCGCGGTGATAATCAGAGACCACATATCCCATCATGAGCTAATAAAAGTAGAAAATGAAAAATTCCAAGTAAGTGCAATCATGATCAAAACTAAAATATACCAGATGGCCGTGGCGAGTATTTACTGTCCACCAAAACCAAAACTCAAAACTACAGATTTTGAGGCGGTTTTTAACCACCTAGGCAATCGTTTTATACTAGGAGGAGATTTCAATGCAAAGAACATAAATTGGGGATCACGACTAACTCTACAAAGAGGACGGGAACTGCATCAAGCTATACTTACTAGCAGCTGTCAAACCTTTTCTTCGGGAAAACCAACCTATTGGCCATCAGATCCAAATAAAACGCCGGATTTAATAGACTTTTTTATCGCCAAAAACGTATCGTCAGAATACATCCTTGTGGAAGGTAATTGCGACCTGAGCTCGGATCACTCTCCAATAATAATGACTTTTAGTGAGCAGGTGATTTACAGACCTTACAACCCTGCCCTGGCTAATGACAAAACAGACTGGGAAGGATTCAAAATTGATTTATGCAAAGAATTACACCTGAAGGAGCCTCCACAAACACTAGATGACATAGATCGGGAGCTCGAACAACTTGTATGTTTGTATTAAACTCAGCATAAGAAATTGAGCTTTATTGTACAAAAACCTGAGTAGTAATGAACAATATAGAAATCTGAAATTATGAAGCGTTGTGTTGTTAAGATACAACAAATTATAACTGGATGATCATAACATTTTCCCCCCGTTTTAGTCCCTTACATAGTCGTCCAAGTATTTTGGAGGTCGGCGGTTCCTCTGAGGACGTGGTGATCGCAGCCCTAGCTCATTTCGATCCTGTTCCTGTGGAAGTTCACTAGGAGGTTCTGGCTGAAGTGGTTCGGGTAGGATCTCACGAGCTTGCTCGGAACCAGGAGTAGGTACTACCGCTGGTTCCTCCACTAGAGGTAAAGTTGAGCCTTTTGGAGCTAGATGACGAAAGGAAACTGTCGTCTCTCTGCCGTCCTGGAGGCGGACTATCGCATAGTTTGGAGTAGATTCCATCAGTTCCACTTCGTCCACTAATGGGTCATATTTACTTGTTCTATGATGTCGACGCATCAGGACTGGTCCCGGAATCGTCAACCACGCTGGGAGAGAGGTCCCATTAGAGCTTCTTCTTGAGTGACGGAACATCAGTTCATGTGGCGTAGAGTTAGTCGACGTACATAGGAGCGACCGAATTGAGTTCAGAGCTGCAGGAACCACAGATTCCCAATGTCGGATGTCAAGGCCCTTTGATCTGAGAGCAAGCTGGATTGTCCTCCAGATTATCCCGTTGAATCGTTCCACTTGCCCATTCCCACGAGGGTTGAAGGTGGAGGATCTACTTGTGGCAATTCCATTAAGTGTGAGAAATGACTTTAGTTCTGCCGACATAAAAGCACTGCCCTGATCAGAATGGATGTAACTTGGTGTGCCAAACAATGTAAATAACAGTCTCAAATTTTTAATTACGGATGCCGCTGAGGTGTCTCGACAAGGAAAAGCGAATGGAAACCTCGAATATTCGTCAACAACCGTGAGAATGTATGAATTGCCCGAGTTAGATGGAAGGGGTCCCTTGAAATCCAAGTTGAGTCGTTCAAATGCTGTTGTTGCTTTAATAAGGTTCCCTTGGAATACTGCAAAACGCGGTTTTATTTCACAACAGACAGGACAGTTCTTTGTCATTTCCCGAATCTCATTTATAGAATAAGGGAGATTCTTACATCGCACCCAATGACTCATGCGGGTGACCCCTGGGTGGCATAACATGTCGTGAAGCTCTTCGAGAGAACGTTTGATGTTGGGTTCCGTTGAAGCGCACATTCGAGAGAAAGCATCAGCTGATGCGTTCTGGCTTCCAGGCCTGTAGATGATATCAAAGTGATATGAAGAGAGCTCGAGACGCCAGCGCTGAATTTTCTCATTTTTTATTTTGTTTGTGATCTTCAAATCGAACATGAATGCTACGGATTGTTGGTCTGTGATGAGCTTGAATGGGCGGCCGAGTAAAAGATACCTCCACTTTCGAAGTGACTCCACAATGGCATATGCTTCTTTTTCGACGGCCGAATGGCGCTGCTCTGTTCCTGAGAGTGTTCTTGAGAAGAAGGCCACGGGTCTTCCCATTTGCGATAATATTGCTGCAATTGCGTGGTCCGAAGCGTCAGTTTCGACCACGAACTCCCCTTCTTCATCGATGTTATGAACAGCCGAATTGACGATAGCTGCCTTCAAGTCGTTGAAGGCTTCCAATGCATTTCCCTTTAGAGGAAAACACTTACACTCAACTAGAGGTCTGATTTTTTCCGAAAAGTTGCAAATGAATCTCGAGTAGTGAGCAAACATTCCCATGGCTCGCTTCAAAGATGATACGTCTGAGGGCACAGGAAAGTTAAGGAGCGGTGCAAGTCTATCCATGTCTGGCTTGATTGTATGATTTTCAATGGTGTGGCCCAACAAATTGATGGACGTGACATTAAAGTTACTCTTTTCTTTATTAATGGTAAGATTGTACTTGGTAGCAGCCTTGAGGAAATTGGAGAGGTTTCTATTATGATCCTCTTGAGAGTGGCCACAAACCGTAATATCGTCCAAGTAGGCGTAGGTCCCTTCAAGCTTCTCAGCACTGATTATTCCTTGCACAAATCTCTGGAAGCAAGGGACCCCATTAGTGACCCCAAAAGGGATTCGATTGAACTGGAAAAGCTTTCCATTGGCCTCAAACGCCGTGAAGGGACGATTTTCTTCCTGGATAGGAACTTGATGGTAAGCCGATTTCAAATCTATAGTACTGAATATGCTGTATTTTGCCACACTATTCACAACATCGTCTATACGTGGGAGTGGGAAAGCATCGAGAAGAGTGAATCGGTTTATAGTCTGGGAATAGTCTATGCACATGCGTTTTTTGTGTTTGTCATCGTTTGCAATACAAATCTGTGCTCGCCATGGGGATGTACTTTCCTCTATAACATTGCTCTCTATAAGCTTATTTATCTCCGCTGCAATGAATTCCCGGTCACTTCTAGAAAAACGACGAGAGCGGATAGCAATAGGCTTGATAGTAGGGAGCAGGTTTCGAAATAAATCTACCTCGGGTACGTTAGCAACTGCTAAACTACAGATCTCAAGGGGAGGCCTTGGTCCCTTGAAATTAATACTGACTGTCTTATACTCTTGGAGTATGTCGTGGCCGATAATTAGGTCTGCGCAAGAGTAGGGTAGGACTGCAATTTTTATTTTCTTGAAAAGCTGTTCGCCTAGCTGTAGGTCAACGACACAACAGTTCTGAATAGTACAAGAAAGGGATGTGGTAGCCATAGAGATGTTTCCCTTGTGTTCTTTTAGAAATGGGAAGCCTGATCGCCGTGCGAAACCCTCGTCCAAAAAGGTTGAAGTGCTTCCACTGTCTATTAAGGCCTTAGCCCTAAAGCCATTAACAAGTATGTCCACTACCGATCTAGAAAGACAACGGGGAGCTGATCCGCATACAGACGTTGCAATTACTCTATTGACCTCATCAGTTACCACAGCAAGCTGCTGTTTTCTTGATCGACACACACTTGAAAAATGCCCTAGTTTGCCGCACCTTGTGCATTGCTTATCTTTAGCGGGACAATCACTACGTGGATGTCTAGCTCGGCCGCAGAAATAACATTTTTTGTCGTTAATGAGGGACGCTGTGGAATCTCTCTCTGAACAGTGTTGGGTGTCGGCACTAGGAACAGCGTTGATGACAGGACTCGGGATAGGCACGTTATACGATGCTGAATGTTTCTGAGCCGTTTCCTGAGCCCGTGCCTTGTTATACGCTTCTTCCAATGTCAATGTTGAGTTCTCTAATAATCGCTGTCTTATATCAGAAGAAAGCAAACCCCGAATGAATGCATCGCGGGTATAGTCATCTCTATTAGTAATGGCTGTAACTGCCTGGAATGTGCACTCCTTACCTAATAATGTAAGGGCCCTATAATACTGGTCAATAGTTTCATGTGAAGCTTGTGCTCGAGTGGCCAACTGGTGGCGAGCGTATATTTCATTGACCGGCTTTATATATGCTGCTTTGAGTGTATCGACGGCTGTGCTGTACAAGGCCGCCTCGCTGATTAAAGAGTAGACCGTAGGAGATACATGATTGAAGAGAAGTTGAAGCTTACCCTCTTCAGTGATATCCGGTACCCCCGTCAAAAAGTTCTCGAAAGTACGAAACCAGTGCTTCCAATCTAATGCAGAACTGGGTGAGTTCGGATCCGCTTCCAGACGGCCAGGACGAAGAAGGCGATCCATGAGGTTTTTGTACAATAAATTGTATTAATTGTATTAAACTCAGCATAAGAAATTGAGCTTTATTGTACAAAAACCTGAGTAGTAATGAACAATATAGAAATCTGAAATTATGAAGCGTTGTGTTGTTAAGATACAACAAATTATAACTGGATGATCATAACAATGTTCTATCCAAGAAGTGGCATGGAAGAATACTCCATCAGTTAGAAGAAGACTCAAGGGACTAAACTACCCGAGAGAAATAGTTGAAGCTATAAAATTAAAACGGAAAGCAAGAAAAAAATGGCAAAGTACCCGAATGCCAGAACATAAAACCGAATGGCATAAGGCTGCTAAGGAATTGAAAGAGATGATTCAGATGATTAAGGATGAATCAACTGAAAAGTACCTCAGAGAGTTAACCAGTGACCACCACACTGACTACTCCCTGTGGAAAGCTGCCAAATATCTCAAGAGACCTATAGTTCAAGCACCACCTGTTAGGGATGATAGGGGTAAATGGGCTAGTGACAGTAAAAGCAAGGCTGATTTGTTTGCGGAACACCTTACTAGTGTATTCGCACCCAACTCCAGGTCTCCGGGTGAGCCTACCTTGGAGGAGACACCGCCGCTCGAGCCAGAAGTAAAAATACCGTATGTCACAATAAAAGAAGTACAAAAAACTATTAAAAAGGAGATAAATCCTAAGAAAGCTCCTGGCTTTGATCTTATCACAGGAAAGATTCTGCACCAGTTACCTCGAAAAGCTATTGTCAAAATCACCCAAATCATTAACGCTGCCATCAAACATCGGTATGTACCCCAGCTATGGAAGATGGCGGAGATCATCATGATACAAAAACCTGGTAAGCCAGCTGATCAAATAACATCTTACAGGCCCATCTCACTGTTGCCTGTGCTATCCAAAGTTTTCGAAAAATTAATCAGTAAGAGACTCCTCGGCATAATTGAAGAACGGAAGCTAATTCCCAAGCATCAATTCGGATTTCGACGTCAGCACTCGACCATAGATCAAGTCCATCGAATCGTCAATATCATTGAAGAAGCGCTGGAGCAAAAGAAAGTCTGTTCGGCTATCTTTCTTGACGTAGCTCAGGCTTTTGATAAAGTGTGGCACGAAGGCCTAAAACATAAACTCAAAAAGATGCTTCCCATCCATTACGTGGATCTACTGGATTCCTACTTGTCAAAGAGGTATTACCGCATCAAACAAGATGAAGCGTATTCAGATCCAAAAATAGTTAACGCTGGTGTCCCACAAGGCAGTGTGTTAGGCCCCCTCCTATACATACTGTACACGAGCGACCTACCGGACCTAGAATGCAACACAACAGCAACTTTTGCAGACGACACTGCGGTTCTCTCGGTTGGGGAGAACAACAATGAATCTATCAGCAAACTGAACAGATCAATCTCCAAAATCACTCGCTGGACCGCTAAGTGGAGAATCAAACTGAACGAGACAAAGTCGGTGCACATTGATTTCACCAACCGTAAGATCAACTACATCCCGGCTTTTCTCAACAATGTGGTGATTCCCTACTCGAATGACGCCCGAACACCTGGGCATGACGCTAGACGCCAAGCTCCGGTGGAAAGAACACGTCAAAAAGAAAAAGACAGAACTTGTCTTAAAATTCAGGAAAATGTACTGGCTCATCGGCTGGCGATCAAAAATGTCACTTCAAAATAAACTGCTTCTGTACACTCAAGTACTTAGGCCTTCGTGGGTCTACGGAGCACAACTGTGGGGCTGTACGGCTCTATCAAACAGGCAGATGATACAACGCTTTCAGAATACCGTACTACGATGCATAACCAATGCGCCGTGGTATATCCGCAACGACGCTCTACATCGCGACCTTGAGATGGAAAGCATTGACCAAGTGATAAAGCAGCGCGCTAACGCTCATCTTGAGAGACTTAAAAACCATGTCAATGAAGAAGTTGTCCAGCTTCTCGAAGTACATGAGTTGACGCGGCGCCTCAAGCGCACTAAACCACATGAGCTTGTGTAGGGAGTGAGTGTGTGCAATAAATCATAAAGACAAAGGACTAAGTTATGTATCGTTAGCCCTAAATGCCAAGTATTGTAATATAATTAGGTCAGACGAATATTGTTAATGAGATCTATATCTTGGAGCAATAATAAAATATATATTAGAAAAAAAAAAAAAAAAATGTACTACTTAATTGGTGCGTAATTATTTTCGTGAGGACCTACTCACCATAAAATCGTTCGACTGTATCCAGTGACTCCCTAACTATGTCCTATAACAAAGCTACGTAGGACTCAATAAAGTAATCTTTGTTATCTGACTAGGGTGATTCTTAGTTTGGAATTTCAATTTTTTTTTTTTTTTTTCCTCCTAAAATCTTTTAGTTTTTTTAGTATAATATACTATACCTACCTGCTACATAATATTATTATGTAGTATAGTATTGTGTATTAGTACCTAACTTGTATGCATATGATGGAGGAAAGAAATGTCATCATATTCAACCTGCAAGGAGACTGCCATTTAAGATCTACTGATGAAACCTTCCACGTGGTTCTCCAAGAACTCAGTTTATCCCTCCCTGTCATCCACAGTGAAGGTATTGATCTGGGCTTTGGAGTCACTCCCTAAATCCTATGCTTTCCAAGCCAACCCGTGGGACCATTCATCGCTCTTTTGAAAGTTGAAGTTTTCGTTTCCCATTAAACCGTTCTTCGCCTTCTCTTGTTAATTGGCGCAATTCCACGGGAGCCTTAAGATTCCGCCCTGTGTTGTCAGTAGCTCGACGGATTTGAGCGCCTCACTAATCCCATCGGCTTAGAGCGACCTTAAGACTCCGCCCAGTCTATCAGTGGCCAGGTGAACCGGAACCTTAAGATTCCGCACCTCCGTGTTTGTTTACCTCCCATGTTGCGGCTCGGGTATCGCCTGGTGATGTCTTTCAGTATTGATACTGCAGTGCGATGGCTAATAATTCGTCTAATAATAACTTTTTTGGTCTTATATTTCTGCCCCCATCAGAAGTACCTCTAGCTCTTGAGGATTTGTTAAAAGAAAAACCGCAAGCGTCAGCGGGAGTCACAAAGTTTATAAACTATTTGAGGAAAAACTACATCAATATCTCGATATACCCACCAAATCTATGGGCAGAGCTTTGTGCTGATGTGAATAAAACAACAAACTGCGGTGAGTCATCCACCGACACCTAGGTGACAGTTTCAGCAAAAGCCATCCAGATATCCACACTTTCACGGATACGTTGTTGAAGTTCCAAAATGAAGTCTACATAAAACTGAACAGCAGGCACGCCACCCATAGATTCCATGATCCCCGAACTATAGCTCGAAAAACGGCTCTTCAAAACCAAATCCAATTGTATGTTGCTCAACAAATCTCGAGAGCCGAGCTAGTTACCAATGTATCGTCGTTTTACGCTGAAACTGTTGGACGAAATTAATCCGTAAATATACTCGTATTTAGAAAAGTTGGACGAAATTAATGTTTGAACCCGTAAGCTTTGTTGACAAATTTCGTTAATAAATTGCTAAATATCATTTCCATATTTTACTAACTTCGTTTTCCGTGCACAGGGGAGATGTTCTCGGGGAGTGGCGGAATCTTAAGGTTTCTAGAGATAGGCTCGGGGCGGAATCTTAAGGATACTCCAAACTGCCCGCAGGTAGTCGGGGCAGAATCTTAAGGTTCTATTAAGCTGCTCTGACCCATTAATGACAACACGGGGCGGAATCTTAAGCCTCCCAATTCCACACAATCCCTCCTCCGTGTTCCATATCTACTTTATTTTCTAAAGTTTTTGTTTCTATTGCAGGATGATGATAAAATCACGTTTCATAGACAGCAGGAACGGGAAACTACTGACTGCATACGAGGGAAAGCCGGTTTTAGTAAAGGTCTCCACGTTTGGGAGGTCCATTGGCCAAGGCAGCAACGGGGGACGCATGCGGGTGTCGGCGTAGCGACGGCGGACGCACCCCTGTATTCCAGAGGATACAAGGTACACATTTCATCTGCAATATAGTAACACATCGAGGGACTCACGGCAACTTCCCACATTGTCATTTTGGCGACTTTTCAGCAGAGCCATCTGCCAATGACTATTTTTACTGACTAATTCAGTAAAATAAATCGTGAGATTTAGTGTTACCTAACTTAGGCACTTAACTTATACTTATTTAGATCGAACCGCCAGGAGAATACGCTTCGAACGGTATGCATAGATAGGGCCAAAAGTGACGATGTGGGACCCTCGACATACGTGGTTAGGTAGTTATCGTCAATATTAGTTTTCTTACGGATCTCCATCAAGTACTTTTGAGAAGCTAAGTTGGAAGGAGAAACACTGAACTAGTCAAATGACAACTAGTGTATTACAAGAACATGTCAAAGAAAAAGTGTAGACACCGACCAGCAAGCTTCATAAAATACCGTTACTAACATTGGAGTTACTAGAAAACAGTAACTGTTTTCTAACTGTAAGTATAGTTGGTTGATTGGGGTGATGATGTCACTGCGTACGTTGCATCTTGTGTTTGTCAAGTAGCGTAGCTACGAAGTTTCAATACCTCCCCTCAAACACAAGACTCAAATTGACTTCCTGTTCTTCAAGAATGCTGGCGCTGGAAGACTCTTGGTAAACACGTCCGCAAGTTGGTAACGACTTGAAACATGTTCCAGCTTCATTTCTTCATTCATACAAAGTGGAAACGCCATGCATCTAGCTCCTCTTGCATCGCCTGCCTCCATCTCTTTCAGCAATGAGTACATAATTGTTGGCAAGATACGATTGCAATGATTTATCACGCTGACTCCTGCTGGGCTTAGGTGTACTGGTCTCAAAATTCCACAAACGGTAGCCATTGTGGTCTCCAGTATTATACTATAATAGCCCACAAACTGGCATGGAATACTTTTCTTGTCTATCTTTCGCCTTATTCCCTTTGGCACATGGGCATAGCACTTTGTTCCAAAAATCTTAAAATAATCTATCATTGGAGGCTTACATTCCACCCTAATTTCAATTGGCGATTTGACCTGTCCAGTTGGTCCAGTCCGATTCAATACAAACGTTGCAATGTTCACTACTTCTGCCCAAAGCTTGATTGGCAAATTCTTTGAATGGATCATGGACCAAGCTGTCTCAACAAGTGTAAGGTTTTCCCTCTCTGCAGCATCATTTTGCTGGGGTGTGTATGGAGTTGATTTCCGCATGTAGATCCCATCATCATCCAGGAGCTTCTTAACAGCAGCATTGATAAACTCACCACCCCCATCACAAAACAACTCCTTGACAGTGTGGCCCGCCTTTTTTGCCTCATTGATGAATACAGCTAAGCATCCAGCCACTTCAGACTTCTGTTTCAATAAAAAAACTATTATACATCCTCAAGGTCGTAGATGAGTACTCGCGATTTCCTTTCACGTTCCACTGTACAGACGTTTCCGCAAATTCTATTATTCAAAACCTTACAAGACTTGCAATATTTGGATTACCATCTTATACACATTCCGATCGGGGTGCGTCTTTCATGTCCTCCGACCTACGAGATTTCTTGACCTCCAAAGGCGTTGCGACAAGTCGAACCACCCCTTATAATCCAAGAGGCTCTGGGCAAGCGGAGCGCTATAATGGCATCATCTGTAAGTCCATACAGCTTGCACTGAAATCAGCTTGCCTGGGGATGAAGGATTGGGGAAAAGTGCTAACCCAAGTCCTACACTCAATCCGATCCCTTCTTAGCACCGCTACAAATGCGACACCTCATGAGCGGATGTTTCATCATCCTCGGAGATCAGCCTCAGGCCAGTCCCTTCCTTCATGGCTCACCTTCCCCGGACCCGTTTTACTGACACGTCATTCGTTGAGTAGCAAGTATGATCCTTTGATAATGGAAGTAGAACTTCTGGAAGCGAACCCTGAGTATTCCTACATCCGTACTCCTGATGGACGAGAAGTAGCAGTCTCCAACCGTCACCTGGCTCCAGGGGTAGCGATTGCGCCCATGGAAGATGGACCACTCCATCAAGATCCTGGATTTTCTTCGTTGCCGCAATCATCCCCGACAGTTCCATCTACACCTTCACCCGTGCCAGCGTCTCCTCCCAGCGCACTTGTTTCGTACCCGCAAGCCCCAGAACCTAAGGAGAGTTTGGTGAGGCGATCGGAGCGAGAGCGCAGGCGACCAAAATATTTGGAAGCTTATGTGAAAGAATGAAGACGGGGTGAATGTCATGATAATGAACTCGTTAATTATTACTATCTTTATTCGTTACTTAGTTATCAGTTGTAAACTCTTGAATTTTATAATCCGGCCACATTCACGCTGAATAAAGCCTCTAAATCGGGTTTAGTATATTCTCTTTACTACATATTTCCCTACAGAAAAATTTAAATAAAATGGTTGTAGGTACGACTAAAACTTTCATTTCTATGACTATTTGATTTTGAGGAAGTTCCCGTGAACCACCCTGTATTGATTTCACCTTTATATTTTTCGACTCTCCTAGCTCCGCCTGTTTCTTGTTCCCAAGAGCATACTTACCTAGTTGCAAATTGCATTCTGAGTTATATTAGAGACTTTTTGCAGCCATTTCAGACTTCTTATCAAGTCGGCCCATCAGACTCTCGGTAAACGGTAAGTACGCATGCGCGACGGTCAGTCAGCGAGACGAGTCGTCATAGGACGCCGGCAAATCCCGGCGTTTTCCGGTTTCTCATGACGACTCTGAAGTGGCTGCGAAAAGTCTTTAATGACTCATATTTATACTATACTTTTTCTCTTTGAATGAGCACAAAAGCCTGAATTTTGAAGGCGTAATATTATAATTTACATTTATTCAAATGAAGGCTTAATTAGGCCTACCCGACACAGGTAGGCGCTAGAAAAATGTAAAAGTTCGGGAACTGTGAAGCACTGGAACATACCTTAAAATTCAACTCTCGCTCCCGGGCACCGCGGCGGCCTCGAGATAAATGAGCTTTCATTCCCGATATTTTTCAATTCGCCAATACGTCTGCGCTAAAGCCGGACTTATTGTTTTATTTTATTTATTTTTTATTTATTTATTTATTTTTTTTTTTTTTTTACAGTCCGATTAAATTTGTCCTTGTCCTTAAATCATCGTACATTCACTCAAATACGTCCTTTTTTTTTAGAACCAGTTCTGTAACAAATTTTAAGGTTCGTGTATTTTTACCTAGAAACCACAATGTTGGAAATTGTCAAACTCCGGACTGATTTTATTTTGTCTTGTTTTTTTTCAGTGCCTGGTCGGCAGTAATGATCAGTCTTGGGGTTGGGAACTACAGAAGAATAAACTGTACCACGATTCTCAAACAAACGCGGAAGTGGCGTACCCCGCCATACTTGAACCAGATAGAATGTTAATCGTGCCAGATACTTTTTTAGGTAAGTTTGAATTGTTAAGTTTTTATCTCTGCTTAACATCAGGCCTGAATGGCTCTATCGACCGTCTTGAAAATGTTTTGATGTGAAATAGGTATACTAACTGGACTTGAGGCTAATCTTTAGTTCTCTGCTCCAACTCCTCCGCGAGGAGTCGGTATTCGTTTCTTCACAACGGAGCGAGGAATAAACAAGATCGTAGTGTAAATGTACCAGTAGCTGACACTGCCCCAGTTGCTGACAGGTACATTGAAAAACTGAAATAATAAGGATCCACGCCCTCGAAAATCACTGTTTTAAAAATTGGCAGCTTCGGTTGGCATTCCTTTGTCGGTAGTTCTACCGTTGTGTCAAGAATTTGCAGAGTTTTTAAATCGTTTTCGACTGCCTACCTCCATTTTGTTTCAAAGTTACACCAATCTCTCACATTTCGATATTGAACGTCACAATGAATTGTGATCCCAGTTTAGTCATCCCAGTCATGACTTGGTTTTATCTAAAATCTCGTTACCTATTGATTTGGTTGTTTGTTTTGTTGGTTGAAGACAATTTCGGGGCATTCTTCGACGTAAACCGCTTTGCTCCCACGTAAAAGGAATTTGTTGATTCGTGAAATGGACTGAATAACATAATAGTGCGTTAAATAACTTCCACCTTTTAATAAATTTTTCTTATCTCTCTTTTAGTTGTTCTCGACATGGACGTAGGCACTTTATCGTTCGTTGTCGATGACCATTACCTGGGCGTGGCGTTTAGAGGATTGAAAGGACGCAAGTTGTACCCCATCGTAAGCGCTGTCTGGGGACACTGCGAGGTCACTATGAAGTACATTGGAGGCCTTGATCGTAAGTACACAATCTAACTGTTATTGTTCTCACCATCCACGGTTAGCTTGAAGTGTAGGGCAGATGGTGGAGAACGCCATGGAGTCCCTACTACTTCTTATCAAAGTTCCGTGGCTATCTGACAGCACCGAACAAGAAAAGGATTAATGTATTTTTGGTGCAATTTCTCGGCATGTAGGTGTAAGGACATAATCACCAAGCAGTCGAAAGGTCAAACAAATGTCAATGTTCTGATAAAGTCGTCATTGGATCCAGGACTACACCAACTGTGACCAATGATTCCTGTTCAAACTATTAGCAAATATATCTTATATTGATACTCAACCCCCAACCCAACAACATTCAACCCTCGTTTTCTCTTCTGGAATAATTCCAGAATTATTATTCATCGTCACTAGCAGGTCGATTACTAGAAGGCACGGCTACGTGAGGAAATCATCACCAGGCAGTCAAGATAGTACTACTGATCTCTGCAAAGTATAAATTTTGACGTCCTGATAATGGTAACCTTGCATTGAAAGCGCTAGCCTCCTGTACACGACTTGATAGTGACCAAAAATTCCTGACTGAGTTCCATGTGAGCTGAGCTATCCATGTAAGGACACCATCATCCAGATTATGCTCTGATAGTTTTCTACTACCATTTAGATTTAACCATCGCTTTCTCGTTTCCAGCCGAACCATTGCCACTGATGGACCTCTGCCGGACGGTGATCCGCCAACGGGTGGGCAAGCAGCAGCTCGAAGAGAAGATCTCAAGCCTCAACCTTCCTCACGCCATCAAGACTTACCTCCTCTAAAAGGACCGAAGATATTAAATATTTTATAAAAATTTTTGAGCAAAACCAAACCAACCCTGCCGTCCAAAGGAGAAAAGCCGTAGAAAAAAAGAGAATGGAGAAATCTAGTTTTCAGAAAAAAGGAGTCAACGTTTTTTGGCCGTATGGCCGTCATTTCTTAACATTTTCGCTGGATTTTTTTTTTTTTGTTGATCCGATTCAAAATTTTATTCTGCGTCTATTGGGCTTGGTCTCTTCAAGTTTTATTAACAATAACACAATTTTATTCAAGCAACTGTTTTTCTCCGTTGTAATGGCTGCGATAATTTTTGCATTTTAAAACAGTAGCGGAAAAGCTGCTTCTTTTTCCCGTTGTACGCAAACGCTACGGTCTCTCACCGTTTTAAATTCGGTTTTCGTTCCGCAACTTTTCATTAGGAAAAAGAAGGTACCTTTTTTCTGTTGTGTAAATGGTCTACTGCTTTTTGTTCTTGTACTATTAGTAAAAAAACTACCATTTCAAGTTTTCGTCAATCTGTCTTTTCCTCAATTTCATTGTTGTAATTATAATGTGAATTGATTCCACTCTACATCAATAACTTCTAGTCGAGCTGATATTATCTACCTCCACAACGTGTTTTTCGGTAACTCACAATCGTTCAGGCAAACGTAGGTGGATAAAAATAAGCAAGAAGAAAATATATGGCATCTGTTAAATTATTATTACTTCTTTATTTATTTTTTATTCTTTCGAATTAAGGAACGTGGAAAAAGAAATTGGAATGAAATACATATTGCAAAAGTTTGCAACTGACAAGAAATGGTAACTAAGATAATAATTATTATTATCGATAAAAATGAGCATAAATTATTATGACTAGTCGTTATAGAAAACATTTACCTACCTAACTAGGACACACACTCATAATCACAGAAATGTTCAAAGTTTGAGTTAAGTAGGTAAATAAGTTGGCAAAAAAAATTAATAAATATGAAATCAGAATTCGTCATTTTGGTTTTCAGCTTCCGCTAATTCTCGCCAAAAACATTTCCTGCCCTCTGGCATCAGAGGGACTAAATTCTTCAAAATATATTTTTTTATTGCTTTCGAAATGCCTCGAGGCTCAGTCTTCTTCAGAGGTTCGGAAAACGTCTTGGAGGTTTTCACGTTAGTTTTGAGGAAGTCAAGGGTTTTCCAATTTTCCGATTCGAGGTCTTCTATGAAGTACAAGTCGTAAGAGCCCCTCCTAGCTTGTAGCTGCACGACGTCCTTCAATAAAAATCTCTTGTCATCTTCAGCGGTTTCGTCGCCAACTTCGTGATTCTTGCTCTTGTTTCTTGGTTTGTTCTTAACTCTCTTTTTTGGTCGTCCGTTCCTTTTGCTGACTGACGATTCGTCCGTAAATTTGAAAAAATCTTCTGGACGCATTTCTTTAACAACCACGGCGTTTGTACCTTTTCTTGAGAGCGCAACTGCTCTTTTCATGTCTTCGAAGTCATATACGAATTTTTTTCCTTTCATAGACAGTTCAATTAAGTGGTGAAACGTGTCTGAGAACATGAAGGTGTGTCCAGGTTCGAAGTAACAGAATGTGATGGTCTCAGCCTGGATGAAATCGGAGTTGATGCAGCTGACCAGGAAGGTGAGGAGGGTCCAGTTCTTGTTTTGGGCAGCGCAATTGTCGAGCCAAAGTATGATTATTTTTGTATCTCTGAACTATACAAAAAATTGTTGGAAGGTACTGACCACGTCTTCCTTATCCCTCCCACTTAGTGCTGCATGCCAAAGAACTGAAAGATAGGGGTGGTTTTGTTTGGTTCCTACTGGCACAAAAGTCTTATTGTAAATAGGTAAACGTCGGGTAAGCAGCGCTATTTTGAACTCTTCCATCCTCGGGAGCATAACAACATTCTGCATGTCGGTGCTAAAACAGATAGTGTCATCACTAAACTGAGTTCCGCTGTGGCTTTTATATAAGGCACAGGCTTTTGTATACTTCAATTTGTGGGCCAGAGCTCCAGTGCATTCATTACAGGATTCGACAGCTTCAGAATGAATGTTTTTGTGAAGGTCGTTTAAATGACACTTTTCGAAATTCGTAGGTGAAGTGGTAGTCAGAAAACTTTTGCATGAAATCGTTGTACATTAATTTAATTGTAACATCGCTTGGGGGATATCTTACGTTTGGAGCGTGAGTTCGTCGATAATTATCGCACAGGTCTGCGACCAAAAAACTGCACGAGTGTTTCCCGTGGATTTTGGTATGCTGAACCCGAAAAATATACTCCCAAAATTCTGTCACGTCTAGTTTTAGCAAAACAGGTTTTTTAAATATAACTTGTTATTCGGTGAATTATTCGGCAAACTGAATAGGTGTTATCACAATGGGCAATTCCATTGGGTCTGAAAATTTGCAATAGGACAGTATTTTTCAGTCAAGGGACGTGTGAAGATTATGAAAATAGCATGAGTTGATCAGTTTTTTCGTTAAGTTTGGTAGGAAAATTGCATTTAATGCAATCAAAACTAGTACTTGTTCGTACTGTGCACGCTGAAACCTTGACGTCATCGGACACCTCAAACGAGGATGGATAGGCAATATCGTTAGTTGTAAAATCTACGATGTTTCAAGAAAAATGATCCATGCATTCGCGTCACTCCAGCATTCTCGATCTCTATTCTGTATTATCGCTTGATTATCGCCGTTCGCCGTTATCCATTTTTATCTTCACCAGTACTAGCCAGCATTATTTTATTTCAGTTTATTTCAACATCCAAAACTTCGGGTTCTTCTTCTGACTCGCCGGAAAACATCTTTTCGAAAATAATTTTGGAACGTGCTTAGGGGACTCGTCAAATCCTGCGCTCGTTGGGAATATATATAACAATAAGAACGAAACGGAAAATAACAATAAGAAACGAACGGAAATTGTTTATGTTTTGAATAAGCGCTTATCACTTTGCCCGAGACAGACATAACTGCCGGGATGGATTGACGTGTCTTCGTTATCAATCCATACTAGCACTCAATCGATACTAAACAACTGAACAGCAACACTGGTATGGCAACACTGTTTAGTTCCCATGGCAACAGATCGCCATTTTTGTGTTCTTTTGTTTTCAACTCGGTCTGCCCGGTCATCATAACGTTCTCGGTTGGTTTTCTTCAGAGTTCATGCTCAACTGTGTGCAAGAGGTACGTAAGACAAGGTGAGTGGTCGGTTTCGAATCCCAAACGGTCACTATCAGTACTACTACACATCCTTTTGAACCAGGTCACCCGTTCACCCATTACATTGAGGGCTGGTTTCACCAACGTTAAGGGGGTTTTACACGATTCGATCCTGTCAATCTACATAGTTGTCCAGCCTTTGAAAAAATTCTTTTACAAGGGCTAGTAGAAAATTGACAGTTCAAAGTAATTTACGAATTAAAAACGTTAAAATGAGAAAAGGTTCTTTTCTGTTCTATGCCCGATAGGTGTAATAGCGGCGTAATTTGGATTTGGAACCTGCATGGGGGGGGGGGGGGGGCATAAAACAGAAAAGAACCTAAGGAAAAAAGAGGCACGAAATTTCGTACTATATTGAGGAAAATAGTCAAAATAGCGCACTTTTTTCGCAAAATAGCCCAAATGGCTATATCTAGCCAAATCTGGTAGTGATTTGAGAGATCGATTGCAATTTGATTGAGGAATATCTATCGAACGAGATCCCTCGATCCCAGCAGAAGAGTCTGGAGTTACACCAGGAGGCCGCTTCACCAGTGCTATCTAGCGAACGTTATGCTAACCTTCATATCAAGACTGCATTTATCACTAGTTTGTTGTTTATCGTCCGTTCGTAAACATGGTTCATCGAAGATTTTAAAGTTCCTAAGTATTATTTTTCATTTCATGTAGGTATACCACGGAAACACATGCCTACTTAAAAGATAGGTTCTGTGATGTATACCTACAAACTCGGCAACTTTATTGATCTCTTTTTTTGACAACCTGTATAGTTCTGAGCTGAGTCACTGTAGTTAATAGCAAAATGTTTGGTAGGTAATAATGGTACCTCTGTAATAATACAAGATGTGATATTAGTATTTCTAGTTTTTACGTGGAAAGCAAATATACCTACCTACGAAGTCTGCAACTTTATTCATCTTTTCTTTAGTCAACCTGCAGTTTTGATCTGATTTGTATGAAGGCTGATGAATAATTTTTACTGCGACTGGCGATTAATTGTTTATATTATAAAGAATAATAATGGTTATCATTCTCATTTCCTTCTGTATTAACGTATCTTACCTCACCCAAAATCCCATTAACGATTTTTGAAAATTTGCATTCTGTCAGATTTTTGAGCTTTAATTTTTACGTTCCTTACCTGCACCCAAAGTATAAGAGAAGTATAATAGCGACGGGTCCAAAATCAGAGCGAGATTTCCGATTCTCATTGGTGACCAAACATGGTCCACCCATTTCATTTATGTACCTACTAGACTGATCGTCAATGCGTTCGAGGTTGGATTAATTTCGTGATCCCCGCCATATTTTTGAGCGGTATCAAGGGGCGGGAACAATTGTGCTAATACGGACAGGTACAAATACCTTGGTAGGTAAGTACCTAACTTACCTACTTTTTTGTAATAATTCTAGAAAGCACAATGCTGGTTCAAGCTAAATTATATTTTCACTGAACGAAATTACATTTTCTGGATTATAAGATGGGTATGTATTTACTATAAGGTAGCATTACCAAACTGAAACTGTTGGGGTAGTACTCGATCACAATTGACCAAATTGTGGGTGGTACATCCAAACCTAAGCAGAAAACCGAGTTCTTGATCAGGTGTTATAAGACGACTTTCCGAAAATGGTGTGTTGATCACTACTCCGATGTCATCATTCTGTGGAAACCTATTCTTTTTAATTAGTACCTTACCTAAACCCGAAGGGTACATAGGCATTCCTAAATACGAGTATAAAGCATCACATGATTGTGTCATCTGTCAAGTATTCACGTCAAGTTGTGTTTGAAACAAAGCGGTAAACAAGAAATTGTCGATAGGAAGGTTAGCACAACGTTCGCTAGACAGCGCTGGTGGAGCGGCCTCCGGGTCAGCGATTTCGCGATTCTGCTCACCACAATGGCCGCTCTTTTTAGCTTGTGTATTTAGCAATCGTACAGTGCAGGGCCAGATATGCGTTTTTCAAAATTCGTTGCCTACACCTACTAATAATTAATTTTTGGTTTTTCTTAGTTTCCACCGTTCAAGCTTTCATTGGTCGCGGAAGTAACCAAGATAACGTAGAAACTGAATCGTTGTTCAGGTGAGGTCGAGCACATGCGCATCTGTGATACCTTCACGACGCATTTTGATTCTGTTTTATTATCAACGTTATTTTATAAAAAAAAATTTAAGGTATGAAGTTGTGTAATATGATAGGTATATTGTAATTTCTACACTTTGCTGCTTTTCTCGTCGTTCAAACAGGTCACCTGCATAACCCTTTTGGTTGGACTGAGTACTTAAAAATTGGAAAAGTATCGTGATGGGTCGCGTGCTCAGATTTTCTTGATTCTCGTTTTACTAAGTTTATGGTGTGAATCGTTAATCCACACCATAGAGAAAGTTTCGATAATTATAATAGGTAGTTATGTATTTCCGGTAGAATCGTGTTCGGATTTCTCCCACGGTTGACCTTAACTACACACTAACAATATTTCTTTTGCCACCATAACCAATTCTACTGTGAACTTAGTTGCTCCAGTGCTTTTTGCAGTGATTTTTGTAGCGGTGAAAACTTGATGTCCCGGTGAGTTTTTTAAGGTATGAAGTGGTGTAATATCGGACGAGATTATGGTACTGTTGTGTACTTCATCCATGTACCGTCTTCAGCCTCTCATCCATCCACGCCTTTGCTCTATGGCTAACATCTATGTAACCTTATCATTAACATTATCCATGTAACTTTATCTTTTTTCACATTATATCATATCATGCTGCCACGCCGGCCTTACCATTCATTTTCCTTTTATTCTATTTCATTACCATAGTTTTCTATAAAACATAACACTGGCGACGAGTATTAACCGTAATAGTGAAGTTTGCAAAGTTCCGCGATTGTGTGAAGTTCCAAGTTACATCGACAAGTGCCACCGTCAAGATAGTAACCCCCCCCCCCCCTTCCATCTACGTGCCTACGATCGCCTGTAGGTAACCCTATTTTTCAAGAAGCTACGCGTCCAACTATCATTACACAATGAATCAAGAGCAATTTGAAGAATTCATGACAAAAGTTTTTGCTGAACAGGCGAGAATATCGCTTCAACTTGATACAAGTGTCAAGGCACTTACTTCAATGATCCAGAGTAGGGGTGAAGGACGGACCGAGGTAAACAACCTCACAAACGTAAGTCTTTTTGAAAATTTCGATCCGAAAAATGAAAAATTCTCATGCTACGTACAGCGTTTTGAGAACTATTGTTCCATGAAGAATCTTGTTGACTGCACTAAGAAGGCTCAACTTTTGTGTGGCTCTATTGGCAGTTCACATTACAATGCCCTGTCTGACTATTTGGGGCCTGAAAAACCAATTACTGGTCTTGAATATAACACCTTGGTTTCAAATTTCAGTACCATGCTTACTCCAAAGCGTAGTGTGATAGTGTCCCAACATTATTTTTTAAACATTGTTCAGAAGGACAACCAGTCAATTGCCGAGTTTGTTGCTGCCTTACAGCGAGATATAACAGATTGCGATTTCAAGGTCGAGTGCACTGCAGATGCATGTAAAATTTCTAAAACTGTTGTTTCTGTTGATGATATGTTCCTCAGAGCTCAATTCATACGGGGTTTACGTGATAATTGGATACGAGAACAGTTATTACAGTCTGACTATACAACCTTTGACAAAATTCTAGAAAAAGCCATTGCACTTGAAGCGGCACGTATTGAGAGTGCTGAACTCTCTAAAAACTCATGTTCTGATTCTAATGCTTATACTAGTGATACCAATCGCTTATCAGGGACTTCTCAACACTCACGTCAGGGTTCTCAATCACAAGGCAAGCCACCGAACCACTCAAACAATTTTTACAAACAACGTTCTGGGTCTCCAGGTGAATTCAAATCCCAAGGTATTAGTAATCGCTCACACAGTAGGGGTCGCATCGACTATAAGGCTTTGGGCATCCAGGACCTTTGTACACGTTGTGGCCGTAATAACCACCAGGTGGCTGATTGTCGGGTGGATTACAACAAGGTCCGCTGTAATAGTTTTCTATAAAACCATAGTTTTCCATAAAACATAACAGGTACGGAGTCTGACTTTGGTCGCAGTATGACCAAAACGCCCTTCAGTTTCGATAATGGGCTTTTGATAGTAGTCACATTCACACATTACTTAGACTTCAGATTGTGGATGAAAGTTGATGTCGAGTGAAGTATAACGTAAATTAATCCCGTAGGTACAGCGTTCTCGGTGGATGCGGGCTGCACCTAGCGCTCCCGACGGCCGATCCAAATGTTTTCTTTCGGCAGCGAAGTTTTCTTTTATGAAATAAATATGCATTTAATGCATATTTTTTATTTACTCGTCTCTTCAGTGGCGGACGCTGACTCCTAGTGCAGTAACAAACTCCTCTCGGTCGCTAGTTGCTAGGTAGGGAAATAAAATTACTAATTTCAGTTTTAAGACGATGAATGATGAAAAAAAAAAACAAGTATTTTAGCGTACGTCCACATTGGTCGAATGGTTTGGCACAGCCGTTTTGACTGAAGACTCTGTGGGGTTCTGCTGCGAATCCGTTTAATTAGTGAGGATATGTGGAGATTCCATGTCAATTTCGAGTCCACCTCCAAACCTCCATATTTTACTGAGTTTTCGAGTGGAATTACTTCGCCTCAAAATGTAATGTTTGCATCCTCTATTTTTCTTTTTGGAGTGAACCTAACTACTCTGGACTTAGTGGGGTTCACTTTGATTCTCCATTTTTGGTACCAATAGTAGTACTTTCTGCTCCTCTAAACATCTTGTTTGGTGATGCTAATGAATTCTAATAATTTTTTCTTCTCGTGTTGGCTTGGTTTTAATCATAAGTCATACTTGTTGTTGGTCTTCGTCAAGTTCCTAATTTTTCAACAGTATAGCGTTGTTTTTTTCTTCAGGTGTGTCTGCGTTATGAGTGCAAACATGGAACATACTATGGCTGTTGATGAAGAATATATGCAGATAGATGAAGACCCCACTTCTGCAGAATTACCCATGAGTACTGATGAAGATTCGGCTCAGGATACTGGAGTAGCAACAAAAGATGTCGATGTTGCGATGGTGTCCGACGGTCCTGATGTTGACGGCAATGTAGTGGACACCGAGACCATCATCAGTGATGATACTACTCGCTACTGGACTGACGCGCGATTACGGAAAGAGTTAACACGAGCCAGGGCTACTAGAACCAGAACTTCTGAACCCTCGACACCCACTTCGGTTCGTTTTTGGTTTATTTTTTTTTTTTCAATTAAGACCACACCACACATACCACTCGATATTCCAAGCCAGTTCAAGAAAATGATGGGAATGTTTGATTCCAAGCCAGTCTCTTGCAATCCTCTTGAACAAGCTTCCCACAAGAGATCTTTGTTATTGAGGTTAAACTTGTCTCTTAGTTCTTCATTAATCTGGTTTGTTTCCTCATACCGCCAATGTAGAATTGATTAGAGTTTCGTTTGGTGTTGGTTGGGTTTGACAATAATGTATATTATAATCAATCCTTTTATAATATTTTTAGCGAATTTTCGAGAAAAATTTCTAAAACTCGAATTTCCCAAAAGATTTTGTTCCAAAATCCGTTTCAGACCATCCTGAATCCTCAGCCAAATGACACCAAAAATTATATGTTTTTTATATATTTACTCCAGACGATAACTCTCAATAGAATTGAGATAAAAAGTTCAAATTTGCACAAAAATTCCTTCCTGGCAATCGAAAGGCTAAGTTCGTAGATGGGTAGAATCGAGCCACTCTAAGGGGAGTTATGGGGGGGGGGGGGGTTCACGATAACTCTCAATAGAATTGAGATAAAAAGTTCAAATTTGCACAAAAATTCCTTCCTGGCAATCGAAAGGCTAAGTTCGTAGATGGGTAGAATCGAGCCACTCTAAGGGGAGTTATGGGGGGGGGGGGGGGTTCACGATAACTCTCAATAGAATTGAGATAAAAAGTTCAAATTTGCACAAAAATTCCTTCCTGGCAATCGAAAGGCTAAGTTCGTAGATGGGTAGAATCGAGCCACTCTAAGGGGAGTTATGGGGGGGGGGGGGGTTCACGATAACTCTCAATAGAATTGAGATAAAAAGTTCAAATTTGCACAAAAATTCCTTCCTGGCAATCGAAAGGCTAAGTTCGTAGATGGGTAGAATCGAGCCACTCTAAGGGGAGTTATAGGGGGGGGGGGGGGGGGGTCACCCATAAATTCCCAAAATGAAAGTTTGACAAGAGACAACTCATTTTAATGGGTTTTTTTAAATGCTGAACATGATGGTGAAATCAGAATTGCGATATCTTATTCCGTTCTCAAACTGGAGCACTTTGAAGATAAGGAAACGTGGTTGATACCTACTTGAGATTTCTTCATGGACACAAGTCCTTAGATGGAGACATTTTACTTAAAACTTTTCTTCGAAAATTCACTCTTATAGCCATGCTGCATGACCTTGGATTTTTTTTTTTTTTACCTTTTTACCTTCAAAGATTATCACGTGTGTTTTAGACGAAGAGTAACTCGTCAAGACTATTAAAGCTATCGTATATCGTGACGAAGGGGAATAGCTCAGTTCACAATAAATGCCGTCAATGCGCAAGGGTAAGATCTCTATTTTGTTAATTCTCTGTATATACTCAGCATTCTTCCCTATTAACCCTCTGCGGCCAGGTGGTCTGGGCGTCACACTTGGGCCAGATCGGCGTACACAGTACACCACCCTCTTTTTGCGTCCCCGACTGTTCAAGTCCAACCTCATTCACTTTCTTATAAAATTCGTAGATGTTTTTCTCGCCGCAAGAGCTCAATCAGATGGGGTAAAAATGATTACGGGGGGGGGGGGGGGAATAATTTCAAAAATTTTGAATGTTTAACCATTTATTTTTAAGAGAAAAAAAAAATCGAGAATCACAAAGATATCTCTCAGCCATGACATGTGTATGAGTCAGTCACGTAAGAATTAGTGCTTAAAATTTGGTTTAGCACCATAAAATTGCAGCAAAAACGGATTCTCCATCGTCGTCCGTCCGCCGGGGGATCATAATTGTCTGGAGGAATCTGTTCATCACTATCAATTTCTGAATGGGATTGATGGTCTCTGAAGATCACGTTATCCTGTTCACAAATAATTTCTGAGGCATCGTCGTTGGAAGCGTAGTACTCTTACTCTTCGCTGAGCTCTTGTAGAACCGACTGGTGCTCGGAAGGGAAGACGATGGGAAGGGGCATGGTGGCCAAATTGGCGTACGAAGTACGCTGGGTCGCGTTTTTATGACTTTACCGGCTACTTGAAACGGGCGTTGAACTTTACATGATCACTTCCGTGTTAGTTTGGTAGAAGGTTAGATGGGTACTCAGAGGTTGGTTGAGGGTACTCAGCGGTGCGCTCCCAGGATTCCTGGAAATTGTACTGCGCTTGGCGTACTCTATTCGCCAGCTCTGGCCGTAGAGGGTTAAACTTAAGCGCAATCATAAGAAGTTAAGAAGTTGATGCTGATTTCTTTTCTTACTGTTTAATCACACCTTTGCGCTTTTCATTCCAGTATCAAAGATGCCATTGGGAAATCGAGACTCGGACTGGGAATTACTACATTTGCAGTGACAAGTGTTTGGGAGCTCACCGTGTGCAGACAGAAAAACAGATCATCCAAACTGCTGATTTAAACAACTTGAAAAAGAAATGCGCTTTATGTTCTGCAATTATACCAAAAAATAAGGTTGGAAGTTTAACCTGGGAGGTTATGAACTTTTGCCATGATGGCTGTCTGAGTGAGTTGATTTTATTTATCTTCTGTATCAACATTAGAACCAACCACGGATCCATCTTGAGGCAAAACGCGTCAAGCAGATCAGTCACTAAAACCGCCTACGGGTAATTTGATTTTAGGCAAGTACCAGTCAGTTTACACCTCCAACTGCTGCAATTGTAACGCCATTGTTGCCACTTCATCCATGGGGAAGTACTGCGTGCGATTTGGACTCGAAGTGAAGCAGTTCTGCACATTCCTTTGTCTGAATACTTACAAAAAGGGTACAAAGACTTGTTTGTATTGTCAGAAAAATCGCCAAGATTCATCCGAAGGAGTCCTGGCTTCTGTTGATGGGAAGGATCAGCTCCAAGTAAGTTACAAAGGGGTTTTCGTACTCTCCTGGTCTATGATGGTGTTTGTGGTAAAGAATTGTTTAATGTATTACGTTCATGGTTGAGCATAATTAAAAAACTCTTCAAATTATACAGGGTTGATCAATGTGTGAAAATTTGAAGTTTTTTGTCGTCTATGGGGTTTTACTCGTACTAGCTGTCAGTCCCGTCGCTGACGGGCAGAACTCGGGATGTGTCCATCTACCTCTGTTACCTATTAAATATTTCAATTTATAACATTCTCAACACTCCCCCATAAATTAAAATATTATAAAAGTTTTACCTTTCAATTAGAATTCACACAATAAAACAAAGACATCTTCAACAAAATTCTTAATTATTACTCAACACCATGTTCCATTGGAAATGCCATTGTGCCAATTTTCAACTGAAACGTATTTTCATCTAGATCGAATATGATGCCACTATAAAACTCCTCTTATTTTCCAGGATTTTTGTAGTCCAGACTGCTTCGAAAAGTTCGACTTTATTTGCAGTAATTCCGTTGACGATTGCATTGTGTGTGATAAAGTCAAAGTGGCCCAATTTGAGTTGCTCTCCTCCACCAAAGGGGCCAAACTTTGCTCTGACGTTTGCTTGGCTGCGTATAAATTCGTCAATAACATAGAAGTCGGTAAGCATGAACGTTTTGGAATATACCTTCCAAAGGAACCCTAGAGAGTACCTACTATAGGTGAGTCAGCATCAGAAGGTATTTATAAATACCTGACATGGATGGCCAGTTGTGAACACTGGTTCCACGCATCGTACAGTATCGGTGCCCTGACTTCTTGACCTGGGGGAAAATTTTCATTGGCGTTAACTGGAAAATTTTTATGAGAGCCCTTCAAAAACAAAGTATTGCATGACAGCGCATTAATCAATAACTGAGTCTTGATATCAACTGTTATGACACCGACAACCTCTAATCTGAATGAGGATTTTCTCTGCTCAGGGGCGGATCCAGACTTTGATTTCGGGGTCATGAGTTTTATAACCTAATCTTACCTACGCCTTTAGCAATATAATTCTTCCTACTGCACATAGAGCGTTTAGGGAATCACTGACAATAACTCAATTTCCACCTAACTCCTACTTGTACATCAAATTCCCTACATTGTAGGGAATTTCGTTCTGGGGGGTTCCAATAGAAGGAGGGTCCATGAGTTACCCCCTGGGAAAATTGTTGACAAACTGCTGGGAGTATACTATTGCCGATCCCATAGTCATCATTTCTCACCATTATTCTCTCATTCATGTATGGCCTAACCTTTCTCCTTGATTGTTCTTGAGGTATTTGTGGGTTGTGCAACAAATACTACGACACGATGGGCGTCGATGAAACCGTTACATTCAACAATGATGTGCCCTCAACTTTCTGTTCGAAGCCTTGCATGAACCTTCATGTGATTTCCGAGCGAAAAGTCGTTCCATGCGCTTGGTGTAAGGTGAGTTCGCTTAAACGAAGCTATCTGAATATTGTACCTGTTATGAATTTCAATATTCATTATTGTATTGAATTTCATATTTACAGGCGAAAAAATACAATTGTGACATGGTCTACAGAAGAGGAGCTACTGATGAAGATGCACTCTTCGTTTGCTCAGTCAATTGCTTGGTTCTGCACAATATGTCCAATGCTTTTCCCCCCAGAGAGTGAGTCAATTTTGAAGGAAATTGAGCATAATAATTCTTCATTAATTTGAATAACTTTTGTGACTGTGTATGATGTATTTGTAGGGTAAACTGCTCCTATTGCAAGAAATTGGATGTTAGCATCCATCTAGCTATGCCAGACGCACCCATTCGCCGTTTCTGCAGTTTCAAATGTTTGCTTAATTTCCAATCTGCTTTCAACGTCCCCGAGTTGAACGCAAATATCCCTGTCCCTGAAGGTAAACTTGCAATTCTTTTGTATTCCTTACTTTCCGTTTATTTATTGTTTTATCGGGCAACAAGAAGAACTACACTTTGCAATGAACAAGGTTTTAATTATATTAGACTGAATACTTCACGGATGAACTAGGATTACAAAATAGAACAGTACTTCGAGGTTATCACATGGCAAGTGCTATAAACAGAATGAATAGAACGAGCACAGAAAACCCTACTATACTACGTACAGAAGGAACACTCAGGGTGGGGGGTGGTTGCCAGCATACAGGTGGCGCGACGCGAAAATTAGATGGCCGAAACCTGAACTAAGACCCCCCGAATCCTCGCGCATGCGCCTGACACCTTGGTTACCTCCCCACTCCTACTTCGTTGCTACAACAAACCCCCGCCACCGTTCCTCAACCACCCCCCCCCCCCCTCCATACTCCATTTCCATCCGCCTCTCTTCCACACCCTTGGTAAATGTACGAGAAAGGATGAAATTAATACAATTAAAGCAAATGTACGGTGAAACAATATTTATTCAACAATATGGATTGAACAGTTATTACGATTCGAACATATGACATCACAGTTCGTGGATAGTTGATATCATTAATTTAATTGCATTATAATTATCTATTGTCGTCACAATGAAATTATTAGACCATCGTCAATATTGATTGACTAGTTATTACAATTCGAACATAACATATTGACATCACAGCAGGTGGATAGTTGACATCACTAATGTAATTGCATTCTAATTATCTATTGTCGTAATAATGGAATTGTTAGACCATCGTCAATATTGATTGACTAGTTATTACAATTCGAATATAACATATTGACATCGCAACTCGTGGATAGTTGATATCATTCATTTAATTGCATTCTAATTATCTATTGTCGTAATAATGGAATTGTTAGACCATCGTCAAATTGATTGACTAGTTATTACAATTAGAATATAACATATTGACATCACAGCTCGTGGATAGTTGATATCATTAATTTAATTGCATTCTAATTATCTATTGTCGTCACAATGAAATTGTTCGACCATCGTCAATATTGATTGACTAGTTATTACAATTCGAACATATATTGACATCACAGCAGGTGGATAGTTGATATCACTAATGTAATTGCATTCTAATTATCTATTGTCGTCACAATGATCGGATGATGCCGAAGGTGCACTCCATGAGGTCTTGATTGAGGCGACGCACCTGCAAGTCAAAGATGAGCATAAACGGTAAATCAAACATGAATAAACAGTTAAATAATATCACGTTTGTTTGATCACAAACGATCTGTCCCAACATTTGACCCAATTTTTTTGACAAAAATTATCATCGAAATACCTGCACCGTCCCCTCAAAGTCCGTCACCGTCGCCATCCCACACTTCAGGTGAATAATACTGATTTTAGCCCTTAATACCAATTGTTCATCCCCGAAAATTCTAATTAGATCCCTATTCTGTGTGAAAAGCAAATGAAATGATATTTTTGTCTCCACTCAACCTTCCATGCCACTTTCAGTGATTTTATATATCATTTTCAGAACATGAATGTTTGAAATATTTTTATAGGCAAATCCGTTTCAGACCATAACCATTTCATCCCTAAATTTAAAAAAATGATGTATATCTATGTGCCACTCCAGATAATATCTGTCCTTGGGTACATGATAAAAATTCCAAATTTCTCCAAAACGTTTGTACCTATTGCCAAACAAAAGGTTGAGTTCAAAATTAGCAATTTTAAAACATTTCAAGGGGGTCAAATTGGACTTTCTAGGGGTCAAAAATCGGTAAAAACGGCTAAAATTGCAATATAAAATGACTGGAAGTGTATGGAAGGGTGAGTAAAGACAGAAAAATACCATTTCACTTGTTTTTCGCACAGAATAGGGGTTAGAGATATTGGTTTTTGGGGGTAAAAATAGGTATTTATGGCTAAAAATTATTATTAATTCACCTGACGTGTGGGGTGATTAATCACGACAGAGGGACTCTATTTTTCTGAAAAAGAAGCGGGTCAAACTTGACTTTAGAGTCAAAAATCAGTAGCAGGAATACTTCTTTCAAGATTCGCTCTTATAGCCATGCTACATGACAGGAACTTTTCATTTCATCAAAAGTTGCGAATAAATGTGTAATGCTCGTCATACAATCGTAATTGGGCGTGCTATTGTTATTGTGTGTAATCACCTGTAGGTACTTCACATCAGGAAGCTCAATGCTCAAGTACTCCCAAAGGGAACGAATAGCTTTCAGCGTCCGGAGCCAGGCGTTGACGCATGGAGGGGTAAACAGCTTCTCGGTCCCTGAGGCGTTTTTCCTGACAAACTGAAGTTTCTTGAGCTGAAACAGGAAAATTCCACCAGTAGGTCAACATTATGTCATATTGTACTTCAAGTCTGATGTCCACTCGACTTGATAGTAAGAGTAGGTACTCACAAATTCTTCAGCTTTGTCCCATAGAGAGTACAGAACAGGTTGAGTTCCACTATTGGGATTAAGCGGCCCGGTACGATAGCTGGGCACACTTCCTCGGACCAACCGAAGTCTATCGCTGTCGTAAAATTGCTTTGCATCAAAGTGTCTTTGGCACAGCTTGTGTGAACGTAACGAGTCAGTTTGCCCCGATACCTCTCGCCATATTTGCAACCTGAAAATGATGGATGAACAATTTATTATTCCATGAAGTCTGAAAAAGTAGACGGTTGGTCGCCTTACAATCACCCTAACTTTACTATAATTATTCTTGACTAACTTTGGTAATTCTGAGCAATTGTCCGGTTAACCTCAATTCTTTCTATGCATTACTATACTTATGTCACTAAAAATATTTAGAGTAACATAAGTGTCGGAAAAGGGAAATCCACATCACTTATTCTGCTCAGAACAAAATAATAATCAATTTAGAAAAGGTAGGTAGTATGATGGAAAACGTGTAAAATGTAAGATCGCTTCCCTCCTTATCAGTTCACGTTTGCGACGTCTAATTCTGCATTTTATTGTCGTCTATTTACCTATGCCAACAACATTATATCGCAGTGTGGAGAGTATTTAAGTTGACTGGATTAGGCTCAGAATTACCTTAACTTTACTTAATAATCCCATTAAGGTTACTATAATAGAGAATAATGTAGGTAAATAATGTGTGCGGTGCGGGTGAGTACGGTAACCAACGAGGTACGGGGTCGGAAAGTAAACAAGCAAAAAAATGCACTGCACAATGAACGTGTACCTACTACGAACGTAATTTAAAGTAGATTAAAACGAAACCATTAGAATAATTTAACAGACTCACCTCTTCTGATGGTCGGGCTTGGTCACATTCGGGTTGGGAAAGCAAAAAAAGGAAGCAGTTGGATGAGTCTTATATCGAACGTCACATCCGATAGCGGCGCACTTAAAATTTACAACCCAACTCATCTAGAAAACGAACGACTTCAGTTAATGAAAAATACGAATTCCGTACACGAAAGCAGTATTTTCAAATTTCACGAGCCCATTACGTACGTAAGTTTTATTACTAACCTCGTCGCACGTCTGTGGATGAAATCGTAGGTATAATTAGGGATGGCAATCATACATCGATGTTTTTGAAACATCGATGTTTTCGCGGGACACATCGATGTTTTTCCATCGATGTTTTATGTGTCGATGTTTTTGGAACATCGATGTCGGGGTTTCGATGCATCGGCACATCGATACATCGATGTTTCAATTTTTTTTGCCATAGGCTGCTGAATGTTTTATTCTAACGTTTTTCTCACATACCTAGGAATATTATTTCTGCATTTTTATTTCCTTTAAATGAAAATATCGAGGCGTGTTGGCTGAAAAGTATCGATACTTCCAATATTTCGCCTGTGGTAAAGCAGCTAAAACAGGCTCTAATGTCAGGATTTGACTCGAGATTTAAGGGGCGGGAAAGCTGTCACTTGCTGACCCTACCCATGTTTTTGGACCCACGTTTCAAAAATATTCACTTTTCCGATTCCATCGCATCGTCAAAAGCCCTCACTCAAATTAAAAAACTGGTGGCGTCTGTTGATACTTCTAATTCCCCGTCATCTCAGTCATCTTCAGAATCGGACCGTGGAAGTCCCGTTGACATAATATGGGCCCATCATAAATCGTTGGCGTTCAAAACCAACAAGAAAATATCATCTTCTCAGAGCTTATCGGTGAACTTAGACACGGAGATATCAATGTATATCTCAACTCCAGTAGCATCAAACATTCGTTCTAATCCCCTTGAATTGTGGAGAGATGAAGACAGTCTATCCCAAGCTGTACACGTTATCAAGAGAATACTTGGGGAGGGTAGCCACCTCTGTACCGGCAGAAAGATTATTCTCCAAGGCTGGTGCCACTCTTACGCAGCAGAGAAATCGCCTGGGGGGCAAATTGCTTTCAAAATTACTTTTCTTGAATGGACTACCTGCCAAATACAGGGTGTGAGCCCAGCCTTCGTTTATACGATTTTTTTTCTTGAAACTGAATTATAATGGTAACAAATAAAATAAATTTATAGCTTATAAATTAAATAAAATAAAAAATTGATTGAAAACCATCGATACATCGATGTTTTTTTAAAAACATCGATGTTTTTTTTCCATCGATGTTTTTGGGGTCCGATGTTTTTGGAGCATCGATGCCGGCCTGTCGATGCATCGATGCATCGATACATCGATGTTTTCATTTTTTTTGCCATCCCTAGGTATAATTACTATGTACAAGAAAATACAAATGGCGGAACGGAGTCGGACTGTCGGAGCGTCTACATGAGTTGGTGGGTGGTAGGGTGGGAGAAGACGTGCGATCGCAGCGATAAGTGAAAATGAATGCCAGAACCGTGAACTAGCACCGGTGTCCTAGGGCTGAACGAGCTGAAGGCGAGGTTACACACTTCTCAGACTAAAGGACATGGATCGAGTAAATGGATCGGAGGTGGATCCATCCATGGAGGAAGGCAATACAGACAAGTGGCTCACTCTTTAATTTAAGTCCAATCCAGGTGCCGCTCCTGAACTAAGTAACTGAACTGGTTTAATTAACTAATTGTATAGAACTAATTTAAGAGGACAATATGTACTTAATATATTAGAACTAGTCTAAGGGATCAAGTGGCAAGGTAGTGCTCTATTGGCGGCTGCCTGCAGTACTCAAGTTTTCTCACAAGATGACCTAGCGCTTTCAGCGGGCAATGATCTAAAGTCCCTAAAGTAGTACATAAGTACTGTAGGGGCGGGCATTTATAGTTTAAGTGATTTGAAATGTGGAATTTGCGTCTATTGTCAATTCCAAATATCATTCTAGAGTAACGTGTTTAACGAAGCTGCGAAAATCGAGGGGACTGTATAACGTCACAAACAGGACGAAACCCCCCCCCCCTAGAAGCACTGAGATCGCCGGGCTTCAGGGTGGCGGGTCCAAATGGGCGTCACTGCGTGACGTTGGATGAGCTACTCGCTCCCGCGGCCTCTCTAAATTCCCTACATTTTTGGGAAGACTTTTCAGGCAGCTGACCATCATTTTCGTTATTTTCCTAGCTTGAGCATTAAAAAAAAAAAAAAAACTCTGCAAATTCTTGACACAACGGTTCATTATCTTCTTTGTACAGATCACCCTTCTGTTTAGATCATTAGGTCTAAATGTCTAGATCCTAAATGTTAGATTAATTATTATTATGAATTACCACTAATTATTAATAATTTTATCAAGTACCTAGTGAAAATTATTATAATTTATTGTTAGGTATTAATCATTTGTATTTATTATTAATTATTATTATTATTAATTATGATTAATTAATACGATATTAATTAATTACGATATAATAATTAATTCTGGGGTTTTTAATACTACGTCGGTAATTATTTTTCTATAAAAGAAGTACCTACCAACAAACATTCGAAATTACCTTCATTTCCGTAGCACGAAACGCACCTCAGAACAACAAACTCGACATCACTTAAGCCAAATGATGTTCGAAAGAGCTTTTTTTTTTTTTTTTTTTTTCTTTCTTTATTTTTGGCTTTGCACAAGCATACAGCCGTTACAATTCAAGTTTACATGGTTATAAAATAAATGAATATATCTGTTACATCAGCACTTAGATTCTGAGATAGTAAAATAATTTATGATTTTGTGTTGATGAAAATAAGTGGTTATATTCTAATGTTCGTTACTATTAAAAATTTATTGACACTGTTATACACTGCAGGATGGTTGCTCCCGATGATTGTATCCAGATTCATTGGGAGTGTGAGATGTGGCTTGACCTCATTGATCAGATTCTCTCTAGGACCAGCATACTCGGGACAGTCCAATAACAAATGTTCCGTTGTTTCTGTGGGGTGGCCGCATGATCTGCATTGTGGAGTTTCCGTCTTCCCAATTTTGTGGAGAAAATCATTGGTACAGCAAACTCCCGCTCGCAATCTTATAATATTTTTATAGTAGCATTTGTCTCTGGGCTCCTTCACCTCCCTAAACCATGGTGCCCAGTTTGTTGGTGGGAAAAGGTTTGCATAACGAGCTCCGGTAACCGTATGGTGATTATAGAAGGATTGAGTCCAGTTCCGATTCATGAGGTTCTTTATGTGCTTTTTTAGATCCGTTGGTGGATAGGTGTGTGATGCCAGTGGAAGTGGGAGAGTAGTCGATCGTTTGGCTTCTCTGTCTACCACTTCGTTTCCCATAATTCCTGCATGTCCTCTCGTCCAGCAAAATATTACTCTAGTTCCCCGATCTGTTAGAGTGGTATAGATCTGCAATATAGCGGCTTCGATGGAGGTCAGCCGAGAGCCCAGACAGATATTTTGAAGCTTCGATACTGCGCTTTGGCAGTCCGTAAGGATGACAAGGTGTGGCGCTCGGGGGTATTCGTCGAGAATCCATAAAAGAGCTTTCAAAATGGCGCTAGTCTCGGCAGTGTATATGGATGATCTATTCCTTAAGCGAAAACCATGTGCAATACCGCGAGCGGAGTCATAAAAAGCACACCCTGCTTTGTTTGCTTGAACGGAGCCATCTGTGTAAAAAACCAGACTGTTCGGCCACCTATTTTCGATATACTCTTGTACAATGCTGTTGCTATATTGGCGAAAAGTGTAGGACGACTCCGGTAACTTTGTGACTGGTATTGGTGTACGGAATACGGAATATGGGACACTATAAATGTTTGGTTTGAGTGTATGTGAGATCCAAGGGAGTTCTCCACTGAGATCGGTAAAACTTTCACATAGGAGAGGGGATGGCTTTTTTTCCCAGTATTTAGATGTGAGATTGCTGATTGCGAGAGTTCGGAGTTGAGAGCCGATTCTGCTATTTTTATGAAATAGTAGTGAGACATATCGGTCAGCCAATAATTTTCTGCGGAGCCGAAGAGGTGGCTCCCCTGCCTCCGCCAGTATTACATTGGTCGGAGTTGCTCTCAATAGACCCAATATTATTCGCAGAGCTCCGTATTGCACTCTGTCCAACTTTGTAAGTATTGTTTCTGCTGCCGACCCGTAGAAGAAACAACCGTAATCCAACATACTTCTGATCGTAGATCTGTAATATAAGAGACCTGTTTGGGGATCAGCTCCCCATCGGGTATTGGTAAATGTTTTCAGAAGATTCAGATGAGGTTGTATTTTGCGTTCGACCTGTGCTACGTGAAAGCTCCAATTCAGTTTTGTTGTAAGCGTAACCCCAAGAAACGTGATCTTCCTTGCACATGGAAAGGTTGTTTCTCCAAGAGTCACTTCTCGATTGAAAGGAAGCTGACGTTTTCGTGAAAAGGGGCATAAGGTGGACTTGTTAGGAGCGATTTTAAGTCCCAAATTCTCCAGATAGTTCTTAATTGCAGTCACTGCTAGGCTCATGAGTGGAATACAGTCTTGGGGGTCTCTCAAAGTGCAATACAAGCAAATGTCATCAGCATACTGAATTATGTGGGTTTGTTCTGGGAGTATGCTTTCAATGTCTGATACGTATATAGTATACAGAATTGTTGAAAGGATTCCTCCTTGCGGAAGACCCTTCCATGTCTTGCGGGGGCCGATGAGTTCATTGGAGCAACAAACGTAGAGGTTTCGCTCTTTAATCAGGTTGATTATATTCCGAACAACCTGAGTAGGTAATCCGATCCTTACTAGGATAGCGAAGAGTAGTGGGATATTGACGTTGTCGTAAGCTGAGGAAACATCTAAGAACAATGCCAATGTAGATTTATTCTCCGTTAGGCCAAGACTTACATCTGTGACAAAAGTAGTTAGTGCGTCTATTGTGGATCTAGAAGAGCGGAAACCGAATTGGCTTTTGGGAAGGAGATCTCTAGCCTCAAGCCACCAAGTCAATCGCGATTTAATCATACGTTCCAATGTTTTTAGAAAACACGAAGACAGCGCGATTGGACGGTAGGACGATGCTTCGTTTCGTGGCTTGCCTCCTTTGTGGATCGGAACTATCACGTAGTCTTTCCAAGAATCGGGGAAATTTCCACTTTGCCAGAAGAAATTATAAAAGTCCAGCAATCTTGATTGGTATGTCCGGGGCAACTTGGATATGACCTCGTAGGTTAAACCATCTAATCCGGGACTACTGTTGGAATGACCCCTAATTGAATTCATGAGCTCCTTCATGGTGAAGTTGGACATGAAATGTTCGCGGTAAGGTAAATCGGTTGAACTTTCAGATGACTTGGTGTCTAACTGGGCAGGTACCCAATCGGGGGCTAGATTGTGACAGAATTGATTGGTCCAGTTACCCATTTGAGTTCTGTTGTTAGGAGATATTCCATGTTTAATTTTCTTTATTCTGTCCCATATTTCCCTAGTTGGCGTTTGTTTATTCAGCGAGCTGCAATACAATTTGAAGGACTCCCTTTTGGCGTTGATTACCACCTGTTTCACTATTTCTTGGCATCTTGCCATTTCTTCGTAATTTTGAAGGTTTGATGTTTCCTTGAAGGTCCGGCACGCTCTTTTTCTATCCTCAACAGCTTTCGCGCATTCATCGTTCCACCAGTGATTAACTGGTCTTTTAAAATTAAATTTTGTACGCGGGCTCGATTCGTTGCATGCCTGTGAAATGAGTTGGATAAATTCAATGTAGGATAAGGAGGGTAGATTAATTCCTTCCAGATGCATCGTCAAAAATGTTTGAAATTTCTCCCAGTCTGCTTTGCGGAAATTCCATTTCTTGTGAGGAGGTGTAGTAGTTTGCTTTTCAGTGATGTCAGAAGAAATTAGAATTGGCCAATGGTTAGATCCTAGTGTATCGTCTAGTACTTCCCAGTGAAATCTCGTTGCTAAGTTAGCGCTAATAAACGTTACGTCGAGAGCTGATTGGACTCTTTGAGTAGAAGATGGGACAAGGGTAGGGGTTCCGTCGTTTAGAAAAATCAAGTTAGAGTCGCGTGCAGCTTCCACAAGGGACGTTCCTTGGCGATCTGTGTACGAAGAGCCTACTGATATATGATGGCAGTTGAAATCTCCAGTGATTATAACAGGGTTTGGAAGACTATTGAATAGAGTCTCCCACTGGTTTTTAGTTATTCGATTTTCTGGTACGTTATATACCGATACTACCGTAACTTTCAGTTTATCAAGTAGTTGTAATGACGCTGCAGTCAGAAACATTCCATCACACTGAAAATGGAGTGGTACATGCTCGTATGATATTCCATGGCGTATGAGAAGAGCAGCTCCCGCTCTTCCATCTATTCTGTCATGGCGCAAGATATCGTACCCCCGGAAGGAGTATTGTTTGTGAGGGTGAAACCATGTTTCGGATATTGCGATGGCTGTTACAGGATTGTTATCTACGTAGTGTTCTAAACTACCTTTATTCTTAACTAATGAACGTGCGTTCCATTGGAGTATTTTGACTATATCAGTTGTCATCTTCGTGAGTTATAATTATTTTCGTTAGGAATATTTGTTTAATAGGGTTGTCAAAATATGTGATAGGTTTTGCTGAAACTCTTGTGTATTATTTACTTGTGGATTATTGCCTATTATCAGTTCATTAATAGATTTTACAGTGTTTTGGATCACCGTAGCTTCATCGATTTCCACACTATCTTTATTCATTGCATTTCGTGGTCTGGTGTGTTGGGTTCTGAGAGGCTCAGTGTTTTGGTAAAAGTTCTTTGAATTTCGAAGTTTAGTATTATACTCTTGGCTTTCAAGAAACCAATTGTCATTATCGTCCGAGTTCCCTTTGTTAAATTTTTTTTGGGACTCTGGTCGACTGTATGGTTGAGCTCGGGTACGACGATGTTGCTTCTTTTGGAGAATTTGAGACGCCGCGATTGGTTCGGGAAACTCTTCCTGCGCACTATCTTCTGCTCGTGAATTGGGCAACGTATACCGATTTTGGGTAACCATAGCGTATGGCTCCCTAACCAATCGTTCTTTGGTTTGTTTTTGTCTTTGTAGATATATCGGACAGTTTTTGCTATTAGCTTTATGGTCATCGGATTTGCAATTTATACAGTATATTTTACTCCGGTCCGGTGAATCACAAGAATCACTATCGTGCTTTTGACCACAATGTAAGCATCGTACACCGTCTCTACATTGGAACTTGATATGGCCGACCCTATGGCATACTGTACAGATACGAGTTGGTGGTATATACGTGTCGACCCTACAGCGAGCTCCGTATATCGAAATATATTCGGGCAAGTGTTGACCGTCGAACACTACGAAGCAAGTTGGTAAAATAATTCTAGAATTAGATCCATCAGTAGTGGTTCGGGATAGCCGTCTGATTCGGTGAACGGGAATAGGTGAGACTATTTCCTTCAATATCTCTTCATCCGAAAGTGAGGGGTCGATATTTCTCACCACACCAGTTCTGCGGATAAGTGAGTCCGGAATGTAAGCAATCATATGTTTGTCTTTAAAGCCCTGGAATGCTAAGAGCTGGTTAGCTGCTGTAGATGTGTTGAGTTCTACTTTTATCCGATTCCCACCTATAGGCGTTATATTAGATATCGATCGTTTGTCTACGCCAGGACTGGTAAACAACCAACGGCCAAAAACCATTGGATGGGTTTTTCCTATTTGGGTTGTAGTTGATTCCACAAAAATGAAATACGGGCCTTGATCATCATATTTAAATCGGTTTTTTACAATTCTGGCTTGAAATTCCTTATAACTGTTACTCTGAATCAGCGAGTTGACAGGGTTTGTCTTTTTTGGCTCGAGAGCATTTGGGTTTTCTTTATGTGGTGGGGGGGAAGGGTTTCCCCCTCCCCCGTCTTGAACGTCCATCTATTCTATCCGAAATGATATAAGTAAATCGTGATGTGAATCAATCTGGCAAAAGATGGAGAAATGTGAAAATGAACGAATACACTTAGATAAAGATAAAAGGATTAGCTTATCTGTTATCCGTTATTGTCGGGCAGAACAGTGAGAGCGAGCAGGGACACGTCTTCTCTCGACGGATGCGCGACATAGACTGAACTTAGACATAGAGCTTGTTAGTATGAAAATGGACCTGTATTTCAACAGTTTGATACACGATCGTGTTGTAAGGCACAATCTTTGAGCCCTCATTGTGAACGAACGGCTGGTCGTACAAAGCTGCGGATGGTCTTAAAAAATTCTACGGAACAAACTCTATCTAAATATGAAATAAAAAACATACCGTTCTATATGAATTTTTCGAGATATGAAATTTTCAAAATTTCAAAATTCGTTTTGAACCCCTTCCCCTCGACCTAGGGTTATGAAAAGTTTCGAGGACCATTGTGGGGTTGGTCGAAACCCATAAAAAAAATTTCGTAATTTTAACTCAACGCTAACTGGGCAAAGTGGCGCGGACGGCGGACGGCGTACGGCGGACGGCGTACGGCGGACGGACGGATTTTTTTTTATTCGATTTTCTGAATCTACGTATCTTGAAACGTGAACCAACAAATTTTGAGGGGGGGTTAAAAAAAATTTTTCTTTGGGCGATTCCAATGGTTCATTATCGAAGATAATAAACCAAAAGATTGACGCAAGTTCCTCATGTTGTATTTTACTGTACTGTTATGATCATTAGAGAACTTCTAACATGTCTAAGACGATTCAAATAACCGTATTTTCAAAAGTCTGCAATATTAATTTTGTATTTATGAGTGTATATTTGGATTCCGTGAACTGTTGTACAATTGACAGTATGGTACTGCGAAATATTTGAATTCATGAAGCTTTGAATACGAGTGCTTATCACCAGTGAATCATGTTGCAGGTGCTGCCAAGAAAATAGTGCGATCAGTAGAGGCATCAGCAAATAGTACTTCTCCAGGAACTCAGACTGCACCATCGGACGGACCGATTATTCAGTCTGTCTTTAGCTTGAAGTCCATTAAACCCAATAACCCAACAGGCTTAGTAAGTGCTAATCCGCTTTTGCAGATGATAATGAAACGTACACGCTCGCTCTTAACAACACACCTATATCTTGAGAATATCCAGTTCCATAAAGTGACACTTAACATTACCTTCTTGTTTTAACAGGGTTATTGTTGTTAATAAATTAGTCAAAATAGATTACAAGCTGTCTTAACTTCCATTGGTATCGGCAATGTGAATCTTTTACCTAGGAACTAAATACATCTTCAGATTCATCGACATCTCGACAATAGATTCTCACTGCAAACGATCTCCCCAAATGAACCTGCTACTCCCCAAGCTCCATTAGTCTCTGTCAGTTATATCTTTTTGAAAAATAGAGATCAGGTTCTACGATTAGGTTTACTGCTGATTGAAAAACGGTTTGTTCTCCACAGGGAATTAATATCGGTAACATTAGGAGATTTATGAATATCCTACCTTGGTTTAAATTAATTTCGTCCCAATACCGTAATCCCCATAACTCGCTGCCATAGAGAACAACTAAGGATACCATATCGTCCACCATTTTGCAAGTAGATTACGAACGATCCCCCATGCCTTCAGATCTTTTGATTTGAAGGAGTTTACAGCTCCGCGGAACCCCGAGATGAGTGTTATCCCTAGTAAACTCAATACATATTTTCGTCAGCGTGATACTGCCATCCGTGCCATTACGTCAATCTTTCTTGAAACAGACTACCTCCGTTTTTTCTAGGTTTTGTTAACCAGCTCTATCGATCTTGAATATCCTTCCAGGGCTCTCATCTTTGGTTCAATATCGATGTTTCAATATCAATATGATCTTGGCATATCATGTGTCTAGTTTAATTATTACTGTTCCAATTTTGATTTATGTTCTAGGAAATTCTGGAAAAATCTACCAGAGAAAACCCACTTGCATCATCTTCTACCGCTGGACTGAGCAACGCCTGCAACGAAATGCTTCAGATGAGAAATGAAATGGACACAGGTAGTAAGTACTCATGTTGAATGGCGGTTTTAAATTACGTGAATTCTGTAACGTTTCTAATTGTTTGGAACATTTGAAGGCGAAAGGAATGAGAGAATGTTGGAAAACGATGACAGCGTGGAAGATCTGGTTCCTCCCAAGAGAGCTCGAGTGGTTGAAGAAGACATGTCAAATCCCGAGACGTCGGAGACTCCAGTAAATATGAAATTGAAGGTGAGAGAAATTTCGATCACTCTCAATAAAATAGTGCACGTTCACGACAAAAAACGAGGGAATATTATTTCACATCTGACTGTAGCAAAAACAGTTCTACTTCTCTAAGACCCATAAATGTTAAAGTTAATCTGTTTAATCATGACCGAGGCCTTCAGTTTCCTAAGTAGTTTTCTTTACCTAAGTATTTTGTGAACGATAGGTGTATGAGAGAAGGAGAAGATGGAAAAGTATTTCACTTGTTTCTCGGCAACCGTCCAACATTTTTTAAATCTGAAAAATGATTTATTCCCGGAGAATGAATACAGTGAGTCACGCCCCGACTCTTTAGACCGCGCCCTGGTCATAAGTAATTAAGTAACAAGTAACAATTTTTTTATTCAGAACATTTTGAACATCCCTCGTTAATCAAAAAGAAAACTCAACGTTTATTCACGTTCAAATACACGTAAGACCTTCTCGAGGAAGAATCTTCGCAAACGTCACATCAGCATTTCTTCAACACTTATCTACATCCTGAAGGACGGACGAGCGCTCCACAACCTCTCTCGATCTTTTCGCCGCCTTTAAAGAATTATATTTCGTTTAATCTTCACGCCCACATTCACCGAGGAAGTCAGTCTCTAAAACTTCCGTCAGAGTTCAGTACGAACTTACTCCAGGATTCATCATTTTCTCCGCAGTCCACTAGATCTCGACACTTCATTCCCCTTCATCTGCTCGTCGTTTCAATTTCAATTTTTCACTACAATTTCTTTTTATTGCTTTACAACATTTTTTTTATATTATTATCTTCTTCAGCAACACTCGTTAAGTAGGTAATTACTAAATTAAGCAAGTAGTTTTTATCAAATTCAAACATTTTAAATTTTCATAAGACATACCTACTTCATTTAAAATTTTGCATTTAATTTGTATATTGTGTATAGTTTGATATTGTGTTTAAGATTTAAATTGGCACGTACTAACCCATTCTTGTATATCAGCATCCCACTAATTTCTACAATTTAAAAATTCCCAAGTCAGACAAATCTAGGACTAGAGCCACATTTTTCGATTGGCTCTACGACCCTAATTCCTACATAATCCAATTACCTTCCATCCAACGCTACATCGAGCGAAACCCAAAATACGAATGACAACCCACCTCCACGAACCCCAGCAAACCGCACTGATTTGCCTCTCCCGAACATGACTCTTTTAAATCCAGGACTCCCCAGATTCAGGTCCTCCGATCCGAATTTTTACACATGATCCCAACATACAATGGCGAACAAATGTTGCTCAACAGATTCCTGAATATAACCGACAGATTACACGAACAATTCTTCGACCATCAAAATCCAGATAATTCTCAGCATTTTGACTTGTTCGATAGCATTTTAGCGAAACTTGGACCTAAGGCCTCGGAAGTAGTATTCTCGCACAACGTAAAGGACTGTGAACAGTTAAGGGACATTTTAATATCCAACTTCACAGACAAAAGGGATTTCTGCACATTGATAGGAGAAATGTCAAAAATGGCCCAGAAACAACAGGAAAGTCCGTTTGACTTTCACAGAAGAGTTTCAAGCCAACTCAATACAATAATTGCTTACAAACAAACCGGAACCTAATAGTACAATGCTATGGGGATTGGTGAACAAAGGAATGATAAACGGATCACGGAGTAAAAAATGGTTTTATCAAACAAATCGGACTTCATCCGTACATACAGCAAAATCACAACTTCCACTTTCTTTCTTCTTAAAAACTTCCTCAAAACAAAACACTATTGCGTGGCTCTTGTTTTCGCGTTCCAACGACACCATATGGTTTCATATCAATAATAACTTTTCGAGTCACCATCGCTACTTTCTACCCCTACAACTCGGCCATTCTGCTCCACCATACGGCCATATGGTCAGGCCATGACTTCATAAATTCAGCACATGTTGTAGTCGTCCACAGCCCTTCTTCAGGGGCCTCCTCGCGATCGTCCACAAATTTTCTGGTGAGTTCCTCCTCCACCATCTCGTACAGCTGAGTACTCTTCATCTTAGTAATAGGTCGCCTACTAAGAGCATCCACATGTTTCATCTTCACACCAGGCCAGTGCTCAATGGAATAGTCAAATTCTTCCAACAACATCGCTCATCTGGCAACTCTTGTCTCAAGGTCCTTCTTTTCCATCGTCTTGGTGAATGCTGAACAGTCAGTCACAATCTTGAATTTTGTTTCCAGAAGATACACCCGGAACTTCTTCAAGGAACACTTCTAGCTCATAGCTACTATACTTTCGTGGCGCGGGAGTGGTTTTGCGACTAAAGTAATGCACTGGGTGCATACAGCCATCGTCTGCAGTTTTTTGCAGCAACACACCACCAAATGCTGGTATCAGTGTGAAGCTCTCTACGACACTTTGAGTCATAGATCCGGAGAACTGGACTGCAAATACGCAATTCTTTGAGTTTCGTAAACGCCTGCTGATTCACAATCTCAGTCTTCTTCAGGGGCAAACATCTTGGATGATGCCCTATAGGCGTTGGGTCCTTAACCATCATGGTCATTTCTACCTCTGTGAACTTCGTATTCTTTGGGCAGTAGCTATTGACCAACATTTCTTGCGTGGATTTCGTCTGTGGAGTTAAATCTGTACCAATATTCGTCAGATTTTCAGAAACATCTGTGATAGCAAATGTATGAGGCTTTGATTTCTCTATAGTGACTTTATCAGGGGTAACCATCAGAACTGCATCCCGTAAAAGATCATCTCCAATAATTATAGATGTCCTCATTGTGTGATTGGGCACAACATGCATCTTAGTTTCAAAAACTTCCCCATCTAACTCAATATTGGTCTTGAACCATCCTATTATGGGAGTCACACAAGAATTATTGACTCCAGAAAATGTCTCATTGGTCTTTTCTAGTTGTGGGCTTCCAATGAAACTATGACATGAGGTTTTCATTAGGTTCGGACCACGTCCAGTGTCAATCAGCGCATCAAATCTTAACCCATTCACGGTTGCTGTAATTACACTTCTGTGGCTTAGGTACTGTACAGCTCTATCAGCTTTCCCTGGACAGTTCATGCTCTTGTGGCCAAACATGTTGCACTTAAAACATTTCGGTCCCAAATCGTTTGATGGACAATTAATACTCAAGTGATCATCACTACAATAATTATTGTAGCAACGGCGTTCTTTGCCTCCTGCTGTCTTACCTGTAGACTTAGCAACAGACTTCTTTTCAAATGGTAACTCGAACTCTCCGCTGTTTCGAGGCGCTTTAAGTGTAACTGCTCCCTTCATCTTATCATATAACTTAAGTTTACTCTTGAATTCGGATAATGAAATTGCTCCATAAAGAATGGTTTTGTTAGCTGTTGAATCTGGTATTCCATCAATCACATATTGCATCAGTGACTCATCGTCTATACTGCCTTTACTAGCAATCTCCCTCATTCTTATTAGATATTCCTGGGTTGACTCATCTCGATTTTTGGTGCGTTTGGAAAGCTCCAAATGCAAATCACGGCTTGTAGAAACGGTTCTAAACTCGTCTATCAATCCAGCTTTTAGAGTTTTCCAAGAAGTGAAATTTTCAGTGTGAGCAAACACCTGAGCCAATCCAGTAAGTGATCTTATAGCAAAAACCAACATCTGCAGGTCATTCAACTCTAGTAAACATGCTACTCCTTCACAATCATTGATCCACTTTTGAACTAGGCAATTATCCTGTCCACTAAATGGTCGTATCATTCCTTCAACGTCCTTAAAAGATACTCCACCACTACTCAATTGCCCAAATTTTTGAACAACCCTCTTCACTAACCTCCGATTCGCAGCTCTCTTCTTCTGAATCTACTGCCTCGTCATTTTCATCTAATGTGTCGTCGTCGCCTACGTCTTTTGAATTTTCAACTTCGATGGCAGCTTCCAATCGTTTTCTCAAGTCGGATTTCTTAACTGTAGTCTCCAGAGATCGTTTCTTCAACTAGTCCTTCAGCTGCACCACCTTCAATGTGCTCGGATTCATGGCTGGACTCTAGGTAGGTACTTATAAAATTACGTATTATTTATCAGCTACCCGTCGTCTTAGAATCGCGAACGTCGAGAGAAAACCGTGCACAAATTCGGAAACAGTACGCGAACTTTAGCTGAAGAAAAACGTCGTGTCACGTCATAACATCCGATGTGATGACAAAGGCCCACTTCGCGACCGCTACCGATCCACTCACAAATAGTTCACAATCCCGGACGAGCCTCCATTTTTATGGGGATTGGTGAACAAAGGAATGATAAACGGATCACGGAGTAAAAAATGGTTTTATCAAACAAATCGGACTTCATTCGTACATACAGCAAAATCACAATTTCCACTTTCTTTCTTCTTAAAAACTTCCTCAAAACAAAACACTATCGCGTGGCTCTTGTTTTCGCGTTCCAACGACACCATATGGTTTCATATCAATAATAACTTTTCGAGTCACCATCGCTACTTTCTACCCCTACAATACTTTGTGATTTCTCCCGAGAATTTGCTCTGAGAACTTATTTACACGGACTCCCCGACTCGCAAATTTACAAGTTTAGAAGAAGTACTCATAATTCTTCGAAACGAGTCTCAATTTAGAAATACGCCGAGCCATAACCTAATTAAACCCACAGGACAAGTCCCAGGACGAATTCCCCGTCTTTCCAACCATCCTCCAAAACCCATTGAACATAATATATAGGTACCCTTTGGACCTAACCCCAATTGGAGACCCACTTTTCAACAAAATCCACATTGGAGACCCCAGACCAGTTTTAACCGCCCTTCTTACCAACAAACCCCACAGAGATATTTTTCAAATGTTCCGCAGAACCCCCGCCCATTCGCGAGACAGCAGTCTCAAAATTCAACCAAACAGGCCACCCCTAAAAATTTTCATTTTATAGAAACCCCTGAAACCGATCAAACCTCACAAGAGATCGAGGTTGACGAAACTGACCATTCCAACCCCAATGGTTCTTATGTTTCAGGATTTTACGATGGAAACAATTTTTAATGATAGTGACTCAGATGAGCTGCTGCCAGATGCTATTCACTTGCCAGGTACTCAATGGTTGCGATAAATTGATTAATTTTTATGCATAAGAGGGAGATGTTTTGTGACGAAATCAGGGAAGAATCGGCCTAGTTTTCCGCCAAATGTGCTAAACGCACAGCCCATGGCCTTACTTATGGTAGCCCTAGGTTGGATGAATCCATTACCCTGATGGTGAATACCTAGAGAGGGATTAATACGTTTTTTTCGACCCATGATAGGGCAGCTCTAAACAGTACATGAATATATGCCAGGGAGCATATATTATGAAATTAAAAATATACCAATTGCCATGTGAACAGCAAGATTACAACCCAACATCCTATCACGTTGGGTAGTAACGTGATTTTCAGTTGGGAATCAGAAGCTACTGATACCGCCTGTTAAATAATATCAGGGCGGGCGAAGTTGGCAGAAGATGTAGTGAAACGTCCTGCTGAGGATTCTTTGATTCTTGTGGTGTTCATCGAACACTACTCCATATTCGAACTTTCTTCACTCAATTGGGATATTAGTTATTTATGTAAGGTCTATGAGTTTTACACCATATTCATTCAAAAAAACGTTCATAAACCAACTGAATAATATATGGTCAATAAGAATACCTTCGGATTTTACCTTGCTTGTTTGTAAATTATGTATTGTGGTTACACAGGCTCGAGGATGAGTGAGTCCAAAACCACAATTCACTATCCTGAAGACATTGAAATAGTCGCTCGCTATGCTACGAAATGTGAAAGTGAATCGGACGACGAAATGATTTTAAACTACCCTAATGAAGATGATGTCATTAAAAGGTACGCCGGAGGTTCTATCAGCCGGCGATTTAAAATGTGCGACGAAGGGTCCAGTACAGATGGAATTCTGGCAGATGGGGCAGATGAACTCCTGGGATCGAACATTTTTGCAAATAAGCAAACAGATCCTGGCTTGGTGTCGTCCTCAGCAGGAGAAAGGAATGCCGAGGAATCTGAAGAAAGAATAGTGACGAATGGGTCAGCTCATAATGCAATCCAAGCACAGCCTCCAACCGTCAGTCATGAAACTGGTACAGAAACATCAGACTTCAATGATCATCAAGATCCAGGAGAACTGAATTCTGCCTTTGAAGACTCGCGCTATGATTCAGTTGATGCTGATGATGCTCTGAAAGGTGTGATTAAACCAGGTTAGTCCCCTCGAAACCATAATATTACTGTGTACAATAATCATTTGTGTTGCGACAAGAAGTTTTTGTCGTCGACCTCAATTGACTCACCAAAGAAAGATTCTCTGTCAACTCGAGGAACGACATTCCACCGGGATATCCCTCATGATTTGGTTTCAAATTCATCTAACATTCCATGGAATTTATGTAAGAACCTTGTAGTAAATTCACCCTACATCGGCAATATAAAGCCCCAAAACATTCCGTGTAAAAATCACACCGCCTCGTAAATATCTTAGGGTTAGCTAGCTGCCCCTACAAGCAATAGATGAGCTAACCTAAAAGTTTAGGTTTAAAATTATGTTAACGTTACTTAATACCATTCTCAGGATTTTCTTCCTGTTCTGCCCACAATTAATAATATTAATATACTGTATTAATATAATTAATATACAGGGTGGAGCGCGGCAAACAGATGGATTACAAAATAGAACAGAACACAGAAGTAATCAGAAATAGTCTAAGTTTTTATTTTTCCCTTACATGTAGGTATTGGAAATTTGATTTTGAACAGCGTATCTGACAAATGACACTGACAAATGACACTCTGAAGAAGCCGGTTTCTGAAAAAATAAGGTCCGATTTGAGAGGCGATTTGAACAGGCCAGCGCGGTCACCAGATTTAGCCCCCTGCGATTTTTTCCTGTGGGGCTACCTCAAATCCAAGGTTTATAATGATCGTCCCAGGACCCTTGAAGCCCTCAAGAACAACATCAGAGCCAACATCGCCGAAATACCCGTTGCAATGCTTGGAAGATTACACGAAAACTTCAGAAACCGGCTTCTTCAGTGTATTCAGAGTGAGGGCGCCCATTTGTCAGATACGCTGTTCAAAATCAAATTTCCAATACCTACATGTAAGGGAAAAATAAAAACTTAGACTATTTCTGATTACTTCTGTGTTCTGTTCTATTTTGTAATCCATCTGTTTGCCGCGCTCCACCCTGTATTATATTAATTAATGTTCTTCCCGAAATAATAAATATCCACATTGCTAATCTATTGTGTGGTTTCCACCAAGGTGACGCGGTAAAATCGACCTTGCATTTTATTGACTTTCCCACATACGTTGAAATGCGAACCATTACTCCTTCTCAATTGTTCAACATAAATATTTTTAAATACCCAAAGCATATCAACCTTTTAAAATCCCTCATTCAAGTAGTGAAATCTTTGTATTTGATTTGGAAAAGCATCGTTGTTACCTTATGCTCCTTGAATTGTAATGTAATTTTAATTGAATGCCTCAGTTGTTCACGCATTGTGCATCTTTCCATTCCTGTGATTCCAGGTATCCAGAGAAACACCTTCACTGTTAAAAAATCCAGGAATACAAATAAATCAAAGGTTCTTTCTGGGAATGGTAATTTGAGTGTCATTCATTCGCTGGAGAAGATGGCTCAGAACGTGGAAACCAAATGTATCGAAGCTAGGAGAAGGTAGGTGTTCAAATATGTTACAACATATTTAGTTAAGCTTAGTTTAGCATGTTTAGTTTAGCTTTAATTTCAATAAGTTTAGTATTTCAATAATGACTAACTCCAATTTTTGTTCAGTTTGCGTAGGAATTGCTCGCACACCAATGTACTAAGAATGGGAGCTAAGCTAAAAGGAGAGATCACCCCACTTCTCAACCGCCAGCTAAGTTTGGTTAAGAAAATACGAACAAACTTGCCCTAGTTCAAACCAACCTGCCTTTGAACGTTTTAATTGGTGCAAATTGTAAATGATAATGGCTATGTATATATAAATGAGCGGTGGCTGCACAATATCAAGAGAATTCAGTAATGCACTAACCTCTTGACATTACGTTATTTTTTAATAATAACGTAAACCTTGATTTTAAATTATCTTATTGATCATTTAAAATTATTTTTTCATTTAAATTATCTTATTATTGAATAAACGTTATAATGAGTTAATGACTTATCTTGAGTTATAAACGTTAATGACTTATAAACGTTATCTTGAGTTGTTGTTAAAAGAGCTGAGTTCTCAAACTATCATTTACCGCCATTAACTGGTCTCAGAACTTCTTTTTATGTAACCATGTATAATATTACATAGTTTTGGTTGGGAAATTATTTTATTGGTTCATTAAATTGTACACTGACAACTCGAAAGAACCCGACTTCAAATCGACTCGAGGTGTTTATTTGAAATCGAATGGACCTTCAAGAAGAGCAATTGTCGATTCATATACGTAGTAAAAATCGAATTAAGTCGACTTTATATTATATATATTTATATTATTAAGAGATTATATTATTACAGTTTATATTATAACATCACTTTCACACTTTTCATGAAGCGCAGGAAGACTTTAAGCTCGCTTCGAGTCGCAGCATGGAGTAACTGTGAGAGGACGCGGTTTTCTCGGATCAATTGATATAATAGGGTATCCGTTCCTCGGAATATAAGGGGCAAACCATGACTTTGTGGTCCATATCCTCTACCACATCTTCACAAAACTCGCAATTTGGATAATTGAAGTACTCAAGTTTGGAATTCTTTATAAATTGTTTACATTAGAGGTCTCCTGATGGATAGAAGCCATTAAAAAACTTTAAACAAAATTCAGACATCAATATCTCAAAATATCATTTCCATACGGAAAACGGTGTAGATTTGGAGCAATAGAAACCTATTGCCTTACGAATTCGTATTTCGAAAAAAAAGCTTTTACGGGGAGAAACTATGGGATGTAAGCTACATTAAGATGATCATTCAAAATAAATATTAATAATTTTTTATCTTACCCCACTGTGCGGCGTAAGAGTTTTCGATCGAGCGATTCCTCAATCGCTCAAAAAATAAGAGTTATTCTTCGAGAACATTCCAATCTCTCAAAAAATAATAGGTTCACCCTTTTATTCTCGGAGTGAATAGCAATCACTCAAAAAATAGGAATTACAAAATGAGCGATTTCAATAATCATTGAGAGTTGATTTGCGCGATTTCCCTCTGGAAAATAATTCTTACATCAAACAGGGAAATTCAACGAATAACAGAATATACATACAGGGTGTCCCCAAAAAACGTCCCCCCCCCCCCCTGCTAAATTCGTTATTATTGGGCTAAAAATTTTTCATTCGAGTTTGCCGACGTATTTGAATCGACAATTGCTCTTCTTGAAGGTCCATTCGATTTCAAATAAACACCTCGAGTCGATTTGAAGTCGACCTCTTTTGAGTTTTACGACGTATTTGAATCGACAATTCTTGAAGGTCCATTCGATTTCAAATTACCACATCGAGTCGTCTTAAACTAGACTTTTTGAGAGATTGAAATGTTCTCGAAGAATAACTCTTATATTTTGGGAGATTGGAATGTTCTCGAAGAATAACTCTTATTTTTTGAGAGATTGAGATATCGCTCGATTGAAAACTCTTACACAATTGCTCTTCTTGAAGGTCCATTCGATTTCAAATAAACACCTCGAGTCGATTTGAAGTCGACCTCTTTTGAGTTTTACAACGTATTTGAATCGACAATTCTTGAAGGTCCATTCGATTTCAAATTACCACATCGAGTCGACTTAAACTAGACTTTTTGAGAGATTGAAATGTTCTCGAAGAATAACTCTTATATTTTGGGAGATTGGAATGTTCTCGAAGAATAACTCTTATTTTTTGAGAGATTGAGATATCGCTCGATCGAAAACTCTTACGCCCCACAGTGGGGTAAGATAAAAAATTGTTAATATTTATTTTGAATGGTCATCTTTAACTTTTAATGTAGCTTACATCCCATAGTTTCTCCCTGTAAAAGCTTTTTTCAAAATACGAATTCGTAAGGCAATAGAAACGGCTCCAAATGTAGTGTCAACCACAGTTGCCGATTACACAACGTTTTCCGTAAGACAGATTTTTTGTGCAAATTTGAACTTTCTATCTCAATTTTATCGAGAGTTATCGTCTGGAATGACACATACATAAATATATATATTGGATACAGGATACAGTGGATTCGGGATGGTCTGAAACGGATTTTGGTATGAAACGTTTTCGGGAATTCGAGTTTTAAAAATTTTGGCCCGAGAACGATAGCTACATTTTCTTCGAAAATTCGCTAAAAGACGGAATATTATTTTAAAACTGTTGTGTTCCATACTTAAGTTGTACTTTTAGTTGTATGCCACGAAAATAGTAGAATTTGAGCTAGATAAGTTTGATTATAATTGAACGAAGTATTTACAGAAAAGTTGAAAGATAGGTACTAATTTCCAACTATGGATATTCCTACTCGTGTTACTCTAAAATGATAATATGATGACAGTAACATGAGTAGTCATTGTCACCGAGTGTGAGATTTTGTTGTGAACGAATAGTGAGAACGTTGCAAAAAGTTGTAAATGGTAAACCAAATAATGTTCTGTAAGAGCTGCAATTACAAAATATTTTTACGATATGAGAATTTCATTCAGATCATTCCTTATTGAAACTAACTGGTAGAGTGGTTTTTTCCAAGTACTGTAACATAATTTCTCGAATTTACAATATTTTTTATGCATATTTGTCGCATATTCACTGGTTTTTACTGCATATTCTATGGCATATTCGATGCATCTGTGCTGCATAGAAATCCGGTCTTTACTAATAATTCACAATACAATAAATACGTCTTTATTACTTCCTGTCTACTAGTAGCGTGATAGAGCAGAGTACGAAGATTATGATATGAAATCGCAGCTCATAAAACGCATGTACCAGGAGAACCGCCTTGGAGTAGAACCGAAATAATAATATTTTATTATCTAATTAGAAATTGTCCCACTTTTACTGGTGAAAGGAAGGCATATATATATATATATATATAACTGTTTATTATATATTATAACTGTTTATTAGAGGACTTGCAGGGCGGCGACACCCTCTGCGAAACCCGACTACGCATCCGACCTCTAGGAGAGAAAGTTTTTTTCGTCTTCATCGTGATCCCGATGAAAGAGATTTCGAAGGAATCGAAAAATAGATTAATAAGGGTATGGACGGGTATTGAAAGCGAGGGTGTTCCCTAACATGTTCAATCTCCTCAAGGCTGAACCGCAAGGTCTTGCCACAGATCTGGAGCAAAGAAGGAGCTGAGCATATATATAGTTTTACCGCCTTGTGTTGGTTTCATAGTTCGTAATCCCAAAATACCACATCAGATACGCTGTATATCATCATACCCGCAGGCAATCCACTGACTATTTTCAACATTTACATGTTTTTACTCTGGCGCACAAACTCGAAAGGCGACACCAAAACGCGTAACACACCATTTCCGATCATTCTCTTTTACAACGTGTTTCTGCGGAAGTTTATCTGCGCCATTTTTCATAGCACAATATCGTTCACTACTTTATAGGAAGTTCTTGATTCTCTAGTACGGAATCTCTTTTTGGAAAGTTCGTTGTTTACTAGTATCGAATGTGGTCCCGAGTATCCCCGTAAATTCTTGTATTTCCTTTCAAGCCCTAAATCAAGATTGAGAAGTGTAGGTATATATTATACACGATTTCGTAGTGTACGATGAAATTCAGAAGAATTTCGCCTGTTAGAAAATATATTCTTAAAGATGAAGAAACAGCAAGGGAGAATGATCCTTTGGTACCAAATGTCAAGATAAAGCTTGTGATACAACATAATATTTTGTAAAATATCATAAATACCTCACTGTGTTGCGAACTTCTCGCAAGCTGACGAAAAGGAACCATTGGCACCGACCAAAGAAAACTCTGCTAATTCTTGACACAACGGTTTATTATCTTCTTTGTACTAGTCACCTTTCGGTGTTGATCACACTGATCTGCATACAATGTCCGGAATCGGAGGAATAACTAGCTCAGGCATGGTTATTAAACTACTTAAATAAATTATAACTGGAACATTTATTTTGCTTAATACTCGGCTGAAAAGGAGATCGTGGAAGACTACCTTGTAGGCTTGTCACCGGCGCCTAGTGAATAATTTAAATGAAAATTATTAATTACCTAATCAATGGTTAATTGTGGGTGGGATAAGAAGGCGGAAAAGGATGGTGGCGTGGTGAGGGGAGGAAAGGAGGTGGGAGTTGTCTCTTAATCCTTAAACTCTCTCTCAATCATGTGTGATTTGAATTATGAAGAGGCAAAAGATATTATATATCTTATATATAATATGGCACTACAAAGAGAATTAAATGAAAGTGTAAGATTTATAATGAATCTGAAGTATGATGATAGGATACATGATAAATTCAAGCAGCTGCGAATATTGAAAATTAATGAACATAATATGTTGTAGTGGTAGTGACAATTATGTACTGTATATTATATATATCATACAGTACACAATTGTCACTACCACGTTCAGGATACATTTGAATAAAAAACCGCTGTATTAATGAACAATACCAGACGTTTGCTGCAATAGGCCAACTAATTAATACACGAAATAAGAATACAACATGTAGGTTACCCAGTTGTCGTAGAACCGTATATCATAACCCCCCCAAAAACAACTCCGTTGTAAAAACTGGCCCGCCAAAAATCCTCAGCCGCAAAAAGGAATGATATCCATTTTGCCCGCCAGCTACGTATATAGGATGCTCGGTGCTTCGCACCTCGCTGTTGAGTGTGCATATAGAAAGCTGATCCTCCTACCCCTAACCACCACCGTCAATGATTCATGTTCCCTTTCTCCTTCCCACAACCCCTTCTCACTCGGTTTCACCTAATATTTTTCCTCTGTTACACCAGCAGGGAGCTTTTCGCTTCTTTCAATGCTGTTGGGTTATATTATGTAGGAACGCGGTAGCGTTCCGCCCCGCCAAGCAAAGAAGTTGAGAAAACGAATGGTACCGAGTGTATGTTTACTGGATGTCACGAAACGCGTTTTCGAGGTATCCATATCTCGGCTCCTATTTGACTGATCAACTTGAAAATTAGTGTGGGTCTTCTTGGAGTGGACATTAGAAAGCCCTGAAAGTCGCTAGGTCTATAGGGAGCCGAGTTACATAACTTCAAAAACCCGGTTTTTCGGCCTCACCTTGTTCCTCTTCTTCTCCTTGTTCAGACAGGCAAGGCTGGAGGCAGGCAAGGCAAGGCTCCACGTTCATCGATTGACTTGAAATTTTGCACAGAGCTTCATTTGAAGACCGCGGCCGAAAAACAGTCTATGTTACATTTTTGAAATTTTACAGGAGAGCTAAAAAACGATTGAGAAACCTTTCGATCCGAGAATCGGTGGCTCTAATGTAACATAGACTTTTTTTCGCCAATTAAATTCCAATCCACCCAAAACGGTAAAATATTCTGCAATCATTACAGAGCTGTTCTTGATAGTAACCATTATTAGATGTATACACAATGGCTTATGGATATCTACGCTGCAAATTATTACACAACGGCTTATTATCCTTAGCCGTGCTGTATAAGAATAGTTGTTTATATGTATCTAACTGTATTATTTTCTTCCCACCAAGGCTGAGCTAGAAAAATATCATAGAAAAATAAAAAGACGAATATTAAGTGAAAATGGGAATTGAGTTTATTTCCAGGTAGGTACGAAAATGCAAAAAAAAAAAAAAAATAATAACTTTAGTACATTTTGAAGGAAGCTAATAGGGAAAAATACTTCTGGTCATAACCTATTTAATTTCAGAGTGATTAATATAGCTTGGAAAAGTCTGAAACTTTATAAGTCTGCGTTGAAAAAGTCCATGTAAAATATGTTTGTGAAAACGAAAAAGTTGAAAATATTAAAGTATTAGGTATTCATTCGTTCAAAGCAGGAAGTTTTTCATAAAACTCTCTATATTCGGGGAGCAAATATGGGACCATTTTTATAAGGTCATTCTTCTTTGCTTTCGAAATAGGTATCAGTGAAGTGCGTAGGGGAGGAAGTTCGCACGGTTTGGGCAAAGGTCTTGAAGGTGCACTGTATACTTGGAACGATTCCCACGGCCGTAGCGTATTATGAGTGGCTCGTGCATAGATGCAGAAGGGATCATCTATGGAATATTTCATCCATAACTGCTTGGTGATCTTCAAATCTTTGCTTTTATTTTTTTGAAGGTGTCGGTCTATCGTGTTAAGATTCTTGAAATCTTCCGGGCACATTTCCATCACAATGAAGGGCTTGTCCAGTTTTGCTTCAGCAATGAGGTACTTCCATTCATTTGGCACATACACTTTGGCAGTTTTCTTCTTTTTTTCTATTAGTGCGAAATCTCGGTCACAGGGCAAGAAGCTATGCCCCGAAACGAGAAATTTTTGATGAACTTCAGAGAAAAATTTTGATTGCACTAGGTAACAACACGTGTTCAAAAGAGTCCAGTTATTATTTTGGCCGACACAACGATCTGACCATATAATCAGCTTCCGTTCCTCTTCATCGCCGAGTGTTCTAAAGTTTTGGAGGATATATTTGATCAAGCAAGAAGAAATTTCGATAGATCCCCTTGCTGCCACACATTCGTACCATAAGTGCATGGTCGCTAGGCCCGATCCCATGTTGTGAATAGCTAAATTGTAACAGCTTAGCTGTCTCTGATAGAAAATATCGGAATGGTGTAGGGTTGGAGTAAATAAAACTTGTTGTAGGTCGATGCAGAGCACAACAATATTGTTATTTTCTTTGGCTTTACCAATATCTATTTTTAATGCGGAGTAACCTTGATCAGCTTTTATATGGTGAAGATCACTTTCTCTCAAGATTGAGTTCCTCTCTTCTTCCGAATTTGCTGCTTTGAGTTTTATATAAAATGAATCGCATAGCTTACAGGTGTCACTTCTTGGTTGACCAAAGCTCAAATTGAAAGTTTTGAAAATTTTATTGAATTGTGTTTTACTAATGTCCTCCGCAGGATATTTTTCTTTAAACTGTCTATATATTTTCGAAATATTGAGGTCTGGACTGAGATATTTCTTCTCCGACTTTCTACGGCTATAATGTGAGTCCTGTACTGGGAAACTTTTTATGTGCTCCTTCACCAGCTCTATAGTTGCAATAAGTTTTGCGTGCGGGCGTGACATGTGCTTGCCACGCTGGTCTCTTGGCGATGTATTTCCCATTTTAACTTTATTTTGTATAGTTTGGATACGTTGATGGCTTATAGAAAACGTATCCATTAGGTTTTTTTTACATACCCTGATATTTCCCAAGAAATAGTGAAAGGTGCAAAGCTTTCTCGATGTAGCATCAGTGATCCCTCTTCTTCTACGAGTAGGTTCCTTAATCCGAATACAGTTTATTAGATAGAGAGATTGTTCATCATACGTAAGTTCATAAAACCTTTTGAAGTGGAGACGTCTCTCTTCTAAAGGCACGTTTTCACATGAATATGGACAAGACTCACCACAGACACGTTCATGTTGAGGTGGTAATTTTCCGGGAACCGGGAATTTGAGTTTTGACATGTACGGTTGCCCGGAGTTTTTTAATGCTTTGCGTTTAACATCTATCCAATCTTGAAAGTTTATGGTTCGTATCTTTGATTTGTTAAGTCTATCCACGTCGTTGTGTGATAGTTTAAATGAGGAATCCATCACGAGTCTGTGCACAGAAATCCGGAATTTCACACTAAAAAAAACTACACAAGTAAACACAGGAAAAACGACGAAAACGGTGAATGACGCGCTGCTGGCTACCTAGCAACAGTGAAGACGCTGTAACATAGATTGTTTTTCTTCTGAATCGCGGACCTCGTTTCTTGCTATTTTTGTCGTCATAACGCCCACCACATGTGAGAAAATTAGGGTTTTTGTCTTCGAAACTGATAGAGGAGATCCTAACGAATCGTTTGATGCCAATAACTCATTTTCGAAAAAAATGTAACATAGACTGTTTTTCGGCCGCGGTCTTCATTTAACTTTGAGACACAGCCTTATAAAAGATTTAACCCATTATCTCAACCAAAAATGTTTTAGAAAAAAAACACAGAAACTTTGGGCAAATTCTGTCCACTTTGACGAGTCTACAGCCTGGGTAAAAGGACCAATCGACTTGAATTTTTTTACACCCTTCTTCATAGCGTGGCTCAGTGCCATTTGAACGAAATAACCCATTATCTCAACCAAAAAAAAAAAAAAAAAAAAAAAAAAAAAACATTAGGGACAAAAAACTAAAATTTAGGGTAATTTAGGCTAATTTTGGCCATATCTCGGCTCCTAGTTCACCGATCAACTTGAAATTTGGTATGGATCTTTTTGGTGTGGATAATAGAAAGCCCTGAAAGTTTCAAATCGCCAGGTCTAATGGGAGCCGAGTTATATAACTTCAAAAACCAATTACCATGTTTTGGTTTATTATCTTCGATAATGAACCATTGGAATCGCCCAAAGAAAAAAAAATTTTAACCCCCCCTCAAAATTTGTTGGTTTACGTTTCAAGACACGTAGATTCAGAAAATCGAATAAAAAAAAATCCGTCCGTCCGCCGTACGCCGTCCCCCGTACGCCGTCCCCCGTCCGCCGTCCGCGCCACTTTGCCCAGTTAGCGTTGAGTTAAAATTACGAAATTCGGTTTCTGGGTTTGGACCAGCCCCACAATGGTCCTCGAAACTTTTCATAACCCTAGGTCAAGGGGAAGGGGTTCAAAACGAAATTTAAAATTTCGACAATGTCATATCTCAAAATATTTAACTGAAACGTGTAATTTTCAGTTCACTTTTGAATGACCTGAAAAATTACGAATCTTTTAAGACCAATTGGATTTTTGTGCGACCAGCCGTTCGTTCACAGTGAGCGCGCAAAGGTTTAGGAAAAACACTAATCTTTCGCGTCGAAAACGGCCGTTATGTGACCCTACCCTCAGACGCCCAGAATAAAACTACCTTTTGTCATCTTCCCGGTAAACTACAGTCTAGAAATTTTAACCGTGAGTCGGGGATAGACCACATTGCAATATTTACTCGGTTTCTCATCTGTAAAATTGTTTAAATAATACCTTTTTGTAATAATACAAATTAAATTTTGATGAGCTATTGACTTGAAATTTTAAAAATAGGTCAGAACTGGATCACAGAACTGGATTCACTCGGTTTCTTGTCTGTAAAATTGTTTAAATAATACCTATTTGTTTAAACAAATTAAATTTTGATGATGAGCTAGATACTTGAAATTTTAAATATAGGTCAGAAATGGATGACATTTCAATATTCACTCGGTTTGTATGACATGGTATGAGTATGGTATGGTATATTATTGTATGTATGATTTGGTATAATACAGTATGGTATGATAGGAAAGAAATTCGTATGGTATGGTATGAGTACGGTGAGAATATGGTATGGTGCCGATTTACAATACAGTCTGGTATAGACAGAAGGGTGATCTGCACAAGGAAGATAATAAACCGTTGTGTCAAGAATTTGCAGAGTTTTCTGCTTTTTTCAGTCGGTCAAGGCTACAGCCTCTCTACCTTCACCGATTGACTTGAAATTTTGCACAGAGCTTCGTTTCAAGTGTAGCAAGTGCCTTTTGAAATATTCAAGTCGATACCTCTAAAGGGAGCCGAGTTATATAACTTAAAAACCCCGGTTTTTCACCCTTACCTGTTCTTCTTCTCCTTAATCAGTTAGGCCTTTCCACCTTCACGGATTGACTTGAAATTGTGCACAGAGCTTCGTTTCAACATTAACCCATCATCTCAACCTAAAAAATTTTAGAAACAAAAAACTGAAATTTAGGCTAATTTTTACTTCCACAAGCAACTAATACTTGTATTCGAACAATCATTTGCTGTACAAATGCTTGGAAGCCCCATTTGTGATTACGCACAAGAAACTGAAACCGGCAGTAGCGAAATTAATCTTGAGAGTACGATGTGAGCAGCTGAATTTGAATTGTAAAATTTGGAATTGGGGTACCCAGGAAGCAATGTGCTCTATGTGCAACACGGGACAAAACGAGGATATATTCCACTTTCTTTGTAGATGCCCAATTTTGTGCGAATTTAGGCTAAAGTACTTTAATAAGTGTTTTTTTGATGGTCCAGAAGTAGCGGAAATGATAAATGGATCCACTCAGGTGCTGTTGTTTTATAAATTTGTAAGGGACGCAAGAGCATATAGAAATCTTTTAGTGGGACAATTTAACTATTGATTAATACGTACCTAGTTATTTTTCGCACAACAACTTATATATATTTTGTAAATTGTTTTTGAAATGAAATGAAATTAAATGTTTTATTTGTATAAGCCTTCCGGCGTTACAAGGTAAATTGTTTTTGTAATGTGTATTTTCGTTGGATTTTGTAAATGTAAGATGTAGGTACCACTTTTCCTTTTTTCTTTTTCGTTCTTGGTGGCGAACTCGGATTCACGGCAAAATCTGCCAAATCCTTATTAGTTTAGAGGTGTCCTATTATTATGTTGTGAAGTCTCCATTTTCTTTCAATAAACACATTTTCTTCTAATACTTGTATAAAAAGTTTGTATTTGTAGTATTTTTATTACTTTCACTAAAAACCTGATCCTCCTTCCCCTAACCACCACCACCAAGTATTAGATGCTTGTGGCAGTAATACAAACGTCTCGCAATAGCGACAAGGGGAGATTTCGAAAGGGGTACGGTGCTTGTGAAGTTGTTAAGCTTTTCATTATACTTAGCTCCTTAATGAGGAAAAGGGCGGGTGGGGAAAGTGGATATCATAACTTTTTCCGGCCGCTGTAGAATGATATTTGCAGGCGGGGTGATTTTTACACGGAGCGTTTTTTGGGGGGTATCTTATTCCGCTCTCAAACTGGAGCACGTTGAAGATGAAGAAACGTGGTTGTTACTTGAGATGTTCTTCATGGACATCATGTTCTTTAATGAAGACCATTTACATAAAACTAATTATTCCTTTGAAAAGTCGCTCTTATGCTGCATGACTGTTTATAACATTATCCCCCTTTGGGACATTCCAATGGTTCATTATCGAAGATAATAAACCAATAGACAGAATACCTTTGTTTCGATGTTTTATTTTTCAGGTACCTAAGCATATTTTTAAAGGTAAGGAAAGGACCTACCTACTGTTTCAAGTAAATAATAAACAATATTCGTATTAGCTTATTTTATTCACAATTTGTACACTGGTCATGGACTGACTATCACAACAACATGAGTAACGCTAATTCGTGTAACACTAAGATTGGTTGGTTGGTGGTGGCATGATTTATCTTCTAACATGCTCCCCTTTTATTGTTCTAATAATATTCATCAAGTTAATAAGAACATACATTAACAAGTTAATAAGAACATACATAAAAAACAAGTAGGTAGACATCTAAATTCACAATCTCAACTAGGTAGAAAACCTTTAAAATCTGACAATCAATACAACATTTCCAATTCACAATCTCAACATACGTAATTTGAAAAATCCTTAGGTTTTCTGTGTCTATCAGAGCGCCTTGGATAACTACTGCTGTTCTCTCCCTTGTCCCTATAAACTCCTCCCTTGTCAGCACGCACCAAGTATGACCTAGGACTATCAGCAATTTCCAACACCGAGGCTTTCTCCCACACATTGTTCTCAAGAACCAACACCCGCTCTCCTACAGCAAATTGTATCTCTTTCCTAGCCCCTCTATCATAATAATGTTTTTGATTTACCTGATTGATCACCATCCTCTCCTGAATACCAGTCAACAGTTTCGGCTTCAGAAGTCCACCATGAATTGGCAACCTGGTACGTAGTTCTCTGCTCTGAAGGAGCTGGGCTGGAGAGACCCCCAAAGTTACAATTGGAGAGTTACGATAATTTAGTAAGGCCAGATGGAAATCTTTGGTGTCATACTCGCACTTACGCAACATCCCCTTGACAATCCCAACACCCTTCTCAGCCAACCCATTACTTTTAGGGTACAGCGGGCTGGAAGTTACAAGCTGAAACTCCCACTCACCAGCGAAACTCCTGAATTCATAACTACAACACGGATTGTTATCAGCCACAAGGACGCTAGGTATACCCCAACGGGCAAAAATCGGCTTTAAAAGACTAATAATAGAAGATGCTGACTTACAAGCCATTTTGTCCACGTCGATCCAACGGGAGAAGTAGTCTACCACAACTAAGTAGTATTGACCCCCATATTCTGCTACATCCAGACCAATTTTACTGAATGGAGTGCCGGGAATATCATGATTAATCAGCTGTTCCTTGACGTTCTTTCTACTAAACCTTTGAAAGACATAACATTTGGAAATAGTGTTTTCCAATTGTGAATTTATGGATGGCCAATAAATCAATTGCCTCGCTTTGGCTTTGCATTTTTCTAACCCCAAGTGTGTTTCATGCAGAAAGTCCACCATCATAGCCCTGAGTGACGCTGGCACAACGAGTCGTTGATTCAGATAGACCAACCCCCCTTCTACAGTGATGTCATTTCTCAGATTATGAGAGTGCACCAGATCACCGCCAATCTGTTTAAGTGTGTGCATATTGGGCCATTGGGTCTGATAATACCCACAAATACGCTTTAAAACAGGATCTTTCGATGTTTCTTGTACAAACAAACTCATTTTCTCACTAGAAACCACCAACTCATTACAGCAGAGCGAATGAATTATATCTTCACTATCAAGTTCACTAGACCTAGTAGGAATGATGTTACGACTTAAGAGATCCTCAGAGTACAGTTCTTTTTCCGGTTTGTATTTCAGAGAAAAATCATAGTGTAATAATTTCAGTTTCAAAATTTTCAACCGATTATTCCGTATTTTATCAAAACTTTTATTATGAATGGCAAGCAACGGGGAATGATCATTAAAAATTGTGACGCTTTTGTGTCCAAACAAATAATTGTGTAGTTTTTGGCAAGCATACGTTATGGCTAGGTACTCTGTTTCTATTTGAGCCCAGTTTTGCTCACAATCTGTGAGTGAACGTGAACCATAATGTACCTACTGCATGATCATCCTGAAACAAAGCAAAACCTATAGCATCTTTTGACGAATCACATTCCAAGGTTATTGGTCTATCTGGATCAAAATTGGCCAACTTGGTTCTCTCAGAAATCAATCCCTTCAACTTTTGAACATCTGTGTGACTTTGTTCCCAACAAAACTCAGTATTACGTTTGAGCAGATCCCTCAATGGTGAAATAATTTCAGAGTAATTTGGAATTAATGACCGCAGATAATTCACAAAACCTAACAAACTTTGAAGTTCAGTTTTGTTTTTGGGCATAGCTAATTCCTGAACTGCTTTCACTCTGTCAGAATCAGTTGACATTCCCTCAGAATTAAACTTGAACCCAATAAATTTTACCTCATTCTGAAAATATTGGAGTTTTTTACGATTAAACTTGATGTTATACAATTTAGCCCTATTGATCACTTTTTCAACAATCCTAGTAAGGGCCTCCTGATCATCAGCTGCCAATAAAATATCGTCAAAATACACAATAACACCCTCCAAATCCCCAAAATATTTCATATTCAACCTCATGAAAGTCTCTGGGGCTGTACACACCCCAAAAGCAAGTCGAAGAAACCTAAAATTGCCATGAGCAGTGCTGAAAGTCAGAAGTTAAGTCCTTTAAGTCAAATACGCAAAAATATTTTTTCCCAGAGAGCTTGGCTTTAATTCCGATCGGGATTTGTACCCAATGTCTGGTTCGAACCAGACACTGGTTAAGCTCTTTTGGATCCAGACAAATTCTCAGGGAACCATCCGGCTTTTGAACCAACACCAAATTGTTTACCCATGCAGCTGGTTCAGTGACTGGTACTATTACATTTTTATCCACCAACTCATTCAAGGTGTGTTTTAATTTATCACGTAGTGCCAAGGGTACCCTACGAGGAGGATTTGCTCTCGGCAGAGAGCCTGGTTTGAGCTCTAACTTACAGATATCTGGGAAACATCCGAACCCCGAAAAACAATCATTGTGTTTCAAAAGAAACTCGTCTTTACCCATGTATTGAACCGCATGAACCATCTTAACAATACCCAACTGCCTAGCTAGCTCCAGACCTATTATGGGTGTCCAGTTTTTTTCAACAACCACAAAGTTAGTATTTAGTGAAATGTCACGGAATTTACAATTGAGATTAACTAACCCAACTGGCGCAACTTGAAACCCACCATAGGCTCGCAATTTAAACATTGGTATGCTCAAAGTTATATCATTAAATTGAGGCAATAAATTTTGGGGAATCGTGTTAACTTCTGATCCAGTGTCAATTTTAAAAGACACCACTACATGGTTATTCAATATTAACTTCTCAAACCAAGCTTTTTCAATCGAATGCGCATCCAAATTTACAGTCAACAATGAGAAAGTCACTAACGTCACCACCAAAACTATCAACATTAATAAATTCAAGAACAGCAGTGTCATTGGCCCTTTTGTACTTACTACATGCTTTTTGGAAATGATTATTTCCATTACAAAAACCACACTGTTTGCCCCAAGCAGGACACTTATTAACTTCATTATTGTATGTACAAAATTTACAATTAGAAATAAATCAACTTCTACCTTGAATCCGACTTGACACAACATTTGATGCTTGGCCTACTTGTTTTGACGTCCCAGCGGCCGGCTTGTTGAAGGGATTCGCATTTGACACCCTTCCCGAAATTCCTTGAGTCGTGTGAGTCTTCCTAGGCCCATGGGAGGATACTGACAGCTTATCAACACTAGGGGAGTCCAGCACAACATCATCAATAGACTGACGAACCTGTTTTCGGTGAGTCACACCCGCCTCATGTGATTGAACTAGACCACTTGCGGTAGTTCAACGTCGGACCGGAGTAATCGCTCTTGCAGGTCCGTATTTTCGACACCAAGAACTATTTGTGTTTGCAAAAGCTTGTCCTGAAGGTCACCAAATTCACATGCGACCACAAGGTCCTTCAAGTCCCTATACCAATGAGCAAACTGTTTCAAGTATATTTACTTGAAATAAACAATAATCGTATTAGCTTATTTTATTCACAATTTGTACACTCGTCATGGACTGACTATCACAACAACATGAGTAACGCTAATTCGTGTAACACTGAATAAGGTTGGTTGGTTGGTGTACGGATGTACGGACTCAAAGACTCTCAGTTGACCCCTCAAAAGTAGAAGCCGTACTGAAATTTCCAGTACCTAGAAATGTTTCAGACATTAGAAGCTTCCTTGGTTGGGTGGCACAGCATGCAAAGTTTGTCCCAGACTATGCGCAACACTCAAAGCCGCTCAGAGAGTTATTGGTAAAAAACAATGAATGGTGCTGGAATGACCAACAAAGACAAGCTTTTGATAAATTGAAGGAAATAGTGTGCCGATCACCAATACTTGCCTTATATGATCCCAATCTGGAGACCAGAGTGACCTCAGATGCATGCCGCTATGGAATTGGGGGCCTCGTGGAACAAAAACAGAGGGACAACACATGGCGGCCAGTCTCATTCTGCTCAAGAAGCCTGAGCCAAACAGAAGCCAGCTATGCCATACTTGAAAAGGAAGCCCTTGCAGCAACCTGGGTATCAGAACGATTTGCGGACTATCTCCGTGGCCTAAGGTACACCTTGGTGGTGGACCACAAACCACTGGTGTCACTACTTGGGGGCAAAGACCTTAATGAGCTCACTCCACGAGCCCAGCGATTCAGGATGCGATTAATGGCATTCAACTACAGGGTTGAATATCAGCCAGGGAAGGCCCTGGCATCAGCAGATGCACTATCGAGATACCCAGTGGGTTCACCAAGCAAAAACGATCTCAGGTTTGAAAAAAATCTAGAAGCCAGCACATGATCAACCACAAAGAACCCATGATAACGACCTAACTGCCTACAGGCCCATGGAGACTGTTAGGTGCCGACATTGGTTATCACAAACAAAAGTGCTACCTCATCATACAGGACTATTATTCTCGTTACCCAGAAATAGTGAGTCTGCGAGATATATCGGCAAAATCTATCATTGAAGCAATCAAAAATATATTTGCAAGGCACGGTATTCCAGTGGTAATGAGAGCCGATGCTGGCACACAATTTACCAGTGCCGAGTTCCGCAGATTCACAAATGAATGGAACCTCAAACTCGAAATCTGTAGCCCTAAACATTCAAGAGCAAATGGACTAGCAGAATCAGCTGAGAAAACCATCAAGCAAATATTCAAAAAATCGGAAGACTTATACCTAGGACTGCTGGCGTATCGGGCTTCCCCTCTAGAATCAGGCATCTCACCAGCTGAGTTATTGATGGGGCGGATATTAAGGACTACAATCCCCCAACTAAGTCTTGAGGCTTCAAGTAACATCAAGGAATTTGAAGATAAAGAGAGGAGACTCAAAGAGAGACAAAAGAAAAATTTTGATCGCCGCTATGGAGCAAAAACCCTGGAACCCCTCAGGAAGGGAGATGACGTCTGGATCACAGACCTTAAGAAATTTGCACGAGTTGTTCGGCCATCCATTCACCCAAGATCATATATTGTGAACACCCAACATGGGGACGTGAAAAGGAACCGGGAACACTTGATACCCAGACGGAAAACAATAATCCCGATTGAAGACAACAATATGGGTCAACCCGAGGATGCACCTGCCCTCAGATCACCACTATCTCTCAGAACGCCTCAGAATAGGCCAACTCTTCAAGGCCGGATAACTCAAACTCCTGCACATCCAGAACGCCCGTCCACAGCTCGCCAACATTGCCAAGGAACAAGACCAGAGGTGAGAAATCAGGATGGGGCCCTGGCTTCGCCACAGTCATCCACTTACCAAGCTGGAGGACCTCATACCAGGGGAAGAAGGGTGAAGAAACCAGTAAGACTGAACTTATAATAAACGTGAAAATCATTAACCCAATGAAAACTTAAATACTAACATAATGTTGAAACATAATAGAAAATGCATAATATGCATATTAGGTATATTATACCTAAATCAAAATTGTTTGAAACTGTATATTTGTTCTCTTGATAAAATTGTGAGAATGTTATCGCATATCGCATCGCACAGGTAAACAATGTGATACCTCTTATCGTATATCCTCAATACTCTACTATCCGTAGTACAGTCGGAAAGCATTTGACAGACAACTGTCTTGTGAAGGGGGATGTACGGATATCACAGATACCTACGGATATCTCAGATATCTACGGATATCTAGGGTGATGCCAACCTGGCGATGATAATAAACGAGTTTACAAGCGCTGAGTCATTCTTTATCCTCAAATTCCTATCATTACAGTTGGTGGTGGCATGATTTATCTTCTAACACCTACAAGTAAATTACCGAGAAAATGGCATGAACAAAATACCTAGACAGGAACTCATTGTCTCTCGTCATAATAAACAAAATATCACATAAATAAACTACCTCCCAGACAAAAATGTAAGCTCATAGCCAAAAAGTAAACAAGTGATTACTAGGAAAAGGAAACAAGAAGAAGCTAAGAAGATAACAGTTGTTGTTGATGGTTGCTTTGATGATAGGTAGGTTGGCAGCTGGCGTGGTTGATGAAAATCCTCACATCTGGAGTCTCACGTAGATAGGTAACACCTATTCTGCAGTAATTAGGTAGGTACTTACTTATCCTACCCTGAAATACGGGACAAATAGCGTCCCGGGAAGGGTTTCGCCGGGACATGGAACAAATGGACAAAATAAGGGACTGTCCCGTAAAATACGGATTGGTTGGCAACCCTGGTACGGACAGCTCTCAAATCTACCCGCGTCAATCGATCCAAGCACAACTTCCCGCTCGACGCTCAGTGTTGCCATAACCGTCCGTATCTTCTCCGGTCTCTCAGGTTCCACGATATGAAATAATTATGATGAATCTACCCATAGGCCGCTCAAAACCTTACTGGAGTTTTATTGTTGAACTTGGAATATTACTAATTCACATTCTTGTTCACTTTTGGAAGCCCTATAGAATAGTTGTCGATAAATCTTCGGAATTTTGGTTTCCAGAACCTGGCAACGCTGTCAAGGACGCCCCGCCGTTTTCATCCATCTCATAACCAACCTCCTCCACCCACTGTCGTTTATAGTTTTTTCGGTCATTTTCCGGTCTCCGAATTCGTTTTTTTTTCTACTTCCCAAGATATCACAATTTCACTCAGTACTTTTCAGCTGCGCACTGTCACGTAAGTTTCCTCGTAATATTCAATTTTCAGTGTAAAATCATCAATAAATCTCAAGAAAGAACCTACCGATCATCTTCAAGGTTAGCAGATAAAATCCGCACTTGCAACCTCCTTTCGTATTACGAAATTCGTTATCGATCCATGTGTTAAAAGATTTGTATTTACACCATACCGAAAAGGACGGTGAATTACATAATGTTTCTAAGAAGAAATGCTTTGGTCATAAACCGAACATTACCCTGATTCAAAGTCTTCTGTTTTTGATAGCTAATGATCCCCCACCGGTCCTTCGAGTTGCGTTAAATTTCTCATTGGTGATCGGTAGGTGTTTATGATTAAAATTTAATCATAAACACCTACCGATCACCAATGAGACCATTTAATGTTTCGTTTTTCCCAGTACATTCGTGTGTAATTTATGGTCTGAGCACACCTGTTGATTTTGTGAATCAATCTATTCTCCTAACATCATTTTGCGGAAATGGTTCTCTGGTGTTGACAAATCCGAGTAGTCAGTTTTCATTATACCGACATTTTATTGTTGTTTCTCTTTCTGCTTGAAAATGAACAACGCAGGTTCCAAAACGAGTGGGTTTTCACTACCAAAGTGGTGGATTTACAAGGACGGAAGTCGATGATTGCAGTCATGATTGATTTCATTATCTTTCGCCTCGTACCTACCGGTTGACCTTGTGTTGGTTTTAGTTATTATTAACTAGCTAGGTTTGTTAACACTGCCTTCGCCAAACAAGTTCAAATCACAGGGAGAACATAGCTTTCTGCTTGGAACACAGGTCAGTTGAGTGAGTAGGCCAGCAAGAGGATTTGTGCCCTGGACCAACACCTGCTCAATTAGGGGTGATCGGTGATTCGACAAGATGACTGACCTTATTTCGATACTATGTCGCCTTTCTGTACGTATTCCTAGCGTTAGTGACTAAACCACTAGCGTAAAACCGATAACTGTACGTGTATTCTGACAACACACGGCGGTTTGCAATAATCGCATCCTCCCTTGAAGAGCAACTAGTCTGATGTGAATCGTATCACCCATCACTTGGCGCCAGTGGCCACAAGGTTGTTGCACCGATAAAAGTCGTAATGTGCTATCAAAGATGAACTTTATGATTCATTTATGAATCATTCAGCAGGTTTACAAGTATTTGGGAGTCATGATAGATGATAAATTGACAATTTTTACAGCTCAGTAGACAAGCATCTGGGTCTCCTAAGAATGTATATTTTTACACATAGTTACTACATTAGAGATTGGCCATCGGTAGCCAACATATCGATAATCGATAGTATCGGAGGTAAGGTATTGATGACGATACATATTTATAGTATGGCTCAGTATCGATACCTAATTTTTTCAACCGATAGTATCAATCAAAAATATCGATATTTACTAAAATATCGGTTGTAAAAAAAAAAAAAAACCCCTTTGTAAATAAGCCCAACTGTAATGTCAATTTTCTGGCAATGAGTTTTTGACTATAGTTTTCATACCTATTTAAACACATAAGACTTATGAGTTTATGAAAATGTTTAAATAGGTATGAAGTTCATACCTATGAACTTACTATGAACTTAGTACATACTTGTTTACGTCACAGACAACCTAAACATAAATTACAGACTCCTACACTCACCCTTATCAAAATTAATACAAAGGTTTCTCATTTTTCTTCTTTCCATTTTCGTGCCCAGGCCGACACTCATGAAGGTTAGAACGTCCATGGAACCAGTAGAAAGCTCCACTAGTTCACCCACAACACTAAAACTCAAATTTTTTCATTCGACTCAAGAATTTTGGAAATGTTTGATTTATCGGATTAACAAAACTATATATATATCGCCTGAAACTATCGGTTACTCAAGTATCAATACCCAATACTATTGGACTATGCACTATCGATATATCGATGGCCATCCCTAGTTTATTACTACATGAAATAACGATGTGATATATCTTGCAGGTATACCAATTTTCGAAGAGGGTCGAGCTGAAACCATAGTTGACGTCCCCGTCCAGAAAGGAAACGAAAAAAGAAAAGTCTGCGCCAAGACAAATGGAATCCTTCAAAGCTCCTCCACCACCAGGTGCATCGGCGACTCAGCAAGCGCCGCGGCGTCGCTCCAGCAGGCTCCGCTCCAGCAAGCGCCGCGTCATCGGCGACTCAGCAAGCGCCGTCACCGCCCCCGGCTGCCGCATCGCCTCCAGCGCAACGTCCTCGCCCTCCGTCACCTCTCAAACTTGTGGCCAACATCCAGAAAGAGGTGGATGACCTTAAACGTCGAGTAGAGGCGTTCAAAGGTGCTTATTCCTCCTGTTCTCTTGGAACTCTTGTGGATATAAGGGGTATTCATGGTCAGATTCGAATTCGTAAATCGAAGACGTGGGGTTCATGAGGCTCCCAACCGTTCCACGTCGATTCGTCGAAAATCGAAATGTGCCAACGCTCCTCGCGGCTTCCAGCGATAACCAAATCAGTTCATATCAGATAACACAAGCTTCGGAATGCTGTCGCATTTCGATTATTCGACATCGAATGTTTGACTTTCAACGCCTTTAGCCGTCTCAAACAGAATCTTCGAATTAGACATAGCGCTGGCGCACTGCCTCCCTTCGAAACTCAAGTTTCGGAGATCTGACGATTCGACGTCGGATTTGGCCAACCATGAAGACCCCTAATATTGTGACTTAGAAGGTCGTATTTATTGCCTTCCTTTTGAGGGAAGTTTTAAACAAGAAAATTTCTAATTTTCTGTATTGTTCATTGTCTCCTTTGGTTGAAAAACCTTTGCCAAACAGACAAAGAAAATTTCTCAAAATGTCTTTTGCGATATTTTAAGTATTAACCAAAATTATAGATGCTGAATAAATATTCTTAAAACAAAACAAAAAATCATTCAGGGGCAGGACATTAGGTATTGATAGTATGGAAACTTTGCAAAGATCGGTGTAGATGTTGAAAAAAAACTCTGAATTCTTGACACAACGGTTTATTATCTGTTTTGTGCAGATCAACCTTCTGCCTAGATCAGTAAATGATTGAGTATTTATTATTATGAATTATCATTCATTATTATCAGGTACTTAATGTAAATTACTATCAATGATTGTTAATGATTAATAATTACTGTGAGATATTGATGATAATAATAATTATTAATGCCTAGAAATTGCGAAATAATAGTGGTTTATTACTATTAAATCATTATACTACAGCATAATAACGAAACGTGTATAATTTTTCAGGGAGGAAGACTGACAAGGAGTATATTTACCTTGACGAGATGTTAACTCAGAATCTCCTCAAGCTTGACAACATCGATAGCGAAGGGCGTGATGAAGTGAGGATGGAGCGTAAAGAAGTAGTCAAACTCATACAGCAGAGTATTAATGTACTCGAGTCATGTCAAAACTGAAATAATCCTTAGAACAATACCCAGAATGTTAACATCTTTAAATAACTCATTTGCTGGTGAAACAATTGTCGTTTATCTCTACCTTCCATGTTTTGAATATAACTAGGTTTTCCCGCTGTAATCATTTCATCAGGAAGCCATGCTTTCGTTGCAGAGGGCCATATAGATGCCTTGTGTTGATCATGTTGAATATATACTTTTATACATAATTTTATTCCAAAAGAGCGAGCGCTCTTTGGATTGTATAAATTACATATTTTGTACAGGTTTTTTTCTGAAATAACGGAGCCTTAATTAGAATTAGGACACTTAGCTTTTTACGACGTTCCTTGTTCTGTTCTAACAACTCTAACTTACCTACAAGTAATCAAGTTTCTTTCTTAGTTTCCTATGTTTATTTTTTCGAGTTTTAGTCCGGTAGGTTAAGTTTTGTATTTCATCCCGATTGTTTAAGCCCAAATCTATTGTAAATCTAGTCTGCTGAATTTGACTTTGCTTACTTTCCTCAAAGAAAATTACGTTTAGCCTGCTTCAACCTCTTCTTTCTCGTGAAAACAAGAAAGAAAAGTAAATGTTCAATTTTAAAATGAATCAAGCTTTATTTTTTCATGGATTCATTGCAACAAATTGGTTGTAGGCAGTAATTAAGAGAGACAAGGGCATTTCACCGCTTGATGGTGAAGTTTCACTATTTGCAGTAGATTGCAAAAAATTTGATTTATTTTCTTTGAAGAATTCAGTCTAGTTGGCTAATTGTACACTTATCGAATAAATTGTTGTATGAGGAAAATTCAATCACTTTCATCTTTCATCACCGGTTCTTTGGTTACTGCTTGCCAGTATTTTCGGTTCATCGCGCAGGGGTAATGATGTCGCTGTATATTATTTAGCTGTAACGGTTCAATGAAATCTAACCACTCCGGAGCTGTCAAGGTTTGGGCTGTATGTAAACTTTAGTTGAATGAGACTAAAGCACACTTGAGGTTGGAGCTGCTCCAAGTGGATGATTCATGGATACTGTATAATATTCATGGTTACTGTTCCAGTAAGCGTTAGGTTTCAGTTTAGGGGTGAACAACATGAGCTAAGCGAAAACATGAACTAGGTTTCCATTAGTGTCATCAAGAAACGCGGTGTTTCTAATGTACCATTGTTATTTTGTCAAATCTGAATTGTTCACGTCACAACTGAATTTCACTGACTTAGGTAACCAATTAGTGGAGCAGGGTCGAAAAAAAAAACCTCGTTCCTCTACTAAGAAGAAGTGACTGTGAAAGGAATGTGCGACTCTGGACCAACATTTTTTCTACTCATTTTGACCAAAATAATCGTCAGTCAGTCTCATTTCCTGAAAATATGACTAGCATTAGGGTGTATGAGCGAGTTTACAGGATATCACAATCGGTTCATATTATTCAGTACAAACGAAGATTACCAATGAGTGTGTATTTTATTTTAAAGAGTATCTAGCCTCAGAGAAACAGGAATCCAGCAATTGTGCGTGTCAGAAGTTGTCAAAGTAAGATTGATAAAAGCGGAAAATGTTTGGAACTTTCATTAATGTCAAAGTGCTCTTTGGTCTAAACTGGCTTATACTGGCTTATACTCTTTGGTCTTCCTCCTCTAATATCCTTATGATTGATACCTCCCTGGTAGATCTGTGATAGTTACTATAAGAAATTCTATAAATTGGGTTCATAAAATATATACTACTGATACAACAAATCAATATTATTCACTTACCAAGAAACGGGAGTGCCTTCTTCATTAACCAGCTTATATAATATATAAGCTGGTTAATGAAGAAGGCACTCCCTTATATTATAACATATATGTGTTGGATCCGTACCCATTCATGTGCCAGAAACCATCTGGAGTTCCAAGTTCGGAGAAATGCCGCATGATTTGGAACATTGTTTTGGGGCGGAGAGTTAAGAAATCCCAAAACGTGTCACAGTCCTATAGGAATCAAATGCGATGCTGAAGAACGATCTTTCGGTACTGTACTACTCAGAAACATATCTTTTAGGATTGACCATGTGAATCGCTGCACAGTAATGGATGTGAGAAGAATTTATTCCCAACGCTAGAACGTCCACGAAGACGTTGATTATAAAGATGTTTGAACCAGTGATGGACACAGGGCTTGATCGACGAGGTAGGTTTATTACTAAACATTTTATGCAAAAAAACTATCTTTAACAAACAAGTAGAAACGCACATGAACGGATACCATTTGGAAACGGCGAAGGTGGAATTTGGCCCCGAGAAACAGCATAAAGGGGAGTAAATTAAAAAATTAACTATTCGGTCGGGAGCCTTAAGATTCCGCCCCGTGTTGCCAGTAGCTCGACGGATTTGAGCGCCTCACTAATCCCATCGGCTTAGAGCGACCTTAAGACTCCGCCCGGTCTATCAATGGCCAGGTGAACCCGAACCTCCGTGTTTGTTTACCTCCCATGTTGCAGCTCGGGTATCGCCTGGTGATGTCTTTCAGTATTGATACGGCAGTGCGATGGCTAATAATTCGTCTAATAATAACTTTTTTGGTCTTATATTTCTGCCCCCATCAGAAGTACCTCTAGCTTTTGAGGATTTGTTAAAAGAAAAACCGCCAGCGGGAGTCACAAAGTTTATAAAGTATTTGAGGAAAAACTACATTAATATCTCGATATACCCACCAAATCTATGGGCAGAGCTTAGTGCTGATGTGAATAAAACAACAAACTGCGGTGAGTCATCCAACCGACACTTAGGTACGTGACAGTTTCAGCAAAAGCCATCCAGATATCCACACTTTCACGGATACGTTGTTTAAGTTCCAAAATGAAGTCTACATAAAACTGAACAGCAGGCACGCCACCCATAGATTCCACGATCCCCGAACTATAGCTCGAAAAACGGCTCTTCAAAACCAAATCCAATTGTATGTTGCTCAACAAATCTCGAGAGCCGAGCTAGTTACCAATGTATCGTCGTTTTACGCTGAAACTGTTGGACGAAATTAATCCGTAAATATACTCGTATTTAGAAAAGTTGGACGAAATTAATGTTTGAACCCGTAAGCTTTGTTGACAAATTTCGTTAATAAATTGCTAAATATCATTTCCATATTTTACTAACTGCATTTTCAACCTGCTTGTACAATGCACGAAGAAAGCTAGCTGATCCCTCATCGACGGAGTTGCGGAATGGAAACCTCCCCTAATCAACTGATTAGTACCATATAGATTAGTTGGACATATAGATCAAGTGGACGGGGTTGCGGAATAAAAACATCCCCTAATCAACTGATTAGTACCATATAGATTAGTTGGACATATAGATCAAGTGGACGGGGTTGCGGAATAAAAACATCCCCTAATCAACTGATTAGTACCATATAGATTAGTTGGACATATAGATCAAGTGGACGGGGTTGCGGAATAAAAACATCCCCTAATCAACTGATTAGTACCATATAGATTAGTTGGACATATAGATCAAGTGGACGGGGTTGCGGAATAAAAACCTCCCCTAATCAACTGATTAGTACCATATAGATTAGTTGGACATATAGATCAAGTGGACGGGGTTGCGGAATAAAAACCTCCCCTAATCAACTGATTAGTACCATATAGATTAGTTGGACATATAGATCAAGTGGACGGGGTTGCGGAATAAAAACCTCCCCTAATCAACTGATTAGTACCATATAGATTAGTTGGACATATAGATCAAGTGGACGGGGTTGCGGAATAAAAACATCCCCTAATCAACTGATTAGTACCATATAGATTAGTTGGACATATAGATCAAGTGGACGAAATTAATGTTTGAACCCGTAAGCTTTGTTAACAAATTTCGTAAATAAATTGCTAAATATCATTTCCATATTTTACTAACTTCGTTTTCCTTGCACAGGGGAGATGTTCTCGGGGAGGGGCGGGATCTTAAGGATACTCCAAACTGCCCGCAGGTAGTCTGGGCGGAATCTTAAGGTTTCATTAAGCTGCTCTGATCCTTTAATTGCCCAACTGGGCGGAATCTTAACCCTCCCATTCGGTCCTACCCGAGATGCCCATGGCCAAGGATTATTATCAATTTAATTTAATTCACAGTTAACCTTCAGGTTCGTGACTGGGTTCTTCTTTTGAGAATGAATGAAAGCTAAGAACATGAGGGGGTCTCGCACGAAGAATATAGGGGTACTGTTTCCGACCATGTCCCAGATCCCATCTTCTGTGTAGAACTTGAGAGCGAATCCTCTTGGATCTCTATAATATCGTAGAAACAACCAGTTCTTGTAGGTACTAAATGTTTTCATAATTTAATTTATAATATTATACCTAGCATGTAGTGAGGGAGACCAAATATTTGTAAGTAGGTAGGTACAGCTGTGAATTTCGGTTATTATCGAGTTTCAAAGTTGTTGATCTTGTTTTGTATTTCTAAAACTCACAGTATGAAGTGTAGTTTATTTTTATTTCTTTAATTTTAATAATAATGATTATAATAAAATCCCGAAAAAACCCGATCACCTAGCCAGCCAGCCCTCTGACGTCATAGGCTCTTGCGGCATAGGCTGTGACGTACTAGTTGGTCTCCTGCCAGCCGTCTGACGTCATACGCTCGTGCGTCATAGGCTCTGACGTACTAGTTGGCCTCCTGCCAGCCGTCTGACGTAATACGCTCGTGCGTCATAGGTGCGTCTGACGTAGTGGCCCGCCTGTCACTTGTGTTCTGACGTGATCTGAGGGAAAGGGTGAATCAAGGAAACAAATTTTTCCCGTTTCAGTTTATGTGCCAAAGCAAAGACATGAAAATGTCAAAAGAATGTCAACTCCATCCTGTTGTTGATACAGTCGAGAATTAAATGCTTGCATACGAGTCTGCAACACATTGGGACATTTTATGTCTTTAAAGAAGTGATTCAAGAACCTTCGAACAATGCTACATCACCTACCCCAGTAGCGTAGTTGTTATACTTAATTGTAGGGTTCATCATAAATTATGAAGCTTGCATTCGTATAGACAATGATCACCTGTGTGTAAACAATTATTTAAACAATCACGCTCATACCGCAGCTTGTCGGCCACGCACTCCGCAGTGGTTAACGTAATATGGTTAGGTAAATCGAGAGCTATCCAACGAGTGGTGAACGATTTTTGTACGATGATAACTGGCGAAGATAAAGTTCCGTAGCAACGAATCGGTTGTTAGCGAAAATCATCAGAAATTTTCGTGACGATTTCGTGTAACGCTTTTGTGTAACGTTTTTCGAGTTATGTGCCAGAGTAAAGACATAAAATGTCAAAATACAGCAGTCTACCTCACATCTACAGATATGCTATATCACAGATATATCTACATCGCAGATATGCTATATCAAAAATATAGCATATCTGGCAGCTCTTAAGGCGTGGGACGGAAAAAAACGAGGGAAATACCAAGGAGACTGTGAGTTGTGAGTTTATCGAGTTTTAGAACATTCGTAACTTGAGTGCAAACGATGTCGTTGAAGGAAATACAGGTATCGCTAGGCCCTATGGGGAAGGCGTCGTGGGATACAAATCCAAGAAATTCTAATTGTTATCAACCGTTCGTACATCTCTTCCCTATTCCAAGGAAGTTTCTCAGCACGTGGCGATCTTAAGAAAATATTCGGAACACATTCTGAAAACGATTGAGGGTTCTTACTTGGTAGTGGTGGTCTTCACCTGTGACAATGATTGTTCGAGTGAACATCATGATAGGTGACATGCAGGATTCCAAAAAATTTATTGAACACTGTGCCACCAAATCAGTAAAAATAACCAGTAGGTACCTTCAATGGTCGTCATGTCAAGATATCTTGAAAGACTGTGTGAATTTGTACACAATAGCTTACTATTTTCCAGGATTCCGTGCACTTCCTGGCGTTGAAACGGCCAGACATTTCCCCTCTTGAATTGTTCGAGTCCACTCAAATGAGTTCTTTTGTAAACAACGAAAAAATTGATATTTCTACATGTAGTAGGTGTAGTAAAACAATTTCCATCTAGTGCCAAATGAACCAATGAAACTTGTGTTTCCTTGGGTATTTGGTTTATTCAAATTTATTGACAACCTCACCCCTGAGGAATCCAAACACCTAGATCAAGTGAGCCAAAAAAGGTTGGGAAACGCTGGTTCTGGAATCACTGTTCTGTCTGCAATCGGTTCCCTGTGGGCCTCCACACCAATAGGTAGCTCGTATTGGTGGATTTAGTCTTCGCCTTTCATTGAAGTTTTTGTATTTAAACGCTGTGCGTGTTTTCAAACGAGAGAAGTGACTCCTATTGAGAAAAATGAGGACTGAAAGTGAAATGACGAAAACAGCTCTTCAAATACAGGAAATGATAAATTTATGAGGTATTGTATTGTTATTAAATCTCTATCCAATATCTCAAAGGAACATTCCAAGATATCACAGAAGATACTCGAGGGCTGAAATTTATCTACAAGCAAGTTGTAAGGGCTTTAAGTTAGAGAGAGTCAACAAGCGGAAACCTAACATCCCCTTAGTGATGTTGAATGCAAACATTACAGTTTGATCTGGGGGGGGGGGGGGGGGGGCTGAAGGGATTTAAGGTTTAACTTGCTCTTGTGTAAATGGCGGTAAAACAGGGTGGAATATTATGGGGGTGATGGTTAACGTAGCGGATTCCTTATTCGACATTTTCTCCGGCGGACCTCGTCACCAGATAAGACTTCAATCCCCTCTATCTTTTATTTTTAATCATTACTTCTTTCTCTTGAACCTTTCAAACTTGTTTTCTTTTAGACGTAAGAATATTTCTATTCATTGTTTGTCTATTTCAACTACTATTAGCGTGTAACTTTTCACTCTATATTCCACTTCATTCAACATATCCAACATATTACAACATTTCACATTTTTCTCCTAAGTTTGACCTTAAATTCAATCGTATTTTTGGGTGAAACCCAAATCAGCAAAATTCCGAAATTCAGAGAACCAAAAGAACCTAAAGGTCGACCACCTTTTTTCCTTCCAAAAACCTTAGCCAAACTATTCCCCATTCCTGAAATGGCCTCTAACGATTTACCCGAAAGCCCCATTCTGAACAAAACCCATATTGAGCAACTCTTTGACCCTATGATGACGATTCACCAACAATCCCAACAATTGCAACATATGATGCAAACTATGCTGTCCCATCAAGTACCGAACCCTACTCGAACCTCCGACAGAGGCCCGAGGAAAGAACATTTTGACCTCATACCGCAGTTTGACGGGTCACCCCAAAGACTGCAGTTTTTCTTAGAAGTTTCTCAAAGACTGTACGATGGATTCTATAATGACATAACTCCCGACTCTTTCGAGAATTTTACCCTAATTTCGGGTATAAAAAGCAAAATTATCCCTCCTGCAGCAGACCATGTCACGACAGCTAATTCATTCGACGAAATTAAGGACGCTCTTCTAAACGCTTATACAGACAAAAGAGATCACTTGACGTCGACGATCGAATTAGTTAACACACGACAGGCTGAAGGTGAATCCGCTTTCCAATTTCACGAAAATTTTTTAAAGATCCTGAACTTGATTACAGAATATCTTGAAAATCATGATGTTCCACATTCCCGTGTTCTGGCTGAACATTATAAAAAACTCTGCAAATTCTTGACACAACGGTTTATTATCTTCCTTGTGCAGATCACCCTTCTGTCTATACCAGACTGTATTGCAAATCGGCACCATACCATATTCTCACCGTACTCATACCATACCATACGAATTTCTTTCCTATCATACCATACTGTATTATACCAAATCATACATACAATAATATACCATACCATACTCATACCATATCATACAAACCGAGTGAATATTGAAATGTCATCCATTTCTGACCTATATTTAAAATTTCAAGTATCTAGCTCATCATCAAAATTTAATTTGTTTAAACAAATAGGTATTATTTAAACAATTTTACAGACAAGAAACCGAGTGAATATTGCATTGTTATCCAGTTCTGACCTATTTGTAAAATTTCAAGTCAATAGCTCATCATCAAAATTTAATTTGTATTATTACAAAAAGGTATTATTTAAACAATTTTACAGATGAGAAACCGAGTGAATATTGCAATGTGGTCTATCCCCGACTCACGGTTAAAATTTCTAGACTGTAGTTTACCGGGAAGATGAAAAAAGGTAGTTTTATTCTGGGCGTCTGGGGGTTGGGTCACATAACGGCCGTTTTCGACGCGAAAGTTTAGTGTTTTTCCTAAACCTTTGCGCGGTCACTGTGAACGAACGGCTGGTCGCACAAAAATCCAATTGGTCTTAAAAGATTCGTAATTTTTCAGATCATTCAAAAGTGAACTAAAAATTACACCGTTTCATGAGAATTTTTAGAGATATGACATTGTCGAAATTTCAAAGTTCGTTTTGAACCCCTTCCCCTTGACCTAGGGTTATGAAAAGTTTCGAGGATCATTGTGGGGCTGGTCCAAACCCAGAAACCAAATTTTGTAATTTTAGCTCAACGCTAACTGGGCAAAGTGCCACGGACGGCGGACGGCGTACGGCGTACGGCGTACGGGTGACGGACGGATTTTTTTTTATTCGATTTTCTGAATCTACGTATCTTGAAACGTAAACCAACAAATTTTGAGGGGGGGTTAAAAAATTTTTTCTTTGGGCGATTCCAATGGTTCATTATCGAAGATAATAAACCAAAACTAGCGTGTTTCCTCTTAGAACCCTTAGGAAGTCTGTTGCGCACTGCACTCTCGTGGCTAACAAATGACTACCAACACCTAGTAGTAAACAGCAGAATACATTGGTAACACCAACACCAACACCAAAAATGTCAACTACACAAAACCACCACCGAACATTACAAATAAATTCCACAACAGTAGGCCCTACATCCCGAACAATAACACGTCGAACTACCGTCCGAATAACGCACAAAACAAAATGCCTCAGAACTACTCGTACAAACCAAACTTTCAACAAGTCCTTTCAACAAAATCAAGCTAAACCACCTGCCCAGGAGGACAAAATACAGCAAATCACAGTTTTGCCCCACGTGCTGCATAAGCACAATGAAACCCACGCCGATGTCGTGGCGGACATCCAACAACAATTTGGAAAGCACATCAGACCCGGCCGAATGTTCTGAATACGAGCATTTCGACCAAGACCCACAAACGGACCTAATCGACAAAGAACCCTCAATAACCGACTCCCAGAATGATGATCATTTTTTAGAGGAGCTAGTTATAAGCATATTATTGTACTTATCATGTAAGTATTTCAGTGTAACAAAGAATGTAACTGTGTCAGGCCAAACTTAGATCAAAATACACTGCCAAGGTGATGGCACAGGAGCTTCCTCGTCACAATCAGAGTGACCCATTATAAAATAGAACAGACTCGGAAGCAAAATAAAGAAATTTTCACGTGAAAAAGGCATTTTACAGACTGAAGAAGGTAGGTACCGTAAATGTTAAGATAAAAACAAGGGGTGACCTTGCACCTGTCCTCCGAAAAATGAATGACGCAGTTATGAAGTTGTAAAAACCGAAGGAGTGGGGCCAGAGTCAGTAGGGGCTCTATCATGTTGAACAAGGAACGGCTGTTTGAAGAATTTCACGTTAGCGCCTGCGCAGAGACTACCGTTGTTCGATCACGATGATACTGATAGGGGACCTCAATGGGCCCTAACCGCTTAATCTCTGAAAATTACATTGAAATTGGGTGAAATCTTTGGTTATTACGGCTGTAACAAGGAAATTGAATCTATTTCACGCCAGCGCATGCGCAGAGCGCACCGAGGGTCCGATCAAGCTGAAATTCATACTGGAACTCACTAGGCCTTGTCCAAACAACCCTTGAAAATTTGAGCGAAATGGAATCAAAATTATAAAAGTTATGCGTGTTTGTTGAATTTCACGTTAGCGCATGCGCACGGCGAACCGCTCGCTCTATCACGTGGAAATTTATATGGGACCTCAATGGGCCCTACCCGCTTAATCCCTGAGAATTACATTGAAATTGGGTGAAATCTTTGGTTATTACGGCTGTAACAAGGAAATTGAATCTATTTCACGCCAGCGCATGCGCAGAGCGCACCGAGGGTCCGATCAAGCTGAAATTCATACTGGAACTCACTAGGCCTTGTCCAAACAACCCTTGAAAATTTGAGCGAAATGGAATCAAAATTATAAAAGTTATGCGTGTTTGTTGAATTTCACGTTAGCGCATGCGCACGGCGAACCGCTCGCTCTATCACGTGGAAATTTATATGGGACCTCAATGGGCCCTACCCGCTTAATCCCTGAGAATTACATTGAAATTGGGTGAAATCTTTGGTTATTACGGCTGTAACAAGGAAATTGAATCTATTTCACGCCAGCGCATGCGCAGAGCGCACCGAGGGTCCGATCAAGCTGAAATTCATACTGGAACTCACTAGGCCTTGTCCAAACAACCCTTGAAAATTTGAGCGAAATGGAATCAAAATTATAAAAGTTATGCGTGTTTGTTGAATTTCACGTTAGCGCATGCGCACGGCGAACCGCTCGCTCTATCACGTGGAAATTTATATGGGACCTCAATGAGCCCTACCCGCTTAATCTCTGAAAATTACATTGAAATTGGGTGAAATCTTTGGTTATTACGGCTGTAACAAGGAAATTGAATCTATTTCACGCCAGCGCATGCGCAGAGCGCACCGAGGGTCCGATCAAGCTGAAATTCATACTGGAACTCACTAGGCCTTGTCCAAACAACCCTTGAAAATTTGAGCGAAATGGAATCAAAATTATAAAAGTTATGCGTGTTTGTTGAATTTCACGTTAGCGCATGCGCACGGCGAACCGCTCGCTCTATCACGTGGAAATTTATATGGGACCTCAATGGGCCCTACCCGCTTAATCCCTGAGAATTACATTGAAATTGGGTGAAATCTTTGGTTATTACGGCTGTAACAAGGAAATTGAATATATTTCACGCCAGCGCATGCGCAGGGCGCACCGAGGGTCCGATCAAGCTGAAATTCATACTGGAACTCACTAGGCCTTGTCCAAACAACCCTTGAAAATTTGAGCGAAATTGAATCAAAATTGTGAAAGTTATGTGTGTTTGTTGAATTTCACGTTAGCGCATGCGCAGGTCGTATTGCTGGATCAATCATGTTGAAATTTGTATGGGACCTCAAGGGGCCTTATCCGCACCATCCCTCAAAATTTGAGCAAAATCAATTCAAAATTGTGGAAGTTATGGCTGTAACAAGGAAATGTTGACAGACACACAGACAGACAGACACACAGACAGACAGACACGGAACCAAATTTGTTCAGTAGGCTTTGAAACGCAAAATGCAAGTGGAAATTTTGATTTCTGAAGACAAAAATTTTTTGGCTCACGAAAGTGAACACAAGGCTTCCGCTGCTTTGCAGACTCGGAAGCAAAATGTCTAAGGGGGACGAATTACCTAGTGATTCGATAACGTCGACTCAGCAGCGACGAACGTTATATAGCCTGCCCGCTCCAGACAGTTAGTGTCTGTACTCGACTTGTTCCACATCAGTCCGTTCTTTCTTTGTTAACTCCGTGTAGTTGTGATTTTTGAAATAAACCTTTATTAAAAAGCAGTTCACGCGACGTTCTTAAATGTCAAAGATGTAACAAAATGAAACAAATCTGTGATAATATCAATAAATATATTGCATATATTTATTATATACAAAGGTGGTGAAATAAGGCTTTGCTTGAGATTTTCTCAAGCACGAAATCCGACTATGAACTCGACAGATGACTTAGAAGGAATTGTTACTTTGTGAGCGCGTGGCTTTTTGACCGACGAGACGCTTGCGCTTATTGTTGTTAGGGAGGGTTTTGTCGTGCTTGTCGTGGTGCTTTATAAATTTCAAGGCGTCCTGGAAAAAAAGAACAGCGATTTAAACGAGAGGAAAATAACATATTGTTTCATCAACGCTAAATAAATTTAAGTCTAGGCGTAAATAGAAAAGTGACGCAGCGCAGGTGGCGAATAGGAACGCAGGTTTTTTCCTCAGTAGTGAGTCAAATTCTATGTGCGCTTGTCTACGGATCTCTCACAGCAGAATCTGCATTGCATTCTCTTAACAAACTGCTTACAGAGCAGAACTTGTAATGAATCTGACATTGTATTGTTTTAATTCATGAACATGAAAAAAAATATAATTAATTTTGATTACTTCTTTAGTTTGATTGTCAGAGTTAAAAGACTTACAGAATTTGAACTATTGAATTTCAGACATTGGCACCTAACAGGACTTTCAAAACTTTCTATACTTATTATATAGAAATATATGATATATCATAATATGATATATCATATATTTCTATATAATAAGTATAGAAAGTTTTGAATTCGGTTTTTTATATATAATGTACTTCATATTATGAAGTACATTATATATAAAAAACCGATTGATAGACTTGAAAACAGAAAATAATAAACGAATCAGTCGATTCAGAAATGAAATGACATTACATGCGAGAGGATATCCGATAGTTGAGAGAAACCCGACAAGTCCAGTGACCTTGGGGACATGACGGGTTTCTGCTTGAACTTCTGTCAAGAAATTTTGGAGAAACATTTATGCCTGGCCAACGACAGCACAAGATGGTCCTGAAGTACAACATTTTGAGGTATGACTTTTTCGTACGGTTTATTGGTACCTATTGCTTTTAGCGAATTTTCGAAGAAAATGTAGCTATTGTTCTCGGTCCAAAATTTTAAAAACTCGAATTTTCGAACAATTTTCATACCAAAATACATTTCAGACCATCCTGAATCCACTGCCAAAAGACACCAAACATTATATGTATATACAGGGTGTTCCGCACTTGGTGTAAAAGAAAAAAAAATTCGTAAAACTAGACTGAAAAAGGAGTAGAACACCGCCAACCGCACCTTTCTATCTCAATCCGTTCCCAAAATATGATTTTTTCAGAAGAAAATATGATTCTTCTTCAGAAAACCACGTTTTTTGCCATAAAAACCCACGTTTCTTCACTTTAAAACAAATTTATTCTACTTTTGACCACATTTTCGGATTCAGCGTTACATACGCCTACTCCACATTCGTAATAAAAAACTAACTCATAAGGGCTGCAATTGCAGTTCAAACATTGACAATTTTTAAAAAATTAAGTTTTTGAAAATACCTGTACGTTAACTGCATTTCCAAAAAACGTGCTGGAAGCTGGCAAATTTCATGAAAACGTGCACATTTAATCAGCTTTCTAATGTTATGGTCAACTTTGCGATTCCTTATCGATTTCATGGAGAAAATTAAGTTTGAGTGCGGAAAAACAATAGGTAGGCACCTACAAAAATACAAGTAGGTACCTAAAAGAAAATTAACAAACGGAGAAAAAAATTATTTTTTTGTGTTTGCGTCGTAGTGAAATTATTGATTGATATCATTGAAATTATCAATCTGAATCATATCACTACAACGGCAAACACAAAAAAATTGAGAATCCTCTAAAATGTTTTAGAGGTTTTTACATGCTGAATAAGATGGGGAAGTCAGAATTGCTATGTATTATTACGCTCTCAAACTGAAGCACTTAGAAGATGAAGAAACGTGGTTGATCATCATGTTCTTCAATGAAGACGTTTTACATAAAACCAATTATTTCTTCGAAAATTCGCTCTTATAGTCATGCTGCATGACAGTATTTTTCTTTTCTTGAATGTTTGCTTATACTTCTTTCGGGTTTTCATATGTTCATTTTCAATGGTTTCTTTACGTGTTCATCTTGTTATCTCATTAAAATGAGTGCGTTATTTGAAATCAGTAGGTGTACAAACCAAGTGTCTCAGGGGCATAGTACATGAAAACACTCGTTATTCATCGATTGAGACAGATAATTTAGGGTGCCTTTACTGTCGCCAACAGGCAAGTAGTGAGGGGTACAAAATGGCGACCTGGCGCCCTCTAGAGTGGTTCAGTAGGTACTAAGGGATAGCTAACAGTGCGTACACAAAGAAACAGTCAGTGTTGTGTGAACCTTCGAAGGACCAGACGGTGCCACCGTGTTCTCAAAAGGATCATCAGAAGGTATGTGCTCTTTTCATAAAGATACAACTGACTCCACTAAACCAATGAATTATATTCATAATTTGTGTTGTTGAAAGACTGTGAATGTTGATGAAAGACCAAGGGAACATGGTGAATGGATTAAAGACCATGATAACATGCTAAATGATTTGTACACTGATTGAAATGTACAAATAAGAGAGGATTGGGGCAGCTGTTGGGGTGGTTGGAGGCTGCTGGACCAAAAGGTCCATTTTGGGACCTAAAGGGTCACTGAAAGAGATTCTGTAATTAAATCCCTAGGCATTTTGATATAAATAGTATATGTAATTTTACCACTCTTCCATTTCAATAAACTCATATTGCGGTCTGTATGGTGGAAAAAACTGACAAACAAGCGACAACAAGTTCTATATGGAGGCTGAAAGAGATTCTGTAATTAAATCCCTAGGCATTTTGATATAAATTTGTATATGTAATTTTACCACTCTTACATTTCAATAAACTCATATTGCGGTCTGTATGGTGGAAAAAACTGACAAACAAGCGACAACAAGTTCTATATGGAGGCTCAATAACGTGTTTCAACCAACAGAAGATCCTGTTTCTGAACATCCAATATAAATATTTTTAATTTTTAAAACTTTTTCAGCCAAAAAAATCAAGGTGGCTATTAAACTGGTTTTTTTTCTTCAGCTAACATTAATTCATGAATCAAATAAATGCCAAATCCATCATCCTTAAATTTAAATTAAGAATTCATAATGACCCACAAAAATCCAACATCCCTATATGTAAAATTTGAATAACAGAAATGTACTACCACAATGACCTTCGCTAGACGTTAAGTAGGTATAAGTACTAAGAAGTATAAGTATTAAGTATTAGGTGTAAGTATTAAGAAGTAATATATAAGAATAATTCTTATAATAATTATAATTATTATAAACTAAAATGCATTACCAAACGTACGCACTCCCAAGCTGAGCTGGGAGAGAACGAGCCTGGACAGGTCACTGACCTTAGGCTCAGATATTAAACAAACGAACGTTGCATTCATAATTTGTACTTGTGAATATATCTGTATTATGTAAAATGTGTAAATAAACGATTTATATATTTTCCCACAACTTTGATTTTGTGGACATGTCGGATTTCTGAAACAAACGATTCAAATTAAATTTAAAAAAGGAAGCTTTCATGGCCCTTCTACAATTTTAAGGGAGGATCGTTAGAGGCTATGGATATATTGCGCCCCACATTTTCTCTGAGTGAGTCACCCAGCGTCACCTCCCCAACCTACGTTTCAATTTGCGCCCGACCTAATTGTTCGTAGAGTAACTAAAATGGGACCCAAGCTCACCTCAAGTTGCTCTTCAAGAACTCGAATCTTTTTTCTGGACGCTTTAAGTTCGTGTTTTTTCTTGACGCTCTTGTAAGCCGTCAAAGAAGATATTTCAGTAAGCAGGTCTTCTGCTGATGGTCTATGGTTCGGATTGAGATGGACCATACGCTAAAAAAGAAACAACTATGAATAACAGAAGAGTCGAGGATTGCCAGGCCAACATCAGCAGTCATGTGTTAGTCATCAAGAAGAGCCAAGGGGCTCGTTAGGAAACAAACCTAAGCCGCTAGCTAATCGGATTTCTTCCAGTGGTTAATAAACAATGTGGTAATTTAAAAAAAAACATAAGTGACACACCATCCCTAGCTGATATACGTCCGCTCTTAGTGACTGTAGCCAAAATAGAGTAGATAAAAGACACTTGAAAATGTCAAAATCTGTTGCTAGCAGGGTAATGCTTTTTGTAGCCCCCCAAAGGATATCTAACGGTCAATTAGCTGAATAATTTTGATGAAACACGAAGTTAGTTAAGAATGAAAACGTCCATTCACCTTTATGAGAGCGTTTACTTCTTGTGAAAGGTGAGGAAAATGCTTGAGTTTTCCTTCTCGAATAGCGTGCCATTCGTCTCCGTTTTTCGGAAGTGGTCCTCCCCCTGCGGCCTCGTACAACGTTAAACCTGCAAAACCAAATATTTTACATTAATAACATAACTCTGACATCTCAAGTAGTTGAGTACGCGGAATAAATGATGAGGATGAAAAAGCGTCGATAGACTAGTAAGAGTTGTACCCACCCAACGAAAATATATCAGCTTTGGTCAGATTGGAGTAGTCATCATTCAATAGCTCCTTCGGTAAATAGCGGCAGTCACCATCTCGGACATCTTTGGGCTTGTCTGTCCTCGTAACAAGCCCCAAATCACCTGAAATAAATCGAGAAAATATTCCTTGCATGATTATTCAATAAAATAGTGTCCTTACCATAAGATGGTTTCTTCCAAGATAATGAGTAGGGGGGACCAGGGCAGGTTGGCGATCTACTTTTAATTTTGTCCACCAAGGGCACCACCTTCAAACCACGTGACGTTCTGCTGCACAGGAAGTTGTTACCAACCTTTCAGTGTTGTGTTTTGTTTGACGAAAGAGTAGTCTACAAAAGTTGGCTTCACGGCTTGGTAATGTTTCCACTAGTTTTTCTTCTCCAGAATTGGCATGTCAACCAACATTTCCAATCCTTTTCACATGTAATTCTTTGCTCTAATCTGATGTAAAAACTCAGTCTCGATTTTAGATCCCTTGGACCTTGGTAGCCATTTTTGTTTTGAAATCCAGCTCGGGGCTGGTTGGCAATGATGTTTAGGGGTCGGTTGGTACATAGACCTCAGCACTCAGAATTGGCAAGCTTTCCCCTTCCGCTTTGAGCCTTACATCTAAATTTCTATAAGTATGAAACATGTCCACTCAGCTGATCAGCCTCAAGTTGAAGTCCTAAGGAAATTAGTGAAAGGAAATTACAGCTTCATTGTGTGATTAGCATAGAAATAGATCACCTTAACAGACGGACGGTTTCATGTGCCACGTTATAACCAGAAGAAACTAACCAAAGAAAATAATGATGAAGTCATTATTCATTTTATGGTAGTTTTTTCCAAACTGCACCAACCAACCCCATCGCATCTGCCGACCAAACCCAAGATGGGGTAGAGCATTGGCACACATCGACCTTATTTTGCAAGAAAAATCCAAACGGAAAAAGTGTTGCCAACCATCCCTGGTTTACCATCATCCCATACAGTTTTTTAAATAGTGAAATGATTGTATAAGCGCAATCATTGTTCGTAAGCTCACCGATTTTGTATACAGTTTCTGTATCTGTTTCGTCGTCATCGCTGAATTTGTCCTGGTCAGATGAGTTTTTGAAGAACAAACGAGCTCCTTTATGGATAAAAATGTTGCCAGGTTTGATGTCCATGTGTGCAAGGTTCTTGGAGTGAATGAACCTGAGAAAAGTAGAGTAGGTACTTTGGTGAATTTCCAGTTTTAATATACTACAACAATACAGTTATTCACACCAATAAGATGACATTAAACCCTATAATTTATTTGTACACATACAAATGCTTTGTGATATGAGTCAAGTAAATGGGCGCCTGGAGACTCGAATTCCTTAGGGGTTGTTTTAGAACTCGAGTCGATGGGAAGTAGAATAGCGTGTGTGTGATTTGTTGACCGTCAGTAAGAATGATGTTGAGGGATGTCGAGGGTCGGTCAAATGACTCCCAATGACCCTCAACATCAAGTAGAATAGCCGAGGTAAACCAGAAGACACGAAGTTCGTCTGAGCATTGAACCAGAGAAAAAACGCGAGATCTAATTTCAACGTAGTGATGATGTATAATGAGGTTGGCAAGAGAGTCAACCATCTCTGTTGCAATGAGCGTTTTAGGACTTCTATGTTGGAGCTTCGACTTTTTTCATTTCATAAATGCCATTCATTTACAAAAATGCTGCACAACCAGTGTGCAGGACCACGACTAAAAGGGTCCTTCCGTTTCGAAAATTGATCGATATAAACATATATGATACAACATTTATGATAATATACATTTTTTGCTGGAACGACCATCAGGACGGTGTCTTCACCAGTAGGAGACATTTCATCTGACAATGAAATTAAAATGAAATATAATTCAGAGACTACTACGGGAACTTACCTCAGCCCTTGACATGTATGTTCCAATACTCTCCTCAAATGTTTCTCATCCATAGGCCCCTTTTTTATTTCGTCCTCCAGGCTTCCACCGCTGCAGTATTCATTCTGCATATATACATATCCATCCTCACTCCAGTTGGAATAGTTTCTGACTATGTTGGGATGCTCAAGGACGGCGTGAGCATAAATCTCGTTATGAGATAGTCGCCTGAAATGTCAACACGACAGGTGCGTTTTTAGTGGTAACTCAATGGCATCTAGGCGGCTAGACCAGCCCGGTTTAGAGTGAAAACATTTTTTAAAAGACCCCTGCAGGAGTATTACTTGTTTGGTTGTTTTGATTAACCCTAGGTATTCACATTCAAGTAAAATTGAAAAAATATAAATATACATGTGGACGAAGACAATTTATGACTGCTATCGAAAAATGCTTACTAGGTACTACCCGTATCCCTCTAATCTAAAAACATATTAATGAGTTGAAAAATATGTGTTACGCAAGACACTACGGTACAGGCCACAACGTCTATTTTCTCCCCAATGCCCTATATCGTCACAAATGTTTACAAAAATGATCTTTTTAAAAACAAATACCTAACACTGGCCAACAGAAAATGGTGTTTGGAGAAGAGGAGATAGGGGTTGGTGTTTCTGAACCCAAATCTGAAACCTCATATGAAAACCCGTATATACCTACTTTCTATCTACGTTTGAAAGTTTAAGCACTTTTTTTTCTAAAGCGAATTTTCGAAGAAAAGGAAGCTGTTGTCCTCGGTCCAAAATTATTTAAACTCGAATTTCCGAAAACGTTTTGTACCAGAATCCGTTTCAGACCAGGAACCACGAATTCACTGCCGAATGACATCAAAATCATAAGTATATTTATTTATTAAATGACGGAAACGTGGTTCCAGAGGGACTTGATATTCATGAGGCACAGAGCTGCTATGAAAGTTGAACTTGCAAAAGGAAAAACTCACAATTTGATACTGATATTTTGTACTCTGACGAACGCGTTCACCGAAATATCAGTATCAAATTGTGAGTTTAGCATGTTTGACTTTCATAGCCGCTCTGTGTCTCAAGAATATATGTTTATTTATTTATACGATGGATTGGTGAAACTAAAGACACTCGCGTGAAATATGAACTTGAATGAACGTACAGGAGGATGAAAATTATAGTGAACACTTACGGAAATTTGGAAAAACAAGATGAAAGTTTATTTATTTATATCTGTATGTGTCATTCCAGACGACTACTCTCGATAGAATTTGAATGAGAAGTTCATATTAGGACAAAACATTTGTCTTGGCAATCGAAAGGCTAAGTTCGTAGATAGGCACAACCGGGCCACTCTAAGGGGGTTTTCGTGAGTTTGGGGGTTGTCATGAGTGTCTGACAAGTGACACCTCATTTTAAAGGTTTTTTTCTTACGCTGAACACGATGATGAAGTCAGAATTGCGATATCTTATTCCGTTCTTAAACTGGAGCACTTTGAAGATGAAGAAACGTGGTAGATAAGTAGGTTCTTCACGGTTCATCTGCTCTAATCTGATAACGGAATGAGATTTCGGAATTCTGACTTCACCATCGTGTTCAGCGTTGACAAATCTATAAACTGAGGTGTCACTCGGCTAAAAAAAGAGGCAACATTTGTTATGAAACCAGTACAATGGAGACATTTCACATAAAACCAGTAATTTCTACAAAAAATCGCTCTTAGAGCCATGCTGCATGACTGTGGATTTTTTTTTTTTGTTGGTCAGTGTAATCATCAAATGGTAAAGTATAATGTATTAGAGAGCAGCCAATCATTATGGACTTGTTTTCAAGCTCTCCTGAAAAGTATCTAAATTGGCGGTGGTGTTGAAGTGAGGAGGTCGATATAACCTGCCCGAAAATAATGTTAGATTGTAATACTCACTGATCAGCAGTTGGTTTAATGGTTTTTTTTATAGCGTATAAAACACCATTGCAGATGTTCATGCACTTATGCACAGTGCCGTATTCTCCGAAACCGATGGTACCAAGTTCCACAAATTCCTGGACAGGGAACACGTCATATAACCACATAAAATGAAAACAACACATTATGTTTCAGTAAACCATGATATCACATTTTTATTAAAACCTGCAGAAGTATATTTTTTGTGTTATTGTCACTCTCATCAATATTTGTTCACAGATAAGATATACCTAATCTGTACTATCACAAAACATCTAGGTCATGTACACAAAATACCTGGTACGTACATATACTCGTATTTGGTGTAAAAACCTAGATATGAGGATTCATAATCTTGCAACATATTATTGATGGCCACATACATTCATATGACTGGATTTGATCAAGGTCTCAGATTAATAATCCTTGAATGGCTGTAGTTTGAGAGAGAGTAGTTTAATCAATCACACGGAATCTTTGAAGAATTGCTGTAATTGCTGTATCCTGACTTGAAATCAGCACCATAGTAATCATTCACTGATTACCTCTCGATTGGGGCAATTATGTGATTATATATCTCATGGAAAGAAATAATGACGTAAGAATGCAAAAGAAAAACGATGGGGAAAACAGTCGACGGCCAGTAAGGCCCACTTGATCCAAATGACGTATCGTACCTACTGAAAGAAAATATGATTTACCTGTTTGAATCTCGGGTAGTTGAAGTCGGAGAGACGAGGCCGCATACGCTTGCAGTCGGCTCCTAATGAACTGTTTGAAGCTACAGAATTATTTTCTGAATCGAGATCGTGGTTGTGAACAGATCCATCAAACCTCTTGGAAGAAGCCCTGCAATATTGGAAACGTCAATGAAACGACTACTTATACTGTGATATTATAATAGTCTACAGTCGTATTTTCCTCTGGACTCCAGAGGAAAATACGACTGCAGAGTCTGGAGTCGTTCGACCCAACATATCGCTGGTATTTCATTACTTTTCATACCAGAGGTTTTTTTTGTAAAGCTAAACTGTTTAATTTATGCCCCACTATAGAATTACTGTAAGAAACCGTTTGCTACATGACTACGTCACTACTGGTTTGAGCGACTCGATGCCCTTATTCATCACGAACCAAAGTATACCTACACATCTTGGTACAGTAGGTACAACAGATAGACAATTAACGGTTTGTAATCAACATACTTAACATGTTATTCATGAGCATAATCAGCCCCAACTGTAGCAATCCCCTAATCTATAGCAAACAGTTTCATTTTAATGAGGCGTCGTGAAACTAGATAGAGCGTTCCAAACACTGCAAGGATAACCGTATTGACACGATCTCTAGACAACTAGAGACATGGAAGGTTTCGAGCAATTCCAAACAAATCGTGTACTTGGGAGACTCATTTGACCTTTGGAGACTTAGAAATGACCTAATATGGTCATCATCTGCCACACTATTGTGACTATAGATGAATGTGCCCTAACGGTTTGGATGGTTCTTCAGTAATGCATAGTTAGTTACCGGTGACAAAATACACAAATATGAGTAGGTAATTAGCATTAATTCTCACCTTTTAGCGGACCATTTGGACGAAAGTGACTCAGGGGATCGGTCAGTGGGGATGAAGGGGTTGATCACTTCAAGAGGTGACGATATCATCTCACTCCAAGGTAACGAATCTCTGCCCAAGTCCTCCTCGTGGGAATTGTCCGTTTTCACCACTACCTGCGGTCGTCGGATGAAATTTACATCGTCGTCGACCACATCCATCTTATGAGTCGCAAGATTTCAGAAAAATGAAAAATAAATACCACGAATTTAGAACCCACAATCGCGACATCAACACATACACCATTACAAAAACTATAGTATATACCGTTAAAAACTGTATACAGCGAACATGGCGACGATAACAGGAGAATGGCGGGAAAATGACACCTGCTCGGCAGACGTTTCATAAATGCTGCCAACTGCACAACATTTGATTATGGACTCTATGTCCGAAAATGTGCCGTATACACCAAATTTAGATCACTTCTAGATTAGAAGATTCTATGAATAAATCAGAATATTCTAGGATGACCGGTGTCTCTCTATGCGCAGCGACTTTCCTCAACCTTCTCATAACCTGTAAACCTCTAGCCGCATCATGTTATTCTTCCTCCACGGAGTTGTTTTCCCAAAAATATCACATACAACAAACCAACGATCTGTTATCAATTTTCCACCACTCCGAAAATTCGTTACATTTCACATTTAACTGAATTGCATGTGGATCAATCTTTGTACGAAATGAGGTGATACAGTTATTGTAACTGCTTATAGTTTCTTCTTAAGTTAATAAGTTTCTTAAATTTTAGTTAATAAGTTGGTAAGTTCATTCATACATCCAACTGAGTGTTATGTTTTGAAAAGAGATTCCACTAGTATTATAATTTGAAATGCGCTATTACTAAGTACCTTGTTGATCTGTTCTCCAGATCGTAGTATCTTATTGGATATGGCAGCCAAGAAAGTGGCTCTTCTCCCTGGAAAGTGCGTTCCCTCCGTTAAACCTTCATCTTCAAAGATATGCATGCATATATGTGATGCATCACCCTGGGCGGCAGCTGTAGCGCGCTAGTAAAATGCATTTGTTCGCCCTGTTTTTGAATATGATTCAATGTAGTCCAGTCGGCAGGTACTTGAACCGCGGAAAAACTGCGGAGTCGTCGAAACTTTGGGGTGTTGTTTGTACATGATTAGTGATGGTAAACCTAAGTTTTCGACCTCGCGGAGCTTGTGAAATCTTTTTGGCGGTCGAAAAACCTCGACATTTTCAGACTTGTTTCAGTTTTCGCCTATTAAATCGAAAACGGCCAATCCTACCTTAAAAGGTACTATATACTTAATTAAAGGGGACATTCCCCGTAAATCAACAAAAAAAATTCGAAATCGGCTCAATATGGAAGTTGCTATGGTCGATCAAAAATTGGCCATTTTTTCAGATTTTGGTGAAAACTGCCTTGACCCCATTTCCAAAGTGATGTAGCTTAACAACATCATTCCCAATTACCTTCCCCCCCCCCCCCCCCTCAAAGTTGTTGAGCATCAATTGGAGAGTTCAAAAAGCTCAACAAATTTGAAATTGGCCCGTTTTTCAAATTTTGGAGGTTATTTTTCCAAAATAGTTTTTTCTCAAAAATGCCTCCCAGTTGGTTCTTCTCTCTTTCCCGGGGTTTAACCACCATAATCGCCTATGATACCATTCCAGGTCCATTACAAAAATACCTAGGGATGTGGTAAGGGTTTACCTGTATAAAGATGAATTGGGGGTTTACCTTTTATGTAATGTGTACCTAGGTAGGTATGTATACGGAGAACAAGATCATACGAAAAAGGTACCTACTACATGTAATAACTATCAGAATTAATGTATTAAAAGAAACTTATCACTGACATTTCATTAAAAAAATTATTGAGGTCAGGCTCGCAGGAGTTCTCGCAGGCGTGACCTGAGCAATGCTTGCACACCAATGAACACCGCAGACCTGCTTTCCTACAGCTGCAGTGCTGCAGCCTTGGGCGCACTTGGAAGCAAGTATTTGTAACAGGGCATCTGGGGCTGCGTTCTTGGTGGTGGTACTGGGTATCACTCCTTGGTTGGTTAGGGTCCACCCCCAAATATAATTATATTTTCAAATCGCTCCATAACCTTATTGATTTGCCGGACCTCCTGGGCCTGATTTCCATTCATTCTCCCGGTTATTTGACTAGAAACCTTTTACTACTACCTTTTACATTCCATCAGTGGCACTGACTCAGGAACAAAAATATTGATATGGTAGAATCCTCTTTGAGTTGATTGAAGAGCAGTTTGTGTTGAGAGGTTTTGTTTTACATTAAATTTTGTCACCATTAGCATTGTTTCTTTGTTTCTATTCAAGCTTTCTGTTTCATTTAGGTACCTACTGTACCAGCTGGACTTTATTTGTTTGTTTTTTTAATTCCTTGTAATTGTGCATATGAAGCCCGTATAAAATTTAAATAAATAAAAATAAATAAATAGATCAGCAGGATTCAGTTTCTTCTAAATTACAACGTTTTCCTGTTTCAGATAACTCCAATGAGCTCAGTTGGTGGGAAGAAATGGCCCAATGCTGTAAGAAAAATACTTGAACAACTTTTTTACAACCTATTGGCCAGCAAGTATAACTGGACAGGCAAACTGAACAAAAAACCGTTGGGGACCCTCACCATTATTAAAACTATTCCAGGTACGTGACAAATAATAATATAATTAATTTTGATAATTATTTACCTATTTATAACTTATAATTCATTCTGTATCCATGATTTGTAAAAATTTGCTGAACGTCAGTGAAGAAGGCTTCATTCGTGGGTGGGTATTTCACGAAAATTACCTTTTTTCCTTTTTTTTTGGCTTTAACAGTGTCATTTAGCCATGTAAGATTTACAGATTTAGTTAACAATAATTAACTTGCATAGGTAGTACAAAAAGTAGATATATCTTAAAGCAAAAGTAGGTATATCTTAAAGTGATATTACGGGAACAGCAGTGTAAGATGAACAACACTTCGATTTCGGCATCCCTCATGAAGGTGATTAACTCTTTATAAATGTCCATGTTTTTTGAGCCGATACTACTTGAATAGTTAAATGGCTGAGTTATAAATTTAACTATTTTCTTGAAAAACATGTTCCTTGCATTATCATATGCAGTGCAGATCATTATTAAATGTTCCAAAGTTTGGATAGATTCTCCACAGTTGGCACACTGTTCAGTTTCGGATAACCCTAATCTATGCTTATATTTCTGACTGAGTCCATGAGCGGATCTCAGACGATTTATTTTGACGATTGAGGGTCTATCCAAACCGCTACCTCTAAATCAAGAATTTCTTTGGAGTATGGGTTGCAAGAATTTATAGAATAGGCCCTTTTCCGAGTTTTTATATTCTTCTTGCCATAGAAACCAATACTTTTTGATAATTTGAGGATAAAAATCTTCTCTAGGAATGGGCGCTCTCAATTCTACCCCATTATGTGCTCCCCTCTTGGCAAGGCTGTCAACTCTTTCGTTTGGTGTTAGACCCACATGGGCCAAATGAATTTTATTACTCTACCCTGTTGTTCACAATCGTGTAGCTTCGACATTATTTGAGCTACAATTGGGTGTTGAGCTCTATTGATTTTATTGGAGCCTAGGATTTTTAGTGCACTTTGAGAATCAGTACAAATAATATTGATATTGTCATCGGGAGGTTGCTCCAATCTAGCGCCTTACTAATGGAGATTACTTCGGCATTGTAGCTTGATATTATCGAGTTTAATTTAAAGGATTGCAAGGCACAGTCGGTATTCTGCAACCAACTGAATTCCCGATTTTAGAACCAATTACCATTGGGCCACTTTGATGCTATAAATTCTCGAAACTCCTCGTTTAGACCTACTCCTCGATCTTCACCTTTGAACATATAATATTTTACTTGTACAGTCAACTGTTGGAACGATAGGAAATACTTTATTGGTACATTAAACTTCCCCAATTCGGAAAGATCCATAAAATCCTGGATGAAACTCGCTACTATTGGTGGAATTGGTCTGGATACCCATTTTTCACTTGTTAGTACCAAGATACTTAGCCTAGTCACGTAATCCAAAATTGGACTATTCTGCGATTTTAGTCTCAATACGAATCGGTCTGCAAGAATTTGTCTTCGGTAGCACAACGGTATCTCCCCAGATTCTGACAACAGTTCATCTATAGGGGTAGACTTGAGGTAACCTAAGCATTGTCGGATCCATTTATACTGTACCCTAGACACTTTCAGCAATGCAGGGTGAAACGAAAGGGTGAAGCCTCGGTTAATTTATAATTCTATGTTAATTTTGGAAAGGCAAAGTAGGTACCCAGCATGACGACTGATGGTTGGATTTTTCCCCAATTCGAGAAATAGATTTTAAGCAGGTATTTACAGTATCTACTTCATTTTAACATGAACACTTTGACTGTTTTGGAGCATGGGGAAGTTTATGCACGTAGGTCGGACTGAAACCAAGTCTTTGATTATACTAAAGAGGACTGTGAACACAGATTGTGGAGGTTTCGAAGCCATTTTGATGTAAAACTGGAGGAGAAGGTAGAATCAAGTGTTCTCTAACAACATCGGGCACCACCGACAACGTGTCTGACGTGGCGCCTGGCACCCACAGGGACCTCCGACACATATTCAGAGGCGGCAGTCAAAGTGTGAAACACTTCGTACGTTACACTGGTGCCATCCTCTCACCCAAGCCAATTCCCGTGGTGGTAGAGACTTGATTCCCAGGCCCCGAATCAGCTGAGTGGCTCCTAAAGCTAATTTCTATGCTATTCACAATATGAAGCTGTAATTTGGTATGAAGCCTCCTTAGGACTTCAACTTGACGCTGCCCAGTCCCCCGATCAGCTGAGGGGCTCCTAAAGCTAATTTCTAATTTATCTAATTTGATAATTTCAAATTACAGCTTCATCGAGTGAATAACCTAGAAATTAGCTTTAGGCTACAAATTATGTAGCCTCCTTAGGACTTAAACATGCCGCTGCCCAGTCCATGGACCAGCTAGTGCCTCCTATAGGTAATGTCTGATATTATGTAGGATGTGTGTAGAATATGTTTAGTTTTGGGGGCCCATAGCTCCATCTCTTATTTGTCACCCGTGGGTGTGAAAATGGGGCTTTTCTGTGAGATAGGCTTGTCGGATGTCGTTTCCCATTTAATTTTGTACGCAGAATCGAGTGAGATGGGTCTCATAATGTTAAACCCCATGGGTATCTATAATTTCAAAGCGAGTGAATTAGTTTGGATGAGATCTACTGGTATAATGTTTTCGCAATACGTATTGTACGCCCCTCTTGCATTTTATCCGTTCTTCGGAGATGGGGTTTTACTCTATGGGGTTTTACTCTACTTTGTTTACTCTATCAACGTTTCCCTGTTCCAGATGTTGTTAAGAAACTCTTCCAAGATTGGAGTCCCGCCTGATTCAGTCTGTGAGCGCTTGAGTTCGTACGTTAGCAATTCATTCCCAAGCTTGGATGACCTGGATTCTTCAGTTACACGATGGAAAAGGAGATATGGCGTTTTGAAAATTCCAACTTCCCTTAATTAATTTTGAAAGGTTTGGACCATATCGGTTTGACAGATGACCGGATTTTTTTTTTTTTTTAAATTTGATATTCAAAGTCCTCGTATTTTGAATGTAAACCCACCAATTTTGATGGGTGGTCGAAATTGTTTTTGTCGAAAATAATAATGTTTTCTACAGTTTTTATCTGCAGACGCCTTCTCAAAGTCCTCATAGATTTTTCTCGCTCTTCATGCCCATATTTAGAAGTTGGTGGGAACGAGCTCAATGATGGTCCCTCAATAGCCGTTTGGCAATAGAATCCACTTCCTGAGATAATTATTTTGGGACTTCCAAGCTTTCTTCTCCTTTGGCACCACAATGATGTCTAATTATTTTGAAGTAGTCCTCTGATGAAATAATTGCATGTATATCATTATCTTCTTCTCCTCAATAAGAAACTTTTTATTATTAATAGTATTTTTCATCAGGGGTTATTAGTGGGATCAAGAAGATGATCACAAAGCCATCGCCCGACTTCCCTGCTGAGCCGAATGCCAACTTCACTGCCAAGACGAATGTCAACTTCACTGCCAAGACGAATGTCAACTTCACTGCCAAGACGAATGCCTACTTCACTGCTAATCAAGTTCCACATACTCCCAAAATAATGTCTACTGGGAAGAAAAAATGTCCTAACTCCAATTTTTCCAACAGAAAGAAGTGATGTTACCAATTGAGACTGATTAGCCTTCGTGACCATTTTCAAGTGTTACCATATTTTTTAATGATACTTCCAAAGTAGGTGATATTTTTCTATATTATAATAATAGGTATGTTCATTCTTTCGAGTTGGTTAATGTACTAGTACATTCAGTGACATGTTAGATAGGCACAATGTCAAAAATATTTTAATATTAAAACGGTCATCTTTTTATGACTGAGACAGGTGTATTTTTAAAGGTTCCTCAGCAATTAATAATTATCATGTTAAATATACTAATGTTGAAAAGATACTAGTAAATTGTATTTTACGTTTTAGTGCTGTGTTATAGTAAAAATAGTAAAAAAGAGGTACTTACGCATTATACGGAGACCACTAGTTTCCTTGATAAAAATGATATTGTTTATTAATATATGATCAATCATCAGAGAGGATTGAGCTTGTTTGTTTGAGCACTATCTTGAATTTTTATATTTTTACAAAATAGAACTAGACAGTGTCTCGTTAACGACTAACTTTTTTATTGTCAACTTTTGTGTTTCCAAATAAACACCTGAACATAATAACCAATAATAATAATTCTAGGGGCACCTACACTACTCCCCCTCTAGTACCTGTGGTACGTCTTTAATTTTCTCGAACACAAAACAAACAAAAAAATGGGGTCAAGGGTTAAATAAAAAAACGCGTTCCAAATAACGTGATGGGAATTTAACGTGCCTTCCGCTCTTCGTGGTCTTTTGTTGTTCTGTTTCTTGTTTCTCATGTTCTCTTTGAAGTCGTAAAGCTGGCTGTTGTTTTTGAGTGCGTTGTTGTTGTAAGGTCATAGATTTTTGATATGTTGTTTCTTGCTCTTCTTCTGTAATGTAGTATGCTGGTTTTAACCGATCAATTGAAATTGTTGATGTTCGATTTTTCATTTCCAGTATGAAATATTTTTCTCTCTTTTCAACAACCTTGTAGGGACCATCGTACGATGGCTCCAGTGGCCTCTTCACTCGATCAGTTCTAACAAAAACATGTGTACATGTTGATAGGTCTTTGTGAATGAAGATGTGTTTCTTGGATTTGTTCTCCATTTTTCTTGGTTTTAGCAGGTTCATGTACTGTTGTAAATTATTAGCGAACGTATCTGGTTCTGTTTCCATCTTGGGTTCTTCAAAAAATTCTCCTGGTAGTTTTATTGTTCTTCCGTATGTCATTTGCGAAATTGTGTAATTGCCATCAGCTTGTAGGGCTCCTCGTAACCTTAACAAAACTGTCGGTAAAACATCTGTCCATTTTACTGTGTTGTGTGCTTTTATTGCTGTTTTTAGTGTTCTATGTTGTCTTTCCAGTTTTCCATTGCTTTGTGGGTGGTATGGTGTTGTGTGATTAATTTTGATACCACATAACTCTGTTAGCTTTCGGAATAAATTTGACTCGAATTGTCTTCCTCGATCCGAGACCACCTTTACTGGAACTCCAAACCTTGAAATCCACGAATTATAAAAAGTTTTCGCAACTGTCTCAGCAGTGATGTCTTGAATAGGGATTGCTTCTAACCAATTTGTGAACCTGTCTATCATTGTCAACATGTAAGTATATCCGTCTGATGGTGGTAGTGGTCCAACAATGTCGATGTGTACAAATGCAAATCTTTCTTCTGGTTCTTCAAAAATGCCTGAAGGAGATTTTGTGTGTTTTGAAATTTTGTTCTTTTGACATCCCATGCAAGCTCGAGTCCATTCTCTAATATTTTTTTGAATTCCGGGCCAAACTGCTTTTGATGTAACTTGTTTAACCGTTGCTTTTATTCCAGGGTGTGCCATGTCATGAATTTGGTAGAAAAATTGTTTTCGAAATTTTTTTGGAATGTATGGTCGTATTTTGCCTTCAGAAACATCACACCACAATTTTGTTCTCGATGGTAATTCATGATGTCTCAATAACAAAGAAGTATTTCCTTCCTTCAAAGCATTCAGCTCTTCATCTTCTCTTTGGGCCTGAAGATAGCTGAACTATCTTTTCGAAATCTATAGCTGTGATCCGGGATAAATTATCAGCAACAATGTTGTTTGAGCCAGAAATATGTCGAATGTCTGTTGTGAACTCCGAAATGTACTGCAGCTGTCTTTGTTGTCTTGGGGATGCCCGATCGTTTTTCTTTTTGAATGCATATATAAGTGGCTTATGATCCGTGTATATGATAAAATTCCGACCTTCAAGAGAACGTTTGAATTTTTTAACTGACTTGTAGCATGCGAGTAATTCTCTGTCATAAGTTGAGTAAGAATTTTCTGTGTCTGAGAGTTTCTTTGAATAAAAAGCAATTGGTCTTTCTCCACTTTCTTCGTGTTGCTGGAGAACACTTCCTATAGCAAAATCACTTGCATCGACTACAAGAGACAGTTGGTAATCAGGATTGGGAAATGTTAGCATTGCTGCATTTGCCAAGTCCTGTTTGCATTTTTCAAATGCTTTTTGTGCTTCCGATGTCCAAACTACTTTTCGCTTATCTTTCTTTTTAGCCCCTTTTAGGTAATCATGTAATATAGCTTGAGTTCGTGCTGCATCTTTCAAATATGGCCTATATGAATTTACCATACCCAAGAATGATCTTAGTTCATGCAAGGCTTCAGGGAGTTTAAAATCAACAATAGCTTTTACTTTTTCTGGAAGTGGTTTTGAGCCTTCCGGTGTGACTAGATATCCCAGAAATTCTAGAGACTTCATCCAAATACTGATTTTGAGACATTGATTCTGAGACCATGGTCATTAAGTCTCTCAAGACTTAATCAAAATATGATGAAAATCTTCAATTCTTGGCAATGGTTACCTGTCTGGGATGGTACAAGCATTCAACCGTCGATAGTCTCCGCATGGCCGAAGAGATCCATCTTTTTTTGGTACAATATGTAAAAGACTTGCCCATTGTGAATTGGAGGGACGAACTATGCCTTGGTCTAACATATATTGAAATTCGTCTTTGGCAACTTGCAATTTCCTTCCATCTAACTGTCGTGGTCTACAATGGATTGGAGGACCTTTTGTCGTTATATAGTGCCTAACGTTATGCTTGATCTCATTTGGGGTCCAATTTATGCCTGGCTTTATTATTTCCGGAAATTGTCCAAGAATATCAGCATATCGTGAAGATTTTGACATTGTGCTAATCCTTAGGTCTTCAGATATGGATGAAATTTCGCCTTTTGCAAACAGCTTTGTTTCTCCATTAATCAGTCTTCTTCCTTTCACGTCTATTAATAAATTGAATTTTTTCATGAAATCTGCGCCTAATATTCCTTTTGATACTTTTGCTACAATGAATGACCATTGAAATTTTCTTCTCAATCCTAAATCCACTGTTATCATTTTGGTACCAAATGTGGGGATTTCTGTGTCATTTGCAGCATATAATTTATAATCTGGATTAGGAGAAATTTGGCGAGCTCTTGGATTTGAAGGTGGTATGACCGAAACTTCTGCTCCACTGTCAACTAAAAAGTGAACTTTTGAATTCTTGTCAAACACAAATAATCGCGAATTGCAGCTTTTTTGAGCAGGAGAAGTTGCTGCTACTTCTACTGCTGCTTGAAGTTTTCCTGATTTTTCCACTCACATGGAGGTTTGCATCTATCAGCAAAACAACGATTTCCAAATCTGAAGTGGAAATAACATAATTTACCTTTTGGGTCGTACCGACTTCGAGATCTGCTTTTGTTTCTACTATGCGATCTACTGCTTTGACTTGAGCTCCGAGAATGTGATCGTGACCGTCTTTCTACGTTCATAGCTTCTACTTTTTGTTCCAAAAATGCAATCTGTGCGGAGAGAGAAGCGAGAGTTTCATTATTAGGACAAGTACTGAATGGTTCACCACTCTGCGACTGGTCTTTTATAGAGTAGAGTTCATGACGAGGGTTTATTTCGAGTATTTTGTCTGACATTACTGCTAATTTTTCCAGAGTCTCATCGCTTACAATAATAACATTTTTAATCGAATCTGGTAATTTGTCCAACCACAGGGTTTTGAGAACCTTATCGGAAACGTCCTTACCAGCCAACGATTTCATTTTTCTCAACAACTGACTTGGTTTCATGTCACCAAGTTCGAGTCCAGTGAGAAGTTTTTGAAGTTGTTTGTCGTCACTCTCTTTGAATATTGTGAGGAGACGTAATTTGGCTGCGTTATACTTATTTGTTTCATTTCCTTCTATTATGTCCCAAATATTTCGAGAATTTTCGGTTCTAAATTTGCTACCAAATGGTTGAATTTTGAATTATCTGATCTTACCTTTTCAATAGTAAACAAAGTTTCCACCTGGAAAAACCAAATTTCTGGTTTTTCGGTCCAGAAAGGAGGAAATTTAAGTCTTACAGAATTGACTTCTTCATTTGCAGTTTGACCTTGTCCTACTTGTTGTACAAGTTGATCATCCATGCTCATCACTTGATCACGTCGGGGTCACCAATTGTTTGTTTGAGCACTATCTTGAATTTTTATATTTTTACAAAATAGAACTAGACAGTGTCTCGTTAACGACTAACTTTTTTATTGTCAACTTTTGTGTTTCCAAATAAACACCTGAACATAATGACCAATAATAATAATTCTAGGGGCACCTATACAAGCCCCTGCTTAATTTATGCGTCCACCAAAAGTAAGTATATGACCTCAATACTAATTACACAGCCACAGCTTGGTGGATATTAGTGGCCTCCGTATAATGCATAAGTACCGTTAAAAATGTTCTAGACAAGGCAAGGGAAGTTAAGATTACATTTAATTATGACAAATTTAATTTTTGTCAAACCGAAATTAAAATTTTGGGACACGTTATATCTAAATTCCACAGTCATGCAGCATGGCTCTAAGAGCGAATTTTCAAAGAAATAATTGGTTTTATGTAAAATGTCTCCATTAACGAACATGATGTCCATGAAGAATATCTAAAGTATCAACCACATTTCTTCATTTTCAAAGTGCTCCAGTTTGAGAGCGGAATAAGATATAGCAATTCTAATTTCACCATCGTGTTCAGCATAAAAAAAACCACCCAAAAAATAAAGTCTGACAAGTGACACCTCATTTTAACGATTTCTACACGCTGAATACGATCGTGATGTCAGAATTGCTATATCTCATTCCGTTCTCAAACTGGAGCACTTTGAAGATGAAGAAACGTGGTTGTTTTTTGAGATGTTCTTCATGGACATCATGTTCTTCAATGAAGACGTTTTACATAAAACCAATTATTTCTTCGAAAAATCGCTCTTATAGTCATGCTCTGCATGACTGGTTTTTTTTTCTTCTCACTGAACCTCCTAAACCCTCTAAATAAAATAACGGTCAATAAGCCAAGGAGAAAATTCATAAGCTAAATACTTAGGTCAATTTATTTCCAACTTGAGTCAGAATATTGATAACTAACGAATATTAACTACCCTGTACGTGGACTAAGGAGCACTCCAAAGGAATAGAGAAATTAAAAGAGTTAAATAGCTCATTACGATGAAAGCAAACCTTTGGTAGTACATACAGACGCCAGTGAAAACGATTTTGCAAAATGGCCGTCCCATTGCGTATGCATCTAGGTCTTTGACTAAATCTGAAAGGAATTAGGCAATCATAGAAAAAGAAATGCGATGTGTCCTGATTCCATAGTAAAGTTCCATTACTTTGTTTATGGTCGTAGGTAGTATTGAGGTGCAGAAAGACCACAAACCACTCATAAGCATTTTAAATAAAAACTCCGACTCCTCAAGGAAACACTTGAGTTCCTCCTCAGAAATGCTTCAAGCCATTTCATCCACGATTTGCCATTCTTGAATGGATTTGACCTGCTCCTCATCTTCTCTTTAGCGTGCTGCACAGATGTTATGAGCTGATTGGTATTAATTGGAAAACCCCTGGCAGCCATGAGTTTGATCCATTGCACCAAGATTATACAGGGTGTCTCAAAAGTTGTTAAACCCCCTGCTAAAATCCTTATGTGACAAGGAAAAAAATCGTTCTTTTCGGAACCCATGTTTTTTTTTTTTTTTTTTTTAATTGCATGGAACCCCCATTTTTTATTGCAGAGTCGGATTCTAAGTAAAATTTCATGTACTTTTGACTTCGACAACCTCTTGTTTTGAGCGCACCCAGGAGCGCCCAAAGTTTGACTAATCGCATTTGCTCCTAATTTCGATAAGACCCGCGGTAAACCCGCAGTGTGGCACATGAAATTTCATTATTTTCCGACACTGAATCACGTGGTGACATCAGTTTTTTTTATTGAACTTGATTAAACCGGGATTACAGTCTGAAACATGGTCGTTTTTAAGAAAAATGACCTTATCTTGGCTCTTGATAATTTAAGTTTTGGTTGGATGAGTTTTTAGGAAGGTGGGTAGGTATCTAAATTATCTTGTCAAGGTCATGTGATTCATTTTCCCTCGCCCTTTCGCTACCCAGGCTTGGGACTGGCTAAGCCGGGCTTAAAAATAAATTTTGGAAGACAGCGGTCGTCAATTTGTACGACTGCTGGGAAAAATTCATCTGCTTCATCTTTTCTCTTTATTAATTTTTTCATGTATTTTATCCCTCCAAAGTTGTTGATGGTAGAGAAGGATGTTTTAGTTTTATTTTAGAAGAAACATTATCTAGGAGTAGGATTTATTTTTAAATTAGCCGGGCCCTAGCCTGGGTTGCGAAAGGGCGAGGGAAAATAAATCACAATGTGATGAGGTCATGTCATGACCTTAACAAGATAATTTAGATGCCAACCAGTGGTTGGCAACCACCCACCTTCCTAAAAACTCATTTAACCAAAACTAAAATTATCAAGAGCCAGCATAAGTTGATTTTTCTTAAAAACGACCATATTCCAGACTGTAATCCCGGTTTAATTAAGTCCAATATAAAAACTGATATCACCACGTGATTCAGTTTCAAAAAATAATGAAATTTCATGTGCCACACTGGGCGTTTACCGTCTTATTGAAATTAGGAGCAAACGCAATTAGACCAACTTTGGACGTTCCTGGGTGTGCTAAAAAAAATGTTATCGAAGTAAAAAGTTCATGAAATTTTACGTAGAATCCGAATCTGCAATAAAAAACTCTGCAAATTCTTGACACAACGGTTCATTATCTTCTTTGTACAGATCACCCTTCTGTCTAGATCACTAGGTCTAAATGTCTAGATCCTAAATGTTAGATGAATTATTATTATGAATTATCACTAATTATTAATAATTTTATCAAGTACCTAGTGAAAATTATTATAATTTATTGTTAGGTACTAATACTTTGTATTTATTATTAATAATAATAATTATTAATTCATACGATATCCGACTGTTGGAATCGACTGGATTCCTTTGTGCAGAACTTGAATTATAGAGATGATGAATTGATTACAAATAAAATGTACCGATATAATTCTGGGGTTTTGAATACTACGTTGGCAATAATTTTTCTATAAAAGAAGTACCTACCAACAAACATTCGAAATTACCTTCATTTCCGTAGCACGAAACGTACCTCAGAACAACAAACTCGACATCACTAAAACCATATGATGTTCCAAACAGCTCCTTAGTATGAACATGGACCTGTATTTCAACCGTTTGATTCATGATTATGATGACAGGTTCAACCTTTGAGCCCTCATTGTGAACGAACGGCTGGTCGTACAAAGCTGTGGATGGTCTTAAAAAATTCTAAGGAATAAACTCTATCTAAATATGAAATAAAAAACATACCGTTTCATATGAATTTTTCGAGTTTTGGATTTTCCAAATTTCAAAATTCGTTGACCTAGGGTTATGTGGTGCGCATGTTTTGCGCATGCACACGTGCACAACAATACAATATTTGAGATCCTCAAAAAAAAAAAAAAAAAAAAAAGGTACATAGATTCCGAAAGAAAGGTTATTTTGTTCTTTTTTCCTTGTCATGTAAGGCTTTTAGCAGGGGGGTTAACAAAATTTTGAGACTCTCAGCTTATCCTCGAGAGTAGGACAATGAATATATATATTATGCCTTTTTTTTTACATCTTGAAGTGCAGCAATCATGGCTTCTTTGGACATTGGAAGTTTTTTAGGCTATTCCGCAGACTTCCTTAATCGCTGCAATTTATTTGTGGGGTTGGTCCGTACCCGTAAACCAAATTTCGTAATTTTATCACAACGCTAACTAGGCAAAGTGCCGCGGACGGCGTATGGACGGATTTTCTGAATTCGAATCGTAAAAAATATTGAAAAGTAAGCCAAAAACATTTTGAGGGTGGGCTATAACTTTTTTCTTTGGTCGATTTCAATGGTTCATTATGCAAGATAATGAACCAAAATGAAAAATCCCTCTCTCTTTTTCTGAATCTTCGTGCTATGAGACTCATGTTCGTCTCATCTGCTGCAGTGCAGCTATGGAAACTGATACGTGATATTCGAACGCTGAAATGATCTTAATTCTGATACGCCGTATTGGATTTAGCGGGATTTCCGGGAGCGCGGCCAAAGGTAAGTGGTTATTAGCAGCCTGGTGACAGGTGAGCGGTTATCCCCAAAAATGAGATATAAGTAAAAAATCCGCGAAAAACTCGTAGGTACCGGGAATCCTTATCACGAAGGTTGATAAGCTCTACACAGAGAAGTCATTCTACATGGAAACTATTCATTGTCTGCACATAACATCCATGATGATACGACAGTAACCGTCTCTAATCCATAAGTAAAATACAGATTTTAGGAAGCTGTTAGGAATAATTATTAGGTATAATTATTATATACTAATACGAGGAAGGTAGATAGATATGGATAGGTAGGTTAACTGTGTAGATGGATTAAGGGGGTTTTCCATCCATAAACGTGGTGTATCCATAATCTCCTTGGATTATAATATATCATATCCATTCTTCCTTGCCTGCTCGGACAACCAAAATGAGACAAACAACCCTGAACCCGGGTAGGGATGCGGAGAAAAACTATCGATACTTTAAAACTATATCGAAATAGTAATTTGATATATCGGTAAAAAATATAGATATTTCGATATATCGGTCTTCGATATAATATTTATTTTCTTGTCTAATTTTCTTCCCAACAGAAGAAATCTAAATTTCAAAATTCCAGATTACCGATTCAATTTATAAATCAATGTCTCAATAACCTCCATGTACTGTAGGTGGATGTAGGTGTGCATAAAAAATCCACCCATACAAAATTGCACATTACAGCGAAATGAGGAAGGTTTCACGTTCGAGGGTTATCCTCCCGTAAAGTTTGCTCTGTGTGGAAGTTTTTTTGTGTGTCCGTGATAGGATACGATCTACAGTGTTGCCAGAGGACCAGAAAAATTTTCAAAGGGAAGGTCAAGGATAGAAGCTTAGGGCGAAGAAACTTGTTGGCTACTCATTGGACATTAAACGCAATATAATATAATAATATTTATACACTTATGCAAATATAATATATTTTTATTATTATATATATATCGGACCCGATAGTGCCAGTTTGATATCGATATTCCGATATATCGGGATAAAACATGTCGGCAATAAACATCGATATATCGCAAGAAAAATATCGACTATTTCGATATATCAATATTATTTATACATAAGCCCGGGCTTTCGGAAAGTTGCAAGTTGAAGAGAAATACTCTCTTATAGATTTCGGCCCCTATAATCGAAAATCGTCCAGTAATAATCGATTCTTCGATTTCTCTGTACTTCTGTAATCGATTTGGAAAAAATCGATTCAGAAAGAGAAGAATCGATTATAATCGAAAATCGAGATCGACGTTTCCACAACAGTCTTTTGTTTCGTGAGCTTCTAACGTAGTATAGCAGGGTTTTTTGTGGCTTCTACTTAGTTGATGGTGTGCCGTTCTTTCTTACTTTGCTGCAAAGGAAACCTGGAAGTGAAACCAGCCTCTTCTCATCATGTGAGTATTGTATCAATATTCTTACATGCGTTATCCGTCATTCACGCACAAAGCTGTGAGCATCAGCACCTAGCTGTCTCAGGGCGTCCTATGTGGACGCGAATGAACAAATGATGAAACTCGAGCGAAATTCTTCGAAATTGCTTCGTTCGTTCTCTGTCTATTGTATGACGATGTTATTTTTGAAATTTTGGTTTATTTATTACTGAATAGCTCCTCAGCCAAGCTGGTTGAAAAAATTCATTACAAACAAGGTTAACTGACGGGAGTAGCGACGTGGGTTTCGCTCGCGAAACCAATGCTTTTTTGATCGCCGCGAAAGCGCCCGTCGAAAGGTATGTTCCAGCGCTTTGAGTCCCGGGACTGAGTTCTGGAGCTGGTTCAGAGAATGAAATGAAATGGTGGACATGAGTCCCGGAAATCGTCGGTTCTCAAACTGTACGCTGGAGCGACCAAATGTACCTAACCTCCTTCTTCTTCAATCTGAGTTATTTTTACGAATGCATAATATCTCTCCTGGAGGGTCAATGAAAGGCGATTCACGTAGTAGAAAGGAGGCTATTAGTGTAGGGATATTCTGTATTTCATTGGAATCACATAAATTGGCACCAACTTCAAATTATGATGGACAAGGTTAGAATCCTGAAGCGGACTGCGGCATGCGTAAAACGAAGAGAGAGTCCGCCGTTCAGGAGGGTGCCCTTCACATAGATGCGGATGTTCACGCTCTTTTTCAACAGTAATCTTCCCGCCGTATTATCGATTTCTGGGTGCTGCTTCACTAACTCAATAAGAACTTCGTTGTTCATTTCGATTATTTTGATGATAAATCATTCAAATTTTGAAGTACGGCAGTAGAACAGAGCTGAAGCGCAGATTATTGATAATGAACGATAACAAAATAACTGCGCAGTGGCCTACTGTAATAAGTAGTTTACATAGGCCAAAATTTATATTACAAAGTGCCTGCAACAAATATTCAAAATTTCCTTCTTTTTCTAGACACAGGAAACTCAGTACTTATCACAAAACCATTAGTTTTGACTGTGACAGCATTTTGTCCTTAACTCTGTCCCAGACCTAACGAACGGATTTGTCTTTTAATTCAATAATTTCTCTATACTCAACTTGAATACTGGTTTGCGAGATAGATGATTGCGTGAGCTCATGTATGGATGGTTTTATAAGTGACTCCTTAAAAGTGGTTCCTTTACTATGATGTTTTATCCTTTTGCAGGCCCCCCAAAAAAGCGAGGATGGATTTAAGAATTAAAGAAAAACCCTCTGCTTCAGAGAACGACCAAGTGGAACCAGAAGCTATTTCAGATTCTGAAGAGGACGAAGAAGAGGAAGGAGGTGTCCGCGTCGAAGGTGTTTACATTCCACCAGCACCTCCTGCTATCAGCTCTACTGGCCCACGTCTCATCATTTCCTATATCGTCAATACCAATTTCAAGAGTTTTGCTGGAACTCAAATTCTTGGTCCATTCCACAAGGTAATGTCTTGAAATACCTGTTTTCAGTTACTTGAATCCAAACTGTTATCGCGTTGGTTCTGGCTTTCAGTATGTAGCCTTCAGTCTCACAAGATTCCAGAGACGGCATCATTGATCCCCCCTAAATTACTCATGCAATTGACGCTAGTCTTGTACGTTGTAGGGGCCTTTTTACACTGTCTTAGAGTCATACAAGGGGTATTAGTAGAAACAACCTCAGTCAACACTGATAGGAAACTGGTGGAGATTACAAAAAAGTACAATTGAGAAAAAACTACATAGCTGTCTTAACTCCTTGACGAATATGGGGGAACGATGTGTCAGAAGAAATCCTGTTCAGAAATAGCGGATCGTGGCTTCTAATTGTGGTGTTGATAAACTTGTATAAGAACTCCTACCCCTCGAAGGATTGACATGCCAATGATTATGCAAGAGTTGCAGTCATTCTCGAAAAGAAGTTTTTATCGCCCTCATAATCCATACTAACATCAGACAGAATGATAAAGCCAACGGGGACTTTCCGTCAATTTTTAAATGTAGGGAATTTAGAGAAGAGTGAGAGAAAGGGTTATTCATAAAACACTTCACAAGAAAAAGGAGAACAAAATGCACTGCTGAATAATTTTACCCAACTGTAGGTTATGCCTGTAGTGTTGGGTGAGAGTTGCTATTGGTTCTATAGCTCAAAATGTAAATTTACCTCGGCAAAGTATCGAAAAAGAACAGGAAAGAAGTACCAAAAGAAAAGAGAACGTAATTGCTTTAAAGTTAATACTTTTACCAAATCAAAAAGACCAGCAGAGGGAGACCTACGGCTTTTTTTTGTCATAATTTTCAGGATGGCTTTCTGGAGAGTGAATAATTTTTTGATATGTGAATTTACTGCTCCTCCCCACACTAAAATACCGTACAGTAGTAGGGACTGCACTAATGCATAGTAGATTGTTTTCGTGGTTTTAAGGTCCAGGATATTTCTAGTATTATAGAAAATGCGGGTATATTTACTAAGTCTACTAACCATGAAATTATTGTTTTTTCCCCAGGAAAGTCCTTCATCAAGTATCTATACTCGCTTACTTTTCCGAGGGGGTACCAAGTACAGACGCCAGGGTGGGGGGGGGGGGTATGTATTTTCATGTTTAATACCAATGGATGGGTCAATACATTACTGCTGGAGATCACCATGTATTTAGTTGTATTTATGTTGAGGGTAAGCATTGGTAAGACATTCATTCAGAGAATTCAACACCACTTCCGCCCGTTCCCTGTATTCTTCCCATCGTCAGCGAATAGGTGCGTTGTAGCAGGTTAAGCTCCAACCAAGTCCTGATTGTGACGTCATACGGTCCCCTCGATTTTCGCGGCGTCATTCAATCTGCTCTCAGCGAGTTTGAAGTTTTCTCCTCAAGTAAAAATTGTTTAATGAATATCGCTGGCAATACACGGTACCTACTCTATGGCCGTACTATTCTAAGGGAAGATGATTTCGGGATAGACATTTGACGCAAATTCCCCATTGTCTTCTTGCAATCTGCGTTAGAAGCTAAGCTTTGTTACTTCACTCAGCCGCAATTTCTATTAGGTTCTCTCATTTTATGTCGAACAGACCCGATTTTTTTAACCTCAAACAATGTAGGGGAAACTGGGGACGTTTGACCCATAAGGAGGTTCGACCCTCCCTCGATTTCTCAGCTCAAGGACATTTCTTGAATGTGACAGGGGCACAACGGGAAGCAGTTCTGATACCATATTACTTGGCGGGAAAAAGTTTGCCACTATCAGATGTTATCTAGGAGTTATTCATAAGCATGTGATTCGGAGGTCAAAAACCTTCGTTGGTACTCCCTACTTCTCATTGGATTGGTGGCTCGCTATTCAGGTAAGAGTTTTTTTTTCTTTATACCGTAGTGTTCGTTAGTTTTCAAGCTTTCATTTCGCATATTGAATCATTCGATTCCGTTAAGTTTTCCCTATGATAATTAGGTACAACCAAACGATGCCACCTCGAATTGGGACCCATCAGGTTTCCAGCATAACTTCATGATATTTGTTGATATTTTTGTTTGTAGGCGCATTTCTTCCTCGCTGATTACGTATACTTCCTACTTTTTTCGTAGGTCCCTATAACAATGCCACAGAAATACAAACCTAAGCGAAACACGGAATCCAGAGAAAGAGTTCCTCCAGACGTTATGAAGCGAGCAGTTCAACGAGTTGCGACAACATAGGCTTACATACTGAGGCCAAACAATTCGGACTTGGTCGAAATACCTTCCGAAGATATTATGTCCGAATCATCAAAGGAGGAGGGACGATTGACTTCACCGAAAATCATGCGTGGTCCAACTCAATTGATTCTATCCTGGCCGAGTATCTCGAGAAAATGAGTCAGAAGGCACTACGATCTTGCTTTCAAAAATAGTAAGAAAATTCCGAATTCGTGGCACGGAAAGAAAGAAGCAGGCTATGGGTTTCTTGACAGAAACAAAAAACTTTCGATCCGGTCGCCAGAAGCTGCCAGCCTGTGTTTTATATGCATTTTTGATGTTCCTAAGTAATGAGACTGTTTTATATTATGACTAATGTAATAAAGACTGCTTCTGTGAATCATTGTTGGAATCATTGCTTCTACCTGGCGATTTTTCTGAGTTTAGGGAGGTTAGACCCAACCCTACGTGTAACTTGTACAGCGCAGAAAAACTGCAGGTATGGTCAAACGTCCCTAGTTTCCCCTTTTTACTTTGGGCGTTTTCAAAACTATTTTTAATGACTGGAGTTCCCCCTTGTTAATTACTTGTGTTGATTTTCAGGGCTTTAACAGCATAATCGGAGCAAATGGTAGCGGAAAGAGCAACGTGATTGATGCCATGTTGTTTGTATTCGGCTACCGAGGGACCAAAATCCGCTCAAAAAAAATATCCGCTCTCCTTCACAAATCAGAAAACCACAGGGATATCAGGAGTGCTACTGTGGAGGTTCACTTTGTTCAGATAAATGATAAGGTTAGTGTCATTTGTAGATGTTAAACAATTCTGTAGTTGTACAAGGTTTGATTGGGCTTCCAATATTTTTATGTAAGTACTACGTAAAAATTATGAATTGAAATAATTATTATGATAACAGTTGCAAACAAAATGTTGCAAAACAAAATCGAAGATTCGGCTGATTGGCTGCTGGGTTCTAGAAGTGCCAATGCTAAACGCTAGATGTGTCCATTGCGTCCAGTTATGTGCAGACAGACACTATATGGTTATGGGCTGGGATTTATGTGTTATTACTAGAGGGCGGATTTGCATACAAATGCATAATATGCATAATACTATTTTCTACCTCGCCGAATTTCGAAGAAATACCCAGTGATCTGCCCGTTTCGCGTCTTTCTGTTTCCAAAAACACCCAAAAATTGCATATTTTGAAGGTTAGCGCATAAAATATTCGATAATAGCATATCCACCACATAAATGCATTCAATTACATATTTTACCTACCTAGGGTAGAAGCACCAGTTACAGACAGGTCTAAGGAACTATTCTCTGTTTTTTCAAGTTGGTACCCTATTATTAGTAGTTAGAAACATTTTCCATGGACCTTTAGCAGCTCCAGGATCTCCTGTTGGTTGCCCAAATGTTAGATTTCTGAAAATCAGCTTTCTTATAATAGTAATTGAAGTTTTTCGAATAGCTCTTTTTGACCCAGTGACAGACACCCTGAAAATCGAAATTGCCAATTACAGACAGGTTTGGAGACCAGTAACAGAAACGTTTAGGAAAATGTCAAACCTTTTTATTTGAACATAAAAATATAATCTTGCCGTGTACATTTGGTATAAAAATTGTTTTTAAATCGTGGAACATAGGTAATTGGCTTTTTTTTTCAACATAAAAGGCACTTGATGAATAACTAAGTACCACAGTCTAGTGATTAATAACTAACTAACACAGTAACTAAGTAACACTTTATTAATAACTAAGTAAGACAGTATTTTAGTAGCTAGTAGTAGTAGATTAGTAACTACCTCGTAACACAGTCTTTTTGTTGTTGACTTAGAATAGGTGTAATCACTAAAAAAAGATAGGGCAAGGCAAGGGACTCTGGAATACCTATCACAGTCGTACTCGTTGTCTTGTTGACTTACCTATCACATTTAAATATAGTAGGATCATCACTGCACATCAATAGGCTTGGGGAATTGGTAACGCCTGCTGTCCTTGTTACCATAGACTAAAGGTTGAAGCATTTCGCTGTTTAAAATGTCACTTACACTAATGATACTGACGTCATGAATATGTTCAGCGAAGACAGTTCTGAATCTGTTGCAAGGTTTCATTAGGTGAACAATAAATTCATCTTCGGTCAACTTGTCCACAATCTTGTAAAGAACTTTAATGTTCTTTTTCCTCGAATAATAACCCACGACGAATTGGGGCGTTGGTTCTTCAGTTTTTCCTTTATTCAGATCTGTTCTTCCATTCCTGATCTGGTCTTGGTTGATTTTACACAGAGGAAAAGATTGGTTCCCATCAAAAGGTGATAGGTTGGAGATTGATGGCGAACATGCAGGCCTTTTTCAGTCGACGAAATCTCCAAAATTATTCGGTCATCGTTTGTATCACAGTTCAGCCGAGATCTCATGTTTTCTTGTGGATCAACGTTTCCTGTATGGTTAATGTTTTCTTCTAACTCACATTCATCTTCACATTCGTCATCACGTCCATCTTCCTCCTCGTTGGTCCTTGCATTCATGTCCTCTATTAGTTCATTGGGGGTTTCGTCCACTTCACTTCCATCTTCTGATTCCTGAGAAGGCTGCCACTCCTCTTCTGAAGAACTTTCGATTGGAACTGATACCTTACGACGCTTTGTCTTGGTATTGAGCTTGTCTTGTTTTCTCTTTTCCTTTTCTTCATTCCTTCTTCTCTTCAACGCTTCTCGTTCTTCCCTTTTCCAAACCCTTTCTTTCGCTCGTCTTTTCTTGTTTTCTTCAATCCCCTGCTTCTTCTCCATCTTCTTCATGTACTCTTCCTGCCATTGTTTAGATGTCACAGCACCTGGACCTATTCCCCTTCCAGGTTTACTTTGGCGGTAGTTCAGGGGGCTCCAGTTCAAGGCCTTTTTAATGGACTGGGAACTGTCGGCAGGTTTGTGCTGGTAGAGGTGCTAGGATAATTGTTGGGTGAATTATGACTCCCCACTCTGTCATTATTGTTCTCAGTTATGACTGAAGGACTCTCCATGCTGTCGTCATTGTTTCGGGTTATTACTGGATCAGGACTATCCACGTTTTCGTAATGCAACTGGTTAGGAGTTGCCGCTTCATCCAAGGACAAGACTTCACTAGACTGAGAAGCAATAGTGCTAATTTTCCTCCAAAATGTGTACAGTGATTTATGCTCCAACTCTCCAGTGTAGGTCTCACTTTGCTGTTCAAACGATTCCAGCTCTTGGGATGATAACTGTTCTTTCATTACCTTTAGAACTATTCTGCATTCTTCCTCCGTACTTCCTATCCTGCTGAGACGAGTATCTTTCTCTGCTTGGTTTTTGACAGGGTTCAACACTTCTTGCGGATTCCATGGGCACAAACCACATTTTCTGAACCCATTGGAAATAGTATCTGGAGTCAGCATGTCCATAGCCTGTCGCAACAACGGTGCAAAGTCTTTTTTTTTTTTTTTTTAACAGGGTTCTCAGAGTGCTCAATCCTCCATTGATGCACAACTTGCTTCCACTTCGCCTTAAGTGACCTGAAAACAGACACATCGAGCGGTTGCATGATGTGAGTTGCATTGGGATGTAGAGCAATCAGAACTATTTGATTTTCCTCGCAAAACCGACTGGTCTGCAAGGTTAGATGCGATGTATGTCCATCAACAAACATGATGACTGGTAGAGTGATGTTTTTTTCTCAACAGCCAAGGATGGAATACGTTCACCAAATAATCATAGAAAACCTGACCTGTCATCCACCCAGAGTCAGATTTCCCCAACCCCCAATCCTCTGGTACACTCCTGCCAACATCATCAGGAATCCTCTTGTATTTAAAGACAATCAGAGGAGGAGGCCCTGCAGCACTTCCAGTCACCAAAACGGTCAGACATTCTTTTTCGTCTGAATTTACAACCTGGTAGACATTCTTGCCACCTTTAATTGTCAGAACCCGATTCCCTTTAGGATTTAAAAAAAGGCACTTTCATCACAATTGAACATACGATCTGGGGATTCCAAAATGCTTTCATATTGGCAGTTCTCCAGATAACTGTAAATTTCAGTGAACCATTTTTCCAAACTCTCTTTGGTGATGTTTGCGCGTGATACGGTGAGGTTTTCGCTCAATCTTGATGACATCAACACATTGTGATGATGGGGTTCCGTTTGATAAAGGAGTTATACCACGATTTGCCTGGCCTTCCTTCAGTGAAACTGTTTGGTCTATTCATAATTTTCAACAGCTCCTGTTCACTGTCAAGCAGTTGACCCTTCGTTACTGGGAACCCTACTCTTGACACAGATTCGATCCAAGTGACAAGGATGCCCTCCTCATCCTTTGAGAGGATTGAGGGTGGTCCCATTTTTCTTATTGACGGATATATATCATTGTGTTTGTTAAGGAGTGTTATTCGGGGGACTCCATGAAGCTTAGCTGCTGCACGGACAGACATACCAGCAGCAACATCCTTAAGTGCATCCTGCATCTGCTGGTCAGCGTATCCTAATTTTTTCCTTGAGGCCATCTGAAACAATATACCTACGTAGGTAATTGTAACTCAATAGGTAGGTATGAACCAAAAATTGAAAAATATCACCTTGATTAACGAAAAAAACGAAATCCTAGTTACAGACACCCTTTGGACCAGTCACAGACACCCCATGTCTGTTTTTTCTTGAAAAATGACAATTCTATTCATAACCCGTTCTTCTATTCATACGATATGATGAAAAAATTAAGTGAAAACCAAAACACTTCAAGGAGCCAGTTACAGACATCTTCTTCTTAGGTTAATCAATCGTTAGATTGGTTGGTGACGGCAGTCCTCCATGCTTCGCGATCTTCTGCGAGTCTCTTCATTTCCCTATAGCTCCCGCATCCAGCGTCCTCCATCACCTGGTCCAGATACTCCCTCCTTGGTCTGCCTCTAGCGCTTGCACCCCCCACAGCTCCCTCGAATACCGTTTCCAGGAACCCCCCGTGCCTCATCAAGTGTCCAATCCAGATGTTCCTCCTTCTGCGCACCATGCCCATGAGACACAGCTTCTCTTCTTCCGCTCTCCTGAGAACCTCCTCGTTCGTGACCCTCTCCGTCCATGGAATCTTGAGCATCCGTCGGTGGCACCACATTTCAAACGCGTCGATCCTCTTTTGCCCTCTTCCTCCTATGGTCCAAGTCTCACTTCCATAATGAAGCACACTCCACACAAAGGTCTTAATCAGTCTTTTTCGAAGTTGAATGGTCGTACTATTGGAGGTGAGAAGGGCATGTTTCTTGTTGAAAGCCGTCTTTGGTTGGTTTATACGGCTCCAGATTTCGGTATACGATTTGCCATCTGATGTTATCTTGCTTCCAAGGTACGTGAAGGCATCCACATTCTCAATTTCCTCTCCTCCCAGCATGCAGTCTGCTTGGGTGCCCTTCCTGCTGGCGACGAGGATTTTGGTCTTAGTTTTATTGATTTTCATATTGAACCTCTCGAATGTGTTCTCCATCTCTTCCAGGATCCTCATCAGCTCTTGTTCCGACTCAGCCAGCATTGCCTTGTCATCCGCGAAACGGAGGCAGTGTATCCTTTCACCCTGAATCCGAACACCTCCTGTCTGAACAATATTATCCAGTACTTCATCCATGGCTCTTTGTATGTATAGGTTAAACAGAGCAGGCGACAATGAGCAACCCTGGCGAACTCACGACAAAGTGACCCTGGCGAAGTTACAGCCATGGGTGTCTATAATTGATCTATCACTTCTTTTGGGATGAGTTACAGACACCCCACCAAAAGACCCTCAGAATTATTTGTTTGAAAAAAAACCAATGAAAAAATCGAATTGCTGAGGCCCAAAAATGCTAAAATGGACATTGGTTAATATGAAAAAACAATACTGCAAGTACAATGAACATAAAACTGAGTACTCACCCTTATCAAAACACCGAACAAGCCGCCATGAGTCACACTAACCTGCGAGTCGCTTTCTAGAAAATGTCAGAAACCACTCTAAAACCTCTTCTTCGTCGTCATGGTTGTTGCTGCAAACCTTTTCCCCGAGTCTGCGAAAAACTGGGGGTAGCTGTTACCGTCAGAACGCTTATTATTCAAATTCGAAGTCAAGGCTGTCTGTCACTGGGTACCCTGTCTGTAACTGGTGCCTCTACCCTACATGGCCAGCCACTCGTTTTGATGAAAGTTGTGCAGCATTGCTTAGAGAGCATAAAATCAAACCGAAAGTTCAATTTTACTCCAGAATTGTTTTCTTAAGAGAATGGAGGAGCGGTGTAGGTAGCGACCTAGCTCACTAGCTACCTACCTCCCTATGTAGATGCAGGAAAGGGACGAGAAGGCACGCAACATAATCCAAAGTTTAAAGGAGATACCCAGCTCAAAGCAAGCAGCTGGGGAGGCCCTCCGGAGAGGGGACTGATACCTTAGTCAAAGGCCTCGGACAGCCGCCAAGTTCCTGTGCTTCCTACAGGTGGAGTCGAGTGTTCTAGCTCAAGGCACGCAACAGCTGTGTTTACTGATCTGATAAGCTTGATACGAATTTTCATCATCAAATCAAACCTTAAATTCTCTATCGCCTTCATTACTACTCGCCATCATCAACCAACCTACCTACATCTGGCATAGCTGCGGCCAAGACAGCGAAATTGGAAATAGAAAATTGAGAAGAAACTTTTTCTCGAAACTGAAGACATACAGCTCAAAGACAGTATTGCTGCTGCGGAAGGATTTGAAGAGAAGTGAACCGAGAACGGGGAAACAATTGCATCTACCAGCTTGCTGATGTGCTCGAAAAAAATTCAGGGGGGAAAACGGATCTGTAAACGAGATCTTGCAAGGAGGAACTGGACAGACTGATCAAACCCAGAGATGTTCACATGCTTGAAATGTTATCCCATCACATCTATCGACGTGGAATGATCATTCTCATGGTTACTGTGACTAACTATTTCTTAGCTGGAGGGGATAAAGATGAAGGCTGATACGTGAAATGAACCACAGTCGAAGGTCGTAAGGCCGACATTAAATTTATTTACCTATCTACAGTTAAAATGCATATATGCCTTGAAATATATTGGTATTTATACTTCAAGAAGGGTTTAATGTTTTTTGTTTTTTTTTCAAAGTTTACCTAATTTTGTTTCAATTGATTTTATCAAAAGATTAGTCATTTATTGATTGTGTCAACATTATTCGTCTTAAAATTGTATGTGTTTTAATCAAACTTAATAGTTCCTACTTGAGTGTTTTTCTATTGTTTTTCTATCATTCCATGAAACGTGTTTTAAATTAAGCAATGTTTAGCGTAAAAAGAAGAAATGAACAACTTAGATCGATTACATGCCAATTTGTTAATGGATATTTTGAGTGAAATAAATAAAATACTTATTTTTCCAGCGGTTCTGGTTTGAATTTTTTATTTGTCACCAATGAAACTTGGGTAAAAAGGCTAATTCTGATTTTGTTAGTGCATATTTAGGCAAATACTTCGGAAGTTTTTACCGCATATTTTATGACATAAAACGGTGTTTTTTTTTTGTGTGCATAAGAAACCGCCCTCTAGTTATTACCTTTGTATCTTATTTTGTCCATCTGCCCGTGGCCAAAACTGCAACTTTTTGCCAAGTCGATACATGGATTATGGCACTAATTCAACAAGATGATACTCGTATCTTTTTACTCAACTATGTATTTTGATTTTTCGCATGAGAAAGTTGACCAATCACATTTTCTTGCATCTCTTCACCGTCATTTGTATCCTCTCCCTTTTCTTATAGGATGGTGGAGATTTCGACAAAATTCCCGGTAGTGAAATAGTAATATCGAGGACAGCTTTCCACAATAATTCCTCGTTCTACACCATCAATGGGAAACGATCTCAGTTCAAGGAAGTCGCTTTTATCCTCAAGAAGCACAGAATTGATCTTGTTCATAATAAATTTGTAATCCTGCAGGTAAGCCATCATCTATAGTCTCAACTTTAGGTTGAGGATTCGCCAAACTATGCACGACCCGAGATCAATAGGATGGGATGTGAAAAAGAGGTTTTTTTTTTTTCTGGCTTCGGCCTTTATTTTTCATTAGCCAACATTAACACAAAACTGATTATTTGTAAAACATCATCCTTCAAGGGTTGACATTTATCTTAGACAGGAATGTAAATACAGCACTATACACTTTGGTTTTTTCCGTCTGTATGATCGTGGACATCGAGAAAGGTTGCGGACGATCGTCTCGATGAGGGGTTTCCTGTCATCCTCCAGCATAGGGCATAATAACAAAACATGTTCAATCGTTTCGTCGTCTTGATTGCAAGCTGGTGAAGTTTCTTGTCCAATCCTCGGTAAATACACTTTGGTGACTTCTGTTCCACATCGAATCCTTGACATGCATTTGTAAAATCTCTTGGAGTTTCCAACTATTTTATAAAACCATGGTATTCGTGGTGGTACTGGGAAGTTGAAGATGTATTTTCTCCCTGCATGGTAATAAGAATACTTAATTCGCCATTCGGTTCTTGCCAGGGCTGTCAAGTAGTTATAAAGATCCGTAGGGGGGAATTGTGGCTCGATACATTCGTTTGGATTGTCCGTTTCGTTTTGGCAAGTTCATCGGCTATTTCGTTGCCACGAATTCCGACGTGGCCTCTGATCCAAGCAAAGTGAACATGAATTCCTTGTTGCTCGAGTTGATTTATTTTTTGAATTATTTTAATTTCCAATTCTCCAGTTGGTGTTCCTGGTCCGATGTAGAGCGCTGTTGGAATCTGAAAGGACCACATTTGTGGGATATCTCTGCGGGCTACACTCAATGTACTCCAGTGCCAACGAAAGAGCGTACATTTCAGCTGAATATATGGTAGCCTGATTCCATAATCTCTTACTACCAGATATTTTGCAGGTGTCGTCGTAGTACGCACAAGATGCTCGACCATTCCTTTTGGAACCATCTGTATAGATGTATCTGCCTCCTGGAGTGTTTTAAACGTTTCCGCACGCATTTCGTGAATAGAATTATTTTTACTGCACAACTGCAAGTACACAGGTAGTGGGCGTAGAGTTATTTTATAATTTATTGCGAATTGGTATGGTGTTGGAGATACTGAGATCCCTTTTAGATGGGGTTGTACTTCCAGGAAACTATCGCAAATTAGTGGAGTTTTCTTCTTTGTCCAGTAGCGTTCGGTTAATGTTTCAATTGTTAAATGGGTTATTTTAGTAAATTGTTTTGGGTGTCTACTGTATGTTGTTGCAAGGAACCTGTTGGTGAGCATTTGTCTTCTGATTGGTAGTGGAGTTTCTCCGGTTTCCGCCAGGAGAGCATTGAGTGGTGTAGATTTAGTCGAACCAAGTATGAGTCGTAGGCATGCCGATTGTGACGATTTAGCTTTTCGGCGGTAGTGTCACTCACTGTTCCGTAAAACATACGAGTACATCCGTAGTCCAAGATGCTACGAATAGTTGCTCTATAAAATAGGAGCAACGTTTTCGGGTCCGCACCCCAATTCGAGCCAGTGATGGATCGTAAGACATTTTTATACGGTTGCAGTTTGACGGCGAGAGTTTCTGTTTGGTGATTCCACGAAAGGGTCCTGGTCACCTGGATACCAAGAAATTTGGTTTTGTTTGAACATGGAAATACGATTTGACCCAATTCTATTTCATCTCCTAACGGCAATGCCCTTCTTCTCGTGAATGGGCAGACTAACGACTTAGTGGCAGATATTTCCAGAACCAAGCCGTCGAGGAAGCTTGCAATCCGAATCACAGCTGAATCTAGCATTTCTTCAACTTCCTCAAAATCGCAACCTGATGCATATACACAGATATCGTCAGCATACTGGATCATGGAAACCCCTTCAGGGAGTACTTGTTCCAACCCTGATACATATATTAGATAAAGAATTGTTGATAGTATACCTCCCTGGGGTAGGCCCTTGTAGGTGGTTCTAGTCCCTACCAACCTTCCATTTAAACGCAAATGTAAGTTTGTACTTTTCTATCATCTTAACTATGTTTCTGCTGAATTGTGAGGGTAATCCCATATCTCCTAGTTTTGAATGGAGAACCTGTATTATTACATTGTCATACGCTGATTTTATGTCCAAAAACAGAGCTAAGGTTGTTTTATTTTTGGTGAAGCCTTCGTTGATATCGAGCAAAAGTTCATTTATTGCATTGTGTGTGGACCTGTATTTACGAAACCCATACTGGCTCTGGGTTAATTTATTTCTTGATTCAATCCACCACTCCAAACGGAACTTTATCATTCTCTCCATGGTCTTCATTTGACATGATGCAAGGGCTATGGCTCTGTATGCGTTAGCGTCCAAAGATGTCGTTCGCTTGGGGATCGGCACAACTATGTAGTCTCTCCATTCTTCGGGAAACTCGCCTCTGCTCCAGAATTCATTGTAAAAATTAAGTAACATATTTTTATATTCATTTGTGAGGTTTTTGAGGATAGTATAAGGGATCTGATTGATACCAGGAGCCGAGTCTGTCGTAGGAGTAGAAAGCGCTTTTTGGAGTTCTAAAAAGGTAAATGGAGCTATCATTGAATTGGTATCATCAGTAGCTAAATTGTTTGTAGATCTAGATGAGGTTTCTATTGCGGATATTTGGGGAACCCATCCTGGAGCCAATTCATCCAAGAAATCTTCAATCCATTCTCCTTCCTGTAGATGTTTGTTGGATTTATTTCTGCCGTTTTTAATAGCTTTTATTTGATTCCAAATATTTTGAATTGGTGTATTCCTGTTTAGTTGGGAGCAGTATACCCTCCATGATTCACGCTTTGCCTGACGTACGGCACGCTTGGCTAAAGCTGTAGCTCTTTGTGTCGCAATAAAGTTCGTGTACGTGAAACCAAAATTTTTGCAGTTTGCTAATGCTTCTTTTCGATTGTTTTCCGTTTCTCTGCAAGTTGCGTTCCACCAATATGCCTCTGGTTCTGGGTTATTGGACGGCTTCGTTTGTGGAATTGCGTATTGCTTTGCTTCATTAATTATTTTAATGAAATTTGTATATGTAAAATTATTTCCTACAAGTCGACTCTTCTCTTGGTTCAAGTATGTTTGGAATTTTCCCCAATCAGCTTTATGAATTTTCCATTTTCTTGCTGGTATAGTTATATTTATAGTTTCTCTACTATTAAATTTGATAAGGCATGGAAAATGATCAGATCCAAGCGTATCGTTGAGTACTAACCAAGACAGATTCATTGCCAACGCGGGCGTCACAAAAGTGATATCAACAGCTGATGTTATTTGTTGATTTATTGAAGGAAATAAGGTTGGTTCGCCGCTATTTATGTAACACAGGTTCGAATTTGCTACTGCATCGAATAAGTTTTTCCCTTTACGATCTGTAAAAGTATTTCCTACAGCTTGATGATGGCTGTTCCAGTCACCTGTAAGTATAAGAGGACTTGAGAAATTATTGAAAAAGTCTTCCCACTGTTGCTGAGTAACCGAGTTTCGAGGATTATTGTATACAGATATTTGTTATTTGTTGTTATTTGTTGTTGGGGGTTAATTTGAACCTTTGCAGCTACATAGAAAAATTCATTAATGTGATTTGGGAAGTGCAGTTGTGTATAGGTTATCCCATTTTTGATCAGAAGAGCTACTCCAGCTTTGCCGTCTACTCTATCTGATCTTAAGATATCATAATTCTTGAAAGAATAATTTCTTCCAGGCTGGAACCAGGTTTCTGAAATAGCTATCATAGTTACCGGATTCGAGTCTATGTAGTGCTCAAGGGTCCCTTTGTTTTTAACCAATGATCTTGCGTTCCATTGTAAGGTTTGAATAGGCTGCGATGATGTATTTGTTCTTAAGGTGTTTCTTGACTGATTCATTATGTTATGATGTTGGTGATTTGGAGCTAACTAATTGATTTATAACATGTTCTATATGTTTGTATATATTTTGTTGTTGAGGGTTTTTGGAGTTTATTGAGCTGCAGAAAATATCGTACAGTTCGTTTATAGTTTCCTCTGGTGTACAAGATTCTGTCTCCATTTCTTCTTCGGTGCTATTTGGGTGATCGTTGTAACTTTGAGTCGTGGATGTGTGGGAGTTCGAACCGTCTCCCAAAGTAGTTTTCTCTTATTTAGTTTTCTTATTGGTTCGGTGCTACTGGCTGGCTGTAATCGTGATGGACGAGTATTTTTCAATTTCTGTATTGTGTTCACCAGCCTTAGCTCGGCAACATTAGTATGCTCATCGGAATATTTAGCTGGACGTGCGTAAGGCTGGGCCCGGCGACCAACTCTTGAGGACTTCTTTTTGTTCGTCGACATGGCCACCGGTATTGAAGGGAATTCATCCTCTTCATCTCGTTTCAGTAGGCTGAATCGGTTGCTGGTAACAGTTGCGTATGGATCGGTCATTGCTTGATCTCGTTTTCGACGTTGTTGTTCAATATAGGATGGGCAGCTTTTGCTGTCCGCTTTGTGGTCCATACTTTTACAATTTATGCAGCCATACTTTAAATGTTTATTAGGACAGTTTTCTGATTCATGCTGTTCCGCGCAATGCAAACATCGGACATTACTTCTGCATTGAACTCCAGCGTGCCCTATCCTTTGACATACTGAGCACTGCCTTACTGGTGGTACATACGGGTCAACACGGCATCGTATACCATAAATATTTACGTACTCAGGCAGATTTTGTGAATCAAAAGTTACAAATATGGTTTCAGTTCGATGTACTACCTGTTTTCCGTTTGCTTCATTTCCGATCCTAGATATTCTTCTCGTCCTAATAGGCTTAACTGATGTTATCATCTCTTCCAATATTTCACGATCTTCAATGTTCGCCATAACATGACGAATAACGCCAGTCCTATAAATTAAGAAATCGGGAATATACGAAATTAGGTCTTTTTCTCGGAACGATTGTAGAGCCACCAGCTCGTTAGCTGCTTTTGCCGTGGTTACTTGTATTTTTACTCTGTTGATACCTACTGATCGTATGTCTTGAATCGAAGATTTTTCTATATTTTGGGAAAATTTTAGTCGTTTTTGGTATTCTTTGATTTCTTCTGTAGTACGTTGATGTCTACTATTGTCCTCCGTTGTCCGTTTTTGGGAGTTGACTTTCATTATTCCGTTTCAAGGTATTATTTTCGGAATTGTTGAGATGATGTTTAGATGGATCGTGTGGTTTATCAGGAGGTTGAGGTTGCCCGACGCTATCTAACCCCATCTTTCCGCGCATTCAATCAATTATGGATTAATAATAGAAGTATTGGAGCTTACCGTTGAGGTAACAACAGGTCCAACGTCTTCTGTTGACCGGTGTGGGTCACGGCGCGATAAGATTGAGAACGATAACCTCGGAGACTAGAACTAGGTCGCACTGTTCAGCGTTCGCAATGAGACTGGAAAAAGAGGTTGTAATGTTCAAAACGCAATAAGTTTCAGTAGAACGGTAAATTTTGATTGTGTTCTACAAGTCCTCCCTGGGTGTTGGTAGAACCAGAATAAATCATCAAAATGAGCGTCAATGAGAAGGTAGACCTTCAGACCAATTTGCATATTGAGTAACAGCTGGTAAAGTAACAAACTACACAATGGTTTTCTGATATCGAGGTGAAATAATAGGGGTATTCATGGTCTGCCAAATTCGCACATGCGCTCCGTCTAATTCGACTATTCAATTTACGGTGGCTAAAGGCCTCAAAATTCAAACATTCGATATTGAATAATCGAAATGCAGCAGCGATCGTTGCGCCAGCTTTTCAAAGCTCGTGATATCGGATAATGATAAGAAGTGATTTGGTTAGCGCAACTCGATTTTTGACATGGAAACGGTTGAGAGCTTCATCAACCCCACGTCTTCGATTTACGACGATTCGGCGGTCAAATCGGACCATGAATAGCCCTATTATTTCACCTCATTGCTAAAATAATTTCATATAAGAAACTTATCTGACTGGCCAAAATGTTGTAAACATTAGATTGACCTATACAGCGTACCTATATTCTTATAGATCTGATATAAACAGATATTATGATCAGAATGAATGGAGTAAGTAGTTACAAAAAATGCTGTAATGATACTCTGTGTAAAAATACTGTACCTACCTTTTGATTGTATTTGTTAGGGTGAAGTTGAGCAAATCGCTATGATGAAACCCAAAGCCCAAACTAAACACGAAACTGGAATGCTGGAGTACCTTGAAGACATCATAGGAACTGCGCGGTATAAGGTTGGTTTTGTCTTGCAGTGAATGTACTGAGGGTTGTTATAATTGCTAAGGGTCTTCAACTTCCATGTACTATATCATGCAATAATTTTGATGTTCACCTCATGTCACAGAAACCGCTGATGAAACTAGAAGCCATGCTGGATGATCTGCGTGGTGAATGGCTGAATAAAATAAATGGAGCTACAATTATTGATAAAGAAAGGGAGGCCCTCCGTAGACCAATGGAGGAAGCCATTGACTTTCTTGCATTGGAAAATGAGCATAATATTGCCAGGAATTTATTTCTTCAACTTAAACTGTAAGTTTTACTCATCAGCATTGTACAACTCAACTAGCCGTTACTCCCCGTGGTCTCACGAGGCTAGAAAATTGATCACCACACTACAGCGCTTCCCAGATATTAATCAGACGAGGGTCCCACTGAAGGGTCAAACCTTGTATCAAAATGCACTGGTAGAATAAACCATATTCATTAACAAACAATAACTGTTAATGTAATAGTGACTGTGTAGTACGCAATGTGGTCGGACCTGAGACTTATGCAGTCTCGGAATAGTGTGGTGTAGGAGAACAACCTCTACTTGGAGGTTTCAATTAGTTTTTTTTTGTTTAATTGGGGGAAGGATTTTTGGGAATTCAGTAAAACTGCATTGGTCTAAAGAGGAGATTGATTTCTCCTCTCGATTTTTGATGAGCATGTATCTTGATGTTTGATGAGTGTATCTTGTTGATGAGCGTATGATGTGTGTTCTGACCTTGAAAGTAGGAACCATTATGTATGATTTGTGTTATATAAATAAATAAATAAAACCCATAAGGTACACTGTGATGATGTAGGTACGGACACTCATTATAACACTCATATTATAACGATAACAACTATAACATGTGTTAGTGAAAAGGACTGCAATTCTGTTCTCATACTCTGTCCTGTTTTGTTTAATAAAACCAATATTATTCTTTGTTTAGACTTCCCTATTTCACCACATACACATAATTAGTTGGCAGGCTGATAAAATGGTCTGGGATAAAAGCTTCACAAGAATATCTACACCATCTACTAGAAGTAACCAACTATATTATAGTAGATGGTGTGTAAAATAATTATGTTTACCTCATGGGTTTTATTTATCGCCAAATGGGCTAGAAAAGTCAACTGCGTGCCCCTCTTTACTCTTTGTCAATTATATCTCTCTCCAGTTGTCGTTTCCAGTCGTACTTGAAAACATCGCAAATTTTCGATCATTTTAGAACGTGCCATTTCCCAATATTTAATTTTTTAATAACATCAACTGTGTGTCTTGTTCCAGTCTGAAAGCTACACAATTAATAGAAAATCTCAAAGCTGAGAAGAAAGTGCTTGATGAAGCTATGGCTGAAGTTCATGCCAAACTGAACAAATTCAGAGCTCAAAAACTTGCCATGCAACAAGAAGACTGCTCCAGAGTAAAGTAATTTTGTTGGTCTACGTCAAGCAGTTAGTGTTCAATTGAGCTATTCTCATGAAAACGTAATTACATTCGCATGTCTCAATTTTAGAAAACTTGGTGCTTGGAGAAAACTAAAAGACCAAATCAGCGATGCCCTAGCTAAGAAGGAAAGTGCTATCACTATCACTAAGTGTGAGATAGCTCTTACAACCAAAACCCGTCAGAAAGCTATTGAGGCAAAAAACCAAGAGGAAGAAAAGGTAATTTCTGTTTTAACTCCTGAATTTGGCCACTTTGTTGTTGGAAAAGTCTGTATTGTGTGATTTGGAGACTTGTGGTGTTGGCGATATATTTGTAACTGGATAGAGAAGTGCCGGTTGGTAAGATCGAGAGAAGTACATACGTATTGTTTGCTGAGAGGCTCCAAGCTGTGAGTATTTCATGACAATGATAGATGGTTGAGCTACGGTTGGATTCATTTCTATTGCCAACCGAACTGACTTTATAATATTAGATTTTTTTTGCAGTTACGAGAATACGAGAAAATTTCAGAGAAAAATAAGAAGGAAATTGAAGAGTTGGAGGTGATTGCAAAGAAACTAAAATTGGATCGGGAGAGGGCTGACAAGGAAGTCGAAGAAGTTTTGGCGGGACTTCAAGCCGAAACTCAGGGACTTCAAGACAAGAGAGACGTACTTCTTGCTCAGCTCACCGGCCTGCGAAAGACGAAAGATAGCGTTAAGGCTGCTGTGAGTATACATAAATACACCAACTAGTTTGTGGACTAAACTAAAATTGACGCGAGAATTGTGGACAAAACGCCTCCCAATCGTAGTGCAGTTCCTTGTGTCTTTTGGGAACTAACAGAATTGTCCAATTTACTGTCGCTAAAGCGCTCAGAGTAAGATTTTGAGCATACAACAAATATCAGAGCTATATGGTTAACATGGTAAGGGTGAAAACCCACGTTTTTGAAGCTATATGACTCGGCTCCCTTTAGACCTAATGACTTGAAATATCCAGGGCTTTCTATTATCTACGACAAGAAGATCCACACCAAATAATGTTTGTGAGTTTATCACATTCCCCCCCCCCCTTCCGTTTTAATAGCGAATGTAATCCTCCAAATATCTTGGTGGCCGCCTGTTCCTCTGCGGATGTTCCCTCGGAGTCTCAGGCCCTGGTAAAGGTCTCGCAATCGTAGTGCAGTTCCTTGTGTCTTTTTTTTTTTTTTTTTTTTTTTTTTTTAATAATTCGAAAACTTTATTGTTGATTATCAACACTACAGTTGTGCGCAACAATTGAGATATAGTAGGTAAATGGATTACCTAATTAACATGTAACATGATTGTAGGTACCAACCCAGCGATTGTCCTACTTGCTGTACTATGAAATTGTGAAAACAGTAATTTAACAGTAATAAATATATAAATTGATTAACAACAGACACTCATTCTAACAACAGATAACGAATTACAGGAAGTCTTGGGGTCTTTTTCGTTTTAAGCGACGGTGGTTTCGGGGGGGAGGGCCGTTGTCGCTTAGATCCACGAGAAGTGTATTGGAGTGCTGTCTCATCGATGAGTGGAGGTTGGAGTAGGCATATTGCAGCACAGAATGTATTTCCGGTATGTCCAGATCAGCGTGTAATGTAGAATTACGGACGTACCACGGCGCGTCCGTGATTATTCGCAATACCCGGTTTTGCGTAGTCTGGATGCGTTTCAGGTGACTATTTGCGGCGGAGCCCCATATTCCACACGAGTACATCCAAATTGGGCGAATTAATGAAAGGTATAGTAGTCGTTTGGTGTCAAGGCTGAGTGAGGATTTGCTTCCAAGTAGGCTTTTAAGCTGATTTATTCTGTGGCGAATCTTCCGAACGAGCTGCTCTATGTGTTGTTTCCAGGATAGCGTCTTATCCAAGGTTAGGCCCAGATATCGCACTGACTCCTCAACTGGGATAGGTTCATTATTTAAACAGATTACGATGGGGGCAGTTCGTCTGCGTCGGAGCGTGAAGTTGATCAGGACTGATTTGCCAGTGTTCATTATCACTCTCCATTTGCGGCACCAGTTTTCTATTAATTGCGTAAAGTTTGTGTCTTTTGGGAACTAACAGAATTGTACAATTTACTGTCGCTAAAGCGTCTGATAGTGCTACAGGTTGGGGCTCTTGAGGCACCGATATGAGTTCGGGAGGGTCTGGTTGGAGAGCAGGACGCACTTGCGAATCGTCCTGTGTTCCGGTTGTTGGGATTTTTTGGTTATGTCTCAACGCCTACAGGAGCAAGCTGCCTGAGAGAGACTGTAGTTTCCCTACCGTCGGGAAGGCGTACGTGGGCGTAATGGGGAGTTGACTCAACGAGCTCTACTTTATCCACCAATGGTTCGTACTTGCTCGCTCTGACGTTCCTTCGCATCCACACAGGCCACGGGGTAGTCAACCATTTGTGTTTGAAGAGGCGTTCATGAAAAGTCTCGTTTGCTGACGTACAGAGGAGCGACCTAATAGCATGTAGAGCTTGTGGGAGTACAGTTTCCCAATGTCGTGCGTCAATGTGCGACTTGTGGCAATCCTATTCTTTGTAAGGTAAGTCTTTAGCTCTGTAGACATGAAAGAGCTACCCTGGCGGGCCAAAAATCGAAAACAACAGCTTCAAGTTTTTGATAATGGAGGCAGATGACGTATCCTTGCATGGGAAAGCAAATGGGAACCGTGAATACTCGTCAACTACCGTTAAGAGATAACGATTACCCGAGCTTGTTGGAAGAGGTCCAGAAATCTAAATTGAGCCTCTCAAACGGAGAAGTCGCTTTAATCAAAGCTCCTTGATACTGTGTGAATTGTGGCTTGATCTCGCAGCATACCGCACATTTTCTGGTGGTTTCACAGATCTCCGAAATAGAAAATGGAAGGTTTTTACTTCGGATCCAATGAAACATTCGTTAACCCCTGGATGACAAAGCATGTTGTGAAGGTCGTCCAAAGTGGGATGGCTGCTGGCAATTGTGGAAGAGCAGAAGCGGGAGAAAGCGTCAACAGCTTTGTTCTCACTTCCTGATCTGTAGATGATGTCAAAGTGGTAGGGTAACAGCTCAACTCGCCAACGCTGGATCTTCTCATTTTTGATCTTGTTCTTGATTTTCGAATTGAACATGAAAGAGACCGCCTGCTGGTCCGTTATTATTTTAAAAGGTCTACTCAGTAGGAAGTGCTTCCAACGTTGAATTGCTTCAACAATGGCGTACTGCCGCCGTAAGTTAAAACCACCTATCTCCATTTTTTTTCATGTCGAGAAAAATGCAGTTAAGTGAGGAAGGGGGCCCAGATCATCAAACTGGAGATAAGATAAAGTCTTTTTTTCGAACCTTTCCAATGGTGATAGGAAATTCTACCTTGGCAGAAAAGACGCGCCACGTCGAGATCTACGCAGCCATGTGCCCAACTCCAAAAACACCAAAATGGTCGATAGGGGACTTTATCTTAGCACGGCAGCGTAGGCCTCCTTTTCGACCGCTGAATGTCTTTGTTCGGTAGCTGAAAGTGTCCTTGAGAAAAACGCCACTGGACGACCAAGTTGCGTGAGCACTGCAGCTATTGCATGATAAGAAGCATCAGTCTCTACAACAAAGTCCTCGTCCTCTTTGACGTGGTGGATCGCTGAGCCTGCAACAAGTTTCTTCAGCCCCTCAAAGGCTTTTAAAGCATCACCATCCAAAGGGAATTTTTCACATCTCACAAGGGGATGAATTTTCTCAGAAAAGCCTTTGATGAATCGAGCATAGTGCGCAAACATGCCTACAGCTCTTCTAAGAGAAGGGATGTCCTTTGGAGGAGGGTAGTTGAGGAGAGGCTTCAGCCTTTCGGGATCTGGCTGTATGGAATGGTTAGCTACTGAATAGCCCAACAACTTGATGGAGGAAAGATTGAATTTACTTTTCGACATGTTAAGCGTTAGGTTATATTTCTCAACTGCCTTGAGAAAGTTAGCCAAGTTGCTGTCATGGTCTGCCTGTGAGAGCCCACAGATGGTGATATCGTCGAGGTATGCGAATGTCCCTTCTAGCTTTTCAGAGTCTATGATGCCCTGAACCACGCGTTGGAATCCAGGCACTCCGTTGGTCACTCCAAAAGGAATCCTCCTAAATTGGTACAGATTACCATTAGCCTCAAACGCAGTGTAGGCGCGATCAACCTCTCGTATCGGGACTTGGTGATAAGCACTCTTCAAGTCAATGGTGCTGAAAACACGATTTCCTCGACTCTTGGGATAGGGAAGGCATCCAGTAACGTAAACCTATTTATCGTTTGTGAATAGTCAGTGCACAAACGCTTCTTTCGGTTTCCTCCAGAAACAACTACGATTTGTGCACGCCATGGAGAAGTACTTTTCTCAATAATGCCATTTGTGAGTAGCTGCTAAACTTCTTCGTCAATGAAACTTCTGTCTTCTCTAGAGAAACGAAGCGATTTGATAGCAATGGGTTTTATAGGTTCAAGCAGATTCGTGAACAACTCTGCTTCTGGGACTTTGGCCATAGCAACGCTACAAATATCAAGAGGAGGTCGAGAGCCTTTGAAATTGATAGTGACAGCTTTGTACTCTTGAAGAACGTCAAGGCCTATGATAATGTCCGCACAAGAGAGTGGAAGGACCGAGAGTTTGAAATGTGGGAAAATATGGTAATCCAGCTTGATGCTAGCATAACAACAGAATTGAATTGGGCATGTTAAGGAAGTGGAGGCCATTGAAATGGGGCTCGCACGCTCCTTTTGTAACGGAAGACCCATTCGACGAGCAAAGCCTTCGTCTACGAATGTCGATGAGCTGCCACTGTCAATAAGTGCTTTGGCTTTGGTGCCATTGATAAGAACATCTACCACTGATTTTGACAGACATTTAGGAGCAGCGCAAACAACGGCAGCAGTATTCTCATCAATCACAGCCGTTACTTGCTTCTTTGAACGACAAACGGATGGATAGTGCCCTACTTTAGTGCAATTCGTACATAATATTATAACATATTATGTTGTCTTTAGCAGGGCTACTCGAGGATGTTTCGCTTTCCCACAAAAAAAGCATTTTCTTCTGTCATTCGTTGCAGATGAAGCTGCGTGAACGGATGAACGGTCAGATGCGTCAGGCGGGCTATTCGGCACGGCATTCACAACAGGAAATGCGCTATTGTACGAGGTGGAAAGAATCTGGGCTGTTTCCAGAGCTAGTGCTTGCCTATATGCTTGCTCAAGCGTGAGAGTTTGATTCTCTAACAAGCGACGGCGAATGTCAGACGATGTTAGTCCTCTAATGAACGAGTCCCTAACATGATCGTCCTGGTTTTCGGCTGCGGATCTAGCTTGGAATTGACAATCTTGGCAAAGCTGATTTAATGCCCTATAATATTGGCCGACAGACTCATGAGAGCCTTGAGATCTCGTAGCTAACTGGTGGCGGGCAAAAATCTCGTTGATCGGTTTTACAAAGGTGGCTTTAAGGATTGCAATAGCCGCCTCATAAGTATTTGCCTCGCTAATCATTGCAAAGATAGGTGGAGCTACATGGTTCATTAGTAAATCGAGTTTACCTTCTTCGGGAAGTGGTCCAGGAACGATCCTGACGAAGCTTTCAAAGGTGCGGAACCAATGTTTCCACTCGAGTGCCGCAGTAGCTGTGTTTGGATCCAGTTCAAGACGATTCAGGCGTAAGAGCCTACCCATTTTGAATTTTGTTCAATAAATTGAAATAAAGCTGACCTCGATAATTAAGGCTTTATTGAACAAAATTCAGGCATAGAATGAAATGAATAATTTGAATTCCGTAACTATCATAACAACTAGCTTTTCCATGACAACTAGCTAGGAAGCACAAATAATGTTTGTGAGTTTATCACACCTTCAAGCACGCAAAAACGGCTCAATGGATCGAACCCTTCTCCCGTATTGAAATGTTTCCGTTATCGGGGAAGGACATAGGGGGGTTCACTTCCGGATCCGATGCATAGGGGTGGGGGTTTATAGGGAAGCCGAAATATAAAAATCTGAAATTCTTTCTTCCCATGAGACAGATGAATATTATTGTCGGTATTTAAGATTATAAGGGTTCGTAAAGGGACTTGTAAGAGGTATAATCCGTAAAGCGACTGGTAAGAGTGGCAGATGGATCCATCCCGAGTTCTGCCCGTCCGGGACAGGTAACAGAGGCGACGGGCCCGACAGCTAGTATAATGTAATGTCATGTAGTAATTAATTTCAACAGCGTAAAAAAATCTCGTGGCCAAACGTGTTTCACCTGCTGTAATTACTTTCTATATGCTAGCAGGTGCAAAACTGAGGTGACAGGTTTATTTCTTTTACTAAGATGCTCATGAGTCAATTGTATTACGAGTTTCTTATCATTTCTTTCCAGGGTGGTTTACATGATATTGCACCTGAACACGACTGCGCCGTTTCAACAGCCAGCGATCTTTCAGATCACATTGTTACTGACACTGTCGACACTGCTCAGGGTACGGTATTGGGGCCTATATTGTTTCTCTTGTATATCAATGATCTGATGAATCTTGACATTCATGGGCAAATATTCGGCTTCGCTGGTGATACGGTAATTGTGTTTTGGGGCAAGGATTATTCAGATCTGATTGACACCGCCAACTCTGAGACACTTCGAGTTAAATGTTGGATTGACAGGTAAAACCTGCATACGTCACTTTTCATTGGTAATAGAGGATTCCCGTCAAGTTTCACTCGCCGTTTTCTTGCCTTAGTGGGCAATTGAGTTGTGCTCCTATTCCATTTAGTAGAGAGTGTAGATATTTAGGCTCATAATTGATGAATTGTTAGGCTGCGAAAGCTGTACTATGGTTTTATGAAATCCGCTCTTTTCAATCTATATTATGGCCTCGTCTATTCCATAATTAAACATGGAATTTTGCTTTGTGGTGGTGATGGTCAAACTTTACAATTAAAAAGTTCAGATAATTCAAAATCGATTATTAAGAATAATTCTTAATAATAGATTATATTAATAATTATTATATTGAGTGAATGCTCCAGATATTCGATAGCACTTCTCTATAAGCAGTTCCATGTTTAAAATGTACATCAAGTTTTTCAAACTCCGTCTTGTATAATGTATTCTCTACTGGTATTAGTTTTCCCTGATCATTTCGCACCTCATGAATAGTAGTGTGACAAGTCAAAAATCTTATATGTTGGGAAAACGCCTTTGAAGCTTTGGGTCCCAAATATTGCTGAAAATTTCGTTGAATTACTATTTCTAGGGAAGTCTAGCCACCTTCTCCATCAACAACTAGCGACTTGAAAAAATTCTGGATAATTTTGTTGGGTAAATTGGGAAAACGTATTGAGTGGTTGCATTAGTATCTTCGATTTTTATATTCATTTCCAATGATTTTCCCTGATTGTTTACCTATTTGTGAACTTTTTCGTTACATGATATGTAACACAACTCTTCAGTCTTTATAACTCAACTTTTATTAACTAGGCACTTGAGTTTGCTTATGGAGTTGGAAATGTAATATGAAATGGAATATCACTATTCGGCTCTACCGGTTTGAATCCTATGTAACGTTTGGTCTCTGTGTCTTACTCAGAATTCGAAGACGCTACAGCTGAATCCAGTCTAGTTCAAAAGGAAGTAGACAAGCTTACAGCACAAATCGAGGACATCACAGGCAGCCGAATGAAAGAAGCACAGAAGAAATTGGACAGTGTGACCAAGAAATTGGATAAAGTAACTACCGAAATAACTAAGCTTTCGGTGGAAAACAAAATATCGGCAAGGTTAGTCCATGTTATGTTGATAGTTACAACCTTAGTCCATGACTTTTGTAACAAATGTAACATTTTTAACATTGTTATCACATACAAACAAGTGTCAAGGTCATCAAGGGTTTGCTTCTCTGCATTAGTGACGGGTGAAACTATCTTCTTAGCGAATTTTCGAATTGTTTTATATATATATTTATGTTCGAGTATGTGTAATTCCAGACAATAACTCTCGATAGAATTGAGATAAAAAGTCCAAATTTGTACAAAAAATCTGTCTTGGCAATCGAAAGGCTAAGTTTGTAGAACATACAGGGTGAAGTTAGAATAATTCTCATTAAAACAATATCTCATTCCGTTCTCAAACCGGAGCACTTTGAAGATGACTTCACAATGAGATATTGCAATTCTGACTTCACCATCGTGTTCAGCGTTGAAAAATCTATTAACTGAGGTGTTACTCGGCAAAAATGGAGACACAATTTTTCATGATTATAGTGGTCTTATAATTAATACAAACGACATTGGGGAAACTATCGTTAGTCAAAGAGCTACTCATACGACATACACGCATTGACTGACTCACCCTCACTTTTCGACAATAGCAGTGCATTTCATTGTTGTCTACACGATTGAGGCTAGAGAAAAACGCCAGAATTCTAGGCTTACAATGAGCCAGAAAGTAGGAATAATGAACGGAATTTCTACTGCTGAGTCTTCAAAAGGGCCTCAAGGATTTCCAACTCATCTGAATCACATAGAACCGATCCCGTGTAATGAATTTTCTTTAATCTTGTTCCTAGGAATTCCAAGAAGTCCTTATCCAAAGTTCAGGAACTTACATTAGAAATTACTGAAGCTGACAACAGTTTGAAAATGAATGAAGAGCTACTTGAAAGACTGAAAGAGATTCACGATAATGATGAGACGCTGAAAGAACTATCTGTGAGTTTCCTACTCGAATGAAAGATGATGTAATCCATTCTACTGTTATGTTGGAAGACCAACATTAGGTTCAACAGAAATCAACTGTCATTACTGAGTATGGAGTTGTCAACAAGCATGAGTACCCTTGATTTTAAGTGAGAGATGTCAATTGGTAAGTCTGCTTGTTGAAAATTCTATACTCTGTAATGGGGTATTGCTGTGAACATTATAACCAGAACGTAGCATACCACCTGAAACGGATGATACTTAAAAAAATTGTTGAAATTGACGAAGTTTTCCTTCCTTACCTCCTCGCACGTTCAACATTTTCAAAGCAAGTCTCACTCGATACGGTATTTATTTTGTTCAATAATATCCCTATTATGTGCAATGTTTTACAGGGTAAGATGAAAAGCGAAGAAGCAGACATTAAAGCAATCCAGACCAAAATCAAGGATATAATGAAGGAAGAGAACCGAATTAGATCTTCGAAAATTGATGAAGAAGAAGAATTGAAAAAGAAAATGATTGATGCTACTTCAGCTCTACCTGCAATTAAGAGTGAGGTAGGATCTGCTTTGGCTCTTTTAACGTGGAACATGTTTTTACGGGCGTGATTCGGTTTGGAAGAACGTGGTCGTCCTGTCCCATGTCCCCCACAGTCTCCACACATTTGGCCATGTTCTCTTCTGCCACGCCCCCACCTTCTTGCCTCTCCCCAGGGCTTGAAACGGTACCTTACTAGTCCTTCAATGTTCCTCCATGTGTTTCTATAGTGTCACTAGTCAGTGTCAAGTCATTGTGGGTGGCAAGTGTGAGTTGCCTTGCGCATTAGTGAGGATTGTTCTTCTAATACTATGTTTCCTCTGTTATTATGTAGGTACTTATTTGAAAACATCTAAACTGCAATAATCTCGGGTAGACACCCCTAACGGCAACGTTTTTTTTAGAGAATGGGCCAGATACAAAATGAAATGTAACTTCGAATTACATGTACCTTTGGATTTGCAGATCTCAAACCTGAAGTTGAACCAAATCCCATTTCGACCACCTGTTCCTGATCTCATGACTTATACTTCAGAGGAACTTGCCGCTCTTGACGAAGCAACCGTTTACAGGTCACTACTCGAAAAACACGAACAATTGACATCGTTAACTCCAAATCTCACCGCTATAAAAGAATTCAACGAAAAGGTTGGTTCTTGCAACTTTATGTGAATGTTATCTCCTTGCGTAGAAGGCAGTATGTGAATTATCAATGTTGTGGTTGTTTTCCAGGATGAGCTTTACAAATTAAGACAAAACGAGTTGAAAGAGCTGAATGAAAAACGAGAAAAAGTGCGCCTCGGGTTCATAGGCGTACAGAAATCTCGTCTGAACGAGTTCATGAAAGGGTTCACAATTATTCGTTCAAAATTGAAGGAAACGTACAAAACGATCACTCTCGCTGGGGACGCTGAGTTAGATTTTCCCGGCATTCTTGATCCGTTCTTCGAAGGGGTGGCTTTCAGGTTAGTCAAGAATTTTGAACAAAGGAAAATATATCCGCTATTGAATTCATGGTGAGTAATAAAAGATCCATTGTTGGATTCAATGACTGTATCTGTATCAGTGAATCTTTTAAACTTTCCTACTGATGAACACGATAATATTCTCATTGCTAAGTTCGTCTTACCTAACAATATTCCATTACCATTTCTCATTTTTTATTTTTTAATCGTTCAGAGTTCGACCGCCACACAAATCCTGGATGGACATATCGAAATTAAGCGGCGGAGAGAAGACGCTCTGTTCCCTCGCCCTAGTGTTTGCTATAAATTATTACAAACACAGTCCCCTTTATGCCATGGACGATATCGATGCCGCTCTTGATTCCAATGGTGTAACTAATGTTGGTCTCTATATCAAGGTAAGAAGTGAAACGAACTCATCTTTTCTCTTGTACTAACAAACATTTTGGCCAAATTTTGGAAATTCTCTAAATACCACGTCATATAAAAGAGGAAAGAACTAGGGCTCGATTGATAATAATACCAATGTTTCTATGTATTTTCTTCGCGAATTCGCACAAGGGAGGAGGTATGATCTCAGCTGGAGTTAATTGAAAATAATCGAACTCCCAGGCCAACTCAAGGTCAGTTTGCAGTGCTTGTTCTGGAATGCGCAGTGCGTGTCCAGTTCCGTAATTCATCAGAACTGGGACGGAAAATCCAGGGGGAGTTCCGGAACATGTGGAACCGCGTTCTGTACTGCAAACGATTTCCTGTGTGGTTGTTTGTAACCTCACTCAACTCGTGGTACTTGTGCTGCTCGTGTGCCCGTGAAGCAATTATAATACGTACCTACTTAACTATTACCTACCCAATTTTCATGGAATTAAATAGTCGTTTCGAGAGGAATCCAAGTTGAGGATCCTTCGGTCTCTGACAATATTTGGCAGAGACATACAAAGGGAGTTTACAGCCAGTGGTATCGCGGTGAAAGTGCCATGTTATAGTTAAAACACGGAGAAAATCGCCATTTCTTATTTAAATGAGTTAAAAATGATATTTCTCATGAGGTCAGACAGCGTTCATAAGCCCGTAGCTGTTTAATTTTGTTTTTCTGCATGAGAATGACGTATTTCACCGTTAAAAAAAACCTTATTCAAAATGTCCGTCAAAACACCTCTGATTAAAATGCATTTTATTCAATTTTCGGAGTTGTTAGGCCCCATTCTGAAGAAAGATCATACTCGAGTTTTCTGTTTACCCCTCACAAAAAGAAAATGGTGATTTGTTGCACAACTCCTCGTCGTCGAACCTTGGCGCAATTTCTTTGGGAAAATTTGAGTTTCGTGGATGTAGACGAGATCAAACTACAACTTCGATGTCGTCCTCATTGTCTACAAACCACAATATTTCACCACCGTTGTCGAGACAATCGCTTTACGACGAGCTGCGACTGGTTGTCATTTTGATGAAGAAATTCAACTAGAGTATTTTAAAGATTGACTTACAACCAAATAAATTGTTCGCGCGGCAACCAAAGCCAAAGAGAGCGTATTGGTTGTTTCCTCCACAAGTTCTAAAACATTTGTGAAGTGCACATGCGTCATCTGCGTTCTGGGGTTCTGGCATTGCGGAACTGGGTTCCGGAACTGCAAACGACAAAACTCGACTGCGCTTGCGCAGAACCGTTTCAACTTGCAGAACGCGCACTGCAAACAAAGCTCCAGTGCCCCATTGATAGGTACCTAATCAGCGTGTCCCAATTCATAAGCGGTTCCTCAGTTGAACCAATAGGCCTGTTCCTGCCCCTTTAGTTCTTTAACCAGTTATCTAACCATTTTGGCGCATAACCCAGTGCGCACAAGTATAGCGTTCCAGCCGTTTTCAGTTACGAAACTTTTCTCTCGCTTCACCGTTCCAGCCGCGACGAGTTACAGAACAGGTTTACCAGTTAAATAACTTTCTTCACTTGACCAGATTCCAGTTATTAAAGTTATATTATGGTAACCTCACTGTTACCTCCTTGAAAATTCACTTCTCACGGAATCCTCTTGAAGGAAGAAGGACTTCTCCGCTTCTACTTTAACTGGTTAAAGAACTTCTTGGTGGCTGGAACAGGCCTATTAAATCGTCGAAAATGAAGAATTAACAAGGTTTTCATTCTCTTTCGACTCCCCCAATAAAATGGTGCTTGTATCAAATATCATTTCAATTTCAGGAGCAGGCCAAGAACGGCCAGTACATGGTCATCACATTGCGATCCAACATGTACGAACTCGCCGATCTTCGGCTGGACATGGACAATCAGTGAAATTGCAGAAAGACCCACGTTTCTTCACTTTAAAACAATTGTTTTCTACTTTTGACCACATTTTCAGATTCAGCGTTATTTTCTACATACGCCTACTCCAAATTTGTAATAAAAAACGAACTCTTAAGGACCGCAATTGCAGTTCAAACATTGATTTTAAATAAATTAAATTTTTGAAAATAGTTGTACGTGCATTTCCAAAAAACGTGCTGGACGCTGGCAAATCTTACGAAAACTTGCAAATTTAATTAGCTTTCCAAAGGTATGGTCGAATTTGCGATTCCTTATCGATTTTATGGAGAAATTCAAGTTCAATGCGGAAAAACAGTAGGCACCTACAAAAATACGAGTACTTACCAGAATATTAATAGAAAAATCACCAGTCACACAGCATGACTATAAGAGCGAATTTTCGAAGAAATAATTGGTTTTATGTGAAACGTCTCCATCAAGGAACATGAAGTCCATGTGCTCAAGTTTGAAAGCGGAATAAGATAATATTATATTATAGCAATTCTGACTTCCCTATCTTATTCAGCGTGTAAAAACCTTTAAAATGAGGTGTCACTTGACAGACCGTTTGAGAAAACGGAATGAGATACTGCAATTCTGAAGTCACCGTCGTGTTCAGCATAAAAAAACCTTTTAAATGAGGCTTCACTTGTCAGAATCTTTCTTTCTGGGAATTGATGAGGAATTTCCTCCTAAAACTCCCCCAAACCCTCCCTTAGAGTGGCCCGATTCTGCCCATCTACGAACTTGACCTGTCGATTGCCAAGACAGATTTTTTGTGCAAGTTTGAACTTCAATTCAATCGAGAGTTATCATCTGGAATGACACATACATAAATAGCATACCACCACCCAGTTAGACAACAATTCGCCCGAATATCATCTCACTATTCAGTTCTACAACAATTTACCTAAATAGCATCTCACTCTCCATTTCTACAACAATTCACCTAGATAGCATACCACCATCCAGTTTTCACTGATGATAATTCTGATGGTAATCCTGCATCTTTTGGATTCATCTGAAATCACCAACTGCCAATGGAACAACTTTGGCTTTACTTTAGTCAAACTTAGACTTATCATACTCAGCACTCTTACCCATTTCCCGGCCAGCCTGTGCTCTATCTTGATCTAAAGATACTTTTGAAATTCCAGTAACCTCCTCTCCTGCAATGGCGAGTTCCCTAGGTCCAGATATTCGAACAAACACGAGGTCTATGGAGGAACATTTAGTGACTCCATGAGGGGCGCGATTGATTGCTAACTGCTAACATCACCTACAGCTTGCTAATTGCTAACATCACCTACAGCTTGCTACCAAGAAGTATTATCATAGACCTCTACAACTGTCAACATATCTTTCAAAACTCTCATCCGTCTTTCTACCTACTCATTACTTCAGTTTGCCCCAGTTGGCACGAATTACATTATTAGCATCTACATTTTTAGTGTGGATCCACTCAATCCATCCACTTATTCAAGCTTGTATCAACTTAGGAGATTATTGATCGTATCAACTTAGGAGATATGATTGATTGTATCAACTTAGGAGAAACTGCGAATCATCTACCGCGGATGTCAAGGTGAAATTAGTTCAAGTAATGCTGTTTCAAGTTGTCTACAGTACTTTTATGTACATGGATCATGCAGCAGAACAAGTTAATAAATTACAAGTTGCACAGAATGCCTGTCTGAGATTTTCAATAAAAATACCACTGTTTGCGCATGTAAAAAGTTGGGCTAGTTGAAAATAAAATAATGGAGAACCTTCCATGCCCGAGTATTGCTGCGCAAGATACTCAAAAATAAAGTTCCTGATTACCTGTACAATAAATTTGATTATATGTCTGATGTACATAGTAGGAGCGCTAGATCAGTAGATAAATTATTACAAGTTCCAATGCACAGAACAGCCATTTACGCTCAGTCTTTCAGGATTAGTGCGATACAAATCCATATTGAGTATCATGATTATTCAAATAAAACTCGTCTATAGACTATGGCAATATTCACAAAGAAATCTAAAGATCTGCTAGGTACCTCCAACATAATATTTCATTCATCATATTACGATTGAAGAAAATTTCTTCAATCGTAATATGATGAATGAAATATTATGTTGGAGGTACCTAGCAGATCTTTAGATTTCTTTGTGAATATTGCCATAGTCTATAGACGAGTTTTATTTGAATAATCATGATACTCAATATGGATTTGTATCGCACTAATCCTGAAAGACTGAGCGTAAATGGCTGTTCTGTGCATTGGAACTTGTAATAATTTATCTACTGATCTAGCGCTCCTACTATGTACATCAGACATATAATCAAATTTATTGTACAGGTAATCAGGAACTTTATTTTTGAGTATCTTGCGCAGCAATACTCGGGCATGGAAGGTTCTCCATTATTTTATTTTCAACTAGCCCAACTTTTTACATGCGCAAACAGTGGTATTTTTATTGAAAATCTCAGACAGGCATTCTGTGCAACTTGTAATTTATTAACTTGTTCTGCTGCATGATCCATGTACATAAAAGTACTGTAGACAACTTGAAACAGCATTACTTGAACTAATTTCACCTTGACATCCGCGGTAGATGATTCGCAGTTTCTCCTAAGTTGATACAATCAATCATATCTCCTAAGTTGATACGATCAATAATCTCCTAAGTTGATACAAGCTTGAATAAGTGGATGGATTGAGTGGATCCACACTAAAAATGTAGATGCTAATAATGTAGATGCTAATAATGTAAAACTGGCTAATCTCATCTTGATCAAATTAGCCCTCTTCGGGTCCTGGGAGGATATGATTCGATCAAAGAGAAATTCCTTCTGATAATCGAGCTAGTATAATTTCAATCTTGCAGAAATTAAATATTAGTGAAATAGTAATTATCCTTGATTGAAACTGCCATGAATCGATTTAAATGTTGGTATATATACCTACCATATGGATACCTATCCAATAGCAAATAGAAGCCACTAAATTTAATTTATTTTGTTGAAGTTTTTGTAGCAGACAAGCTCTATATTCATGTTGCGGAAATATTTTCAAAATGACTGATTTATATTCTTGATGTAGGTATGATTCATTCATTTGCATGATTCATATCCTGTGAGAAAGGTAGAGAGGACTGCAAGGTCCTATTTTATGCAGGTAAATGAACGTATTCATTCATTCATTCGCTATCTTTTCCCAAGTGTCATGGTAGGATATGAAGGCTGTCTTCTGTTGTAGTTGATGATAGCCACTAACAGTTATTTTTCAATTATCTGATTTTATCAAATTCTCTCCTTTGCTGTTTTTCTGGCCATTGCTGATAAAACTAATTTTTTTCTAGTTCACGTTGGCACTTATCGTCAGTTTGTACATCCGGTTATTGCTAATCATACTAACTAAAGATCTTTCAATCAAATGGTGAACTCACTAGTTTTGACAAGGGTTTTCAATGAAAATTAGTCGAATTTCTGCAAGATTGAAATTATACTAGCTCGATTATCAGAAGGAATTTCTCTTTGATCGAATCATATCCTCCCAGGACCCGAAGAGGGCTAATTTGATCAAGATGAGATTAGCCAGACAAAGGCCGACTCGTTCCTTGGCTGCGCCCTTATTCGCCGACTCCTTGCCTCGTCTAATATGTCTTGACACATTGTCACGACATAGTACGATTTTTTTAGCACGATGGCGAAATCAGAACTGCGATATCTTATTCCGTTCTCAAACTGCGATGATAGGGCGGACATAATTTGATTGGCGTAGTAAACAAAAGTTTCTCCTTCCTGGATTTGGTTATCAACTATCTTGACGATAGCCGAATCTGGTGTTTTTTTAATCTTCGTGTCATACTGGGGGAGGAAACTCTTCGATTAATCGTTTGATGAGATAATCGATTATTTAGCTTGAACGTTCGATTATTTAGTCTGAATCGATACTTGAACTAGCGACTGAGCGGCGGCGAGTTGCACCTGCACAATAACAATTTTTCATCCAAAAGTTGTGTTAAATCAGGCAGACTGAGCAGTTGAGGGTCGAAACCGTCTACCTATCATACTGTGAAGTTCACAGTGTGAACTGGGGGGCTCCTCCCCGCGCCAATCGCTTACTGCGTCATTCCGGCGACCCGTTGTGTTGTCCCTGACTGCTTTCTAGCGAACTTTTGCCTAGAATAATTGTGTTCGCACTGAAAATCTATTACATATTAGACTCTTCATAATTCGTATTTGAACACCTGTGTGAACTCGGCGATGGCTGAGACAGTCTTTTTTCAATTGTATATACTTTTCATCCTCCTGTACAATCATTCAAATGCATATAAATATATATAGTGGAGGTTTTTTTGATTAGGAAACAGTAGAGTAGTTTGCGGGTTAGGATGACCAACACTAGTCGTTGTTATCGTTTGGTTTATTGCAACGTTTCTATCTTGGAACAAGATCCTAATCATGCATCCTACAAAACAGAAATATGGGAGAGATATTATGGTTAAATAGAAATGGTGACTTACAGTTTGTAAGTTACAAACTAGTTATGAATGGAATTACTGTGCCGCGACAAAATGTGGAGCAATCGGATAATTATCATGTAAGTTCATACTTGAAAAAAACCACTCTACCAGTTAGTTTCACTAAGGAATGATCTGAATGAAATTCTCATATCGCAAAAATATTTTGTAATTGCAGCTCTTACAGAACATTATCTAGGGAGGCGGAGGCGTCCCGCCCGCCAAGAAAACCGAAGCCCTGATAACCGAAGCGACTTTTCAGCCTCCCGTAGCTCGGCCCCCTGAGTGTCTCGAGAGGGGATTTTTTGTACACCAACTCTCCAGGGGCATGTGGGGACGTAAACCAAATTTCAGCTCTCGGGAGCATCAGGTGTCGGGGGTATAACAGTTTTAAAATCGCTATTTTTCGAATTTTTCGTGTTCTTCTCGTTCTCGTTGTTCTTGTTGTTCATTGACGGGGCTACAGCCCAGCAGACAAAACGGAAGCTGAAATTCTGCACACACCTTTGTTATGCTTTAAGGGAGTGAGTGCCTTTTGTACATGATCTCCTCCTCACCCATCCCCCCACCCCACCCTAATTAGCGGGGAAAGGGTAATTTTCAGGAATTTCCAATGGTCATAACTTCTTCAAAATTGAAGCTTTTTCGGATTTTCTTTTTTATTTTTATTCAGCATTCAGAACTGTTCAATTTCAAATCAAAGCTTCCTAAGGAGGAAAATAAAGGAATTATGATGATTTTCCTATGTTCAACAATAACTGCCGTCAAAATTGTTGGTGCCGTTGGTCCCAAAATGTCCGTTAGGATGTCTAGTATAATATATAGTATAATTGAGCATATTATGCTCAATGATTTTGAACTAAATGTCAATCGATTCGGCTAATCCACTGCCAAAAATACGTGAATAAATCCTACATCTACCAATCTCCGAAAACATCAAAGGTGAACGCTGGTCGTAGAGTTGCACCTGTTTGAGGATCGATAGGAAATTTAATGGGTTTTAGAATGAGCGACACTTTTCCAAACGGTTCTCGAGTTATTCGCGATTTTTGGTCAAAAAACGTGGGTTTACAGCGCAGCATTCACGATCAAAATTTATTAGAATGGAACTTCATACCTGAGGAAATACCACGCTTTTATTGGGGACCCGCCTGTGGGGGAATCGCTGTTGATATTCCCTGACAGCTTCTCAAGCGTTCTGGGTTGTATAGCCATAAACAAGCATCATGTCTGCATATTCAACGTTGCTTAATGAAACAGGCATGGTATGGAAGCGAACAACGAAAACCAACTAATTATCACGAAGAGATTTTTTCCTAACAGTTCGACGGACCTACTCTTCCGTGAACAAACTTGCATCGCTCATTGATAGAAGCGGGTCACAGTTCAAAGACAAGCGGACATTTCGAACACCTACAATAACCATTTTGATAATGAAACAGATTTTACAAGAAGAATAACATGAAATCCGATTTCAAACTCATTTTTTACCTGACGAGTCAATGATTGGTGAACGATTGGTCAATGATTCAAACGTGATTTTCTCTCTCAAAATTGCATTGCAACATTTTTTTGCTTATACCATTGGGAAGCTGACATTTGGGAGCATAATTTGAGACTACAGGCTAAAATTATCATGCCGGATTATAGGGGTCTATGAGCGTTTGAAAGAAGAGGAAATTTCTACGATTTGACAAATTTTTGTTTTCAAATAGATTTTTCACCCATTTTGGCGAATCAAAAACATTTTGTTTTTCATTTGAGGGATTAGAACTTTGTGTTCTTTCTAACGGCGTAACTAGATTTGAATTTTCATGTAAATTAAGGGAGTTATGGCCATTTTAGTGTGATAAAGTCGAAAACACGAAAAAATCTTAAAATTGAAAAAACTCCATTTTTTAGATGAGTAGAAAAAATTACTATAGGACGATGTCGACCTAAACTTAGCTGTAGAATCGATTCCTAGCCCGTGACCGTCACGAAATGAAACACCCTGTATAGGAATCAATCTCTTGGTTTTCATTTATGAAAGTTGGGAAATTTAGCTGGTGGAGTTGGGAAAATTTGGATCCCCCCCCCCCCCCCCACTGGTTTTTGTTCTCGCTACGGCCCTGGGAGTGATGGTCAATGACTCTCCGACCCTTTTGGTTTATTATCTTCGCTAATGAACCTTTGTAATCGACCAAGAAAACAAAACAATTACCCCCCTCAACATTTGAGGGTTTACTTTTCGAGATATGTAGATTCCAAAAATCGAATAACAACAACAACAAAAAATATATCGGTCCTTCCGCCGACCAGTTAGCGTTGAGCAAAAATTACGAAATTTCTTTACGGGTTCGGACCAGCCCCACAATGATCCTTGAACTTTTTATAACATTCGGGGAAGGGGTTCAAAACGAATTTTGAAAATTGCTTAACACGAAAAATGCATAGTTTTTAGTTTATTTTTAATTTTTTGAGACCACCCGCAGCTTTGGACGATCAGCCGTTCCTTCACAATGAGGTTCAAAGTTCGAGCAAATCAAAATTCGTCAACATAAGGGTGAATCATGCGGCAGCCTTTCGAGTCTTATTCTAATAGCACATGGTTTTCAAATATCGATTTGATTAATAATAATTTTTCAAAATATGTCAAATTTTAAATATGAGTCGCAGATGGATGACAATGCAATATTCAGTCGGTTCCCTGACTGAAAAATTGTTTAAACAATACCTATTTGTTTAAACAAAATTAAATTTGGATGTTGAGCTAGTGACATGGGTCGCAGATGGACGACATGCAATATTCACTCGGTTTCATGTCTGTAAAATTGTTTAAACAATACTTCTTTGGTTATACAAATTAACCTTGTATGAAGAGTCTTGAAATTTTAAACATGGGTCACAGATGGATGACAATGCAATATTGTCCACGTTCAATCCCGGAAAATACCCACGACAGCCCACTAAGCATGTCAAAATCGTCACATTTTCCCTAAATATACATATTTAGCTTGGTGGCGTGGAGGTTTAAATTTCTTAGATGTGGTCTGATAGTAAATTTAACCAGCTTATAGTTGGGAAAAGAAAGTTTGGATCGGACAAATATTTTCGGACCTATAGGTAGCGAAAGATGTGGTGGCGAAACTGCTGGACCGAATTTGATGTTTCTGGGGTTCATCGACGCAGAATTTAACGCTCTTCAAGAAAGTAAAGCGTAATACTATTCTATAAAATATCTTCATGACGCCGTGCATATTTAAAGTCAGTTGGGTCCAGAATACCGGTTTCCCGCTTTTCGTTGTTTTAAAGAAAACTATTCGGTCTAGAAGTACCATTCTGATCTAAAATTAAAGTGTATTAAATTATCTTCAAATCATTATTTCACTTTTTTTTCTGTAGGACCAGTAATCTAGCCGGTACGAGACTAGAAAAATGACCGTAATGTAAAATTTGCACTTTTTGGGAAAAATGGGCTTTTTTGCAGAGTTCACCTCGGGTTCTACTTGGTCTACGGAGTTCTACTACCACTGAAATTGTAGGGATTTTTATATATTTTAAAAAAGGGAACAAAGTTTTTCGCCAAGAGGCTGCATAACTAATTGTTTGGCCAAAAACTAAAACTAGTGCAAGCTTTTCACTGTTTCCCGCGCACCACGAACTTAGCACACGGTTTTCAGGGGTGCAAATTTAGGTACACACAACCAGGAAGGGTCCTAACAACATATAAACAAAGTCGTAGATACCTGCGCATATGGAAAATTTGCCGTTTTTTGTGTCTAGAATGACTGGGCTATATATTCAGGAGTACCCATGAAAAGGCAATGGCCATTAACCGTATAGCGAGGTATAGGGTTTTTATCAACGGTTCAGAAGTACTTATCTATATTCGTTACTAGGGAATTACTTACTTTGTAAACATACCACAGTTATCTCATCAAAGATATTGCGCCGGCGAAAAAATAGGTACTCACCTGAAACAAGAAAGAGAAAACAAATTAACATGTATTCGACAAACGATTAGGTGGCACTTCATAAAAATAGTAGTTCGAGGGTTCAAGTAGAGATGTACGAATTACTATAAGAACTAGGTATTTGTAGGCCCAACTAAACATTTTATAGATTTAACCCATAGAAGTCATGAGTAAGTCACCTTGTTGTTGGGACCCAAATGAGTAGCGAGACATCAGAAAAGCACAACAAGTGGAGTTAAAGCCAAAAAACTCTGCAAATTCTTGACACAACGGTTTATTATCTTCCTTGTGCAGATCACCCATCTGTCTATACCAGACTGTATTGCAAATCGGCACCATACCATATTCTCACCGTACTCATACCATACCATACGAATTTCTTTCCTATCATACCAAACTGTATTATACCAAATCATACATACAATAATATACCATACCATACTCATACCATGTCATACAAACCGAGTGAATATTGAAATGTCATCCATTTCTGACCTATATTTAAAATTTCAAGTATCTAGCTCATCATCAAAATTTAATTTGTTTAAACAAATAGGTATTATTTAAACAATTTTACAGACAAGAAACCGAGTGAATATTGCATTGTGATCCAGTTCTGACCTATTTTTAAAATTTCAAGTCAATAGCTCATCATCAAAATTTAATTTGTATTATTACAAAAAGGTATTATTTAAACAATTTTACAGATGAGAAACCGAGTAAATATTGCAATGTGGTCTATCCCCGACTCACGGTTAAAATTTCTAGACTGTAGTTTACCGGGAAGATGACAAAAGGTAGTTTTATTCTGGGCGTCTGAGGGTTGGGTCACATAACGGCCGTTTTCGACGCGAAAGTTTAGTGTTTTTCCTAAACCTTTGCGCGCTCACTGTGAACGAACGGCTGGTCGCACAAAAATCCAATTGGTCTTAAAAGATTCGTAATTTTTTAGGTCATTCAAACGTGAACTGAAAATTACACGTTTCAGTTAAATATTTTGAGATATGACATTGTCGAAATTTTAAATTTCGTTTTGAACCCCTTCCCCTTGACCTAGGGTTATGAAAAGTTTCGAGGACCATTGTGGGGCTGGTCCAAACCCAGAAACCGAATTTCGTAATTTTAACTCAACGCTAACTGGGCAAAGTGGCGCGGACGGCGTACGGCGGACGGACGGATTTTTGGTTTATTATCTTCGATAATGAACCATTGGAATCGCCCAAAGAAAAAAATTTTTTAACCCCCCCTCAAAATTTGTTGGTTTACGTTTCAAGATACGTAGATTCAGAAAATCGAATAAAAAAAAATCCGTCCGTCCGCCGTACGCCGTCCCCCGTCCGCCGTCCGCCGTCCCCCGTCCGCCGTCCGCCGTCCGTGGCATTTTGCCCAGTTAGCGTTGAGCTAAAATTACGAAATTTGGTTTCTGGGTTTGGACCAGCCCCACAATGATCCTCGAAACTTTTCATAACCCTAGGTCAAGGGGAAGGGGTTCAAAACGAAATTTAAAATTTCGACGATGTCTTATCTCCAAATATTTAACTGAACCGTGTGAAGTTTAGTTCACCTTTGAATGACCTGAAAAATTACGAATCTTTTAAGACCAATTGGATTTTTGTGCGACCATCTGTTCGTTCACAGTAACCGCGCAAAGTTTTAGGAAAAACCCTAAACTTTCGCGTCGAAAACGGCCGTTATGTGACCCAACCCCCAGACGCCCAGAATAAAACTACCTTTTTACATCTTCCCGGTAAACTACAATCTAGAAATTTTAACCGTGAGTCGGGGATAGACCACATTGCAATATTCACTCGGTTTCTCATCTGTAAAATTGTTTAAATAATACCTTTTTGTAATAATACAAATTAAATTTTGATGATGAGCTATTGACTTGAAATTTTAAAAATAGGTCAGAACTGGATCACAATGCAATATTCACTCGGTTTCTTGTCTGTGAAATTGTTTAAATAATACCTATTTGTTTAAATAAATTAAATTTTGATGATGAGCTAGATACTTGAAATTTTAAATATAGGTCAGAAATGGATGACATTTCAATATTCACTCGGTTTGTATGACATGGTATGAGTATGGTATGGTATATTATTGTATGTATGATTTGGTATAATACAGTGTGGTATGATAGGAAAGAAATTCGTATGGTATGGTATGAGTACGGTGAGAATATGGTATGGTGCCGATTTGCAATACAGTCTGGTATAGACAGAAGGGTGATCTGTACAAGGAAGATAATAAACCGTTGTGTCAAGAATTTGCAGAGTTTTTGGTTTATTATCTTCGATAATGAACCATTGGAATCGCCCAAAGAAAAAATTTTTTTAACCCCCCCTCAAAATTTGTCGGTTTACGTTTCAAGATACGTAGATTCCGAAAATCGAATAAAAAAAAATCCGTCCGTCCGCCGTACGCCGTCCGCCGTACGCCGTCCGCGCCACTTTGCCCAGTTAGCGTTGAGTTAAAATTACGAAATTTTTTTTATGGGTTTGGACCAACCCCACAATGGTCCTCGAAACTTTTCATAACCCTAGGTCAAGGGGAAGGGGTTCAAAACGAATTTTGATATTTTGAAAATTTCATATCTCGAAAAATTCATATAGAACGGTATGTTTTTTATTTCATATTTAGATAGAGTTTGTCCCGTAGAATTTTTTGAGACCATCCGCAGCTTCGTACGACCAGCCGTTCGTTCACAATGACGGCTCAAAGATTGTGCCTCACAACACGATCGTGTATCAAACTGTTGAAATACAGGTCCATTTTCATACTAACAAGCTCTTTGGAACATCATATGGCTTAAGTGATGTCGAGTTTGTTGTTCTGAGGTGCGTTTCGTGTTTTTTATTCGATTTTCTGAATCTACGTGTCTTGAAACGTAAACCAACAAATTTTGAGGGGGGGTTAAAATTTTTTTTTCTTTGGGCGATTCCAATGGTTCATTATCGAAGATAATAAACCAAAAATTAACCCCCCTCAAAATTTGAGGGTTCAGGTTTCAATATACGTAAATTCCAAAAATTGAATTTAAAAAAATCCGTCCGTCCGCTGTACTTTGCCCAGTTAGCGTTGAGCAAAAATTACGAAATTTGGTTCACGGGTTCGGATAAGTTTCACGATGATCCTTGAAATTTTTCAAAACCCCAAGGGTCCAAAACGAATTTTGAATTTTTAGTCAATGGGAAAGGGCTCCAAATGAATTTTGAATCTTTAAAAATCCAACTTTCCCGAAAATTTTCAGTTCAAGTTTGAACAAGTCCGTGGCACTTTGCCCAATTAGCGTCGTGCTAACATTAAGACATTTGGTTTACAAGTTCGTCCTTGGGAGGAGCATGCAAAATATTATCCTCACTGTACTCATGTTATCAATGTAAAAGGATCTTCCTTTATAAAGGATGTAATAATTACGAATGATTGGAACTAATAAAATTCTATAATTGATCGAATGTTTTCTTTCTTTCTACCTTCAAGTTTGTAAAGGGTGTTTAAGTATAGAAATAATACAATCTTCAGTTTATATATATATAGATCTTTTTATTATAATCATACAGCGCGTCTCCTCCTCTTGGATGTTGAGATCACTTCGTCGTCCGCCTCCTCCTCTTCCGCACCTTCTCGTGTTACGAAGACAAGATTAAACGCTTTGCCCAGGAGACCTTAGTAGATTAGCGAGATATCCCTGAAAATAATGTAGGAAGGTATATGAGTCAAGGGGGTATTCCAATAAATTGATGACATTGATTTGTTTAGGAAGAGAGAGAGGTGGTTAAGAGCAAACTTTTGTTATAACTACTCACCCGCTTTATATGAAGTAATGTCTTCATTTGTATGTAGGTACATTGTGATATCGTCTTAGGAGTGATAATGTCCGGAACTCCTTCTCTCCTTTGAAGGAGATATCCACCTCCACGGTAGCGCCAAAAGTTCTCTGCGCCTTTCTAAAGGCGTGTATAGGGTATAACGCTCCAATCGTTAATTCATTCATACGAATGAATTTGGTTAAGGCTCCCTCTACGGTAAGACGTTCTGCGAGGTAAGTGATCTGTAAGAAGATCACTCTTGTACAATGAATCATCATCATCATTATCATCGGTCAACTCAAGACGGCCACTATGTGCAATAACTATGATTAAGAAAATCTCTCTGTGAACTCACTAGATGTGTGTACGAAGATCGCTGGTGGAAATTATAATTCCACTGTCAGTGATATCCTCTACAAGACAACTAAAATGTGCAAATCTCCTTTATTTGAAAAAAACAAAAGTTGTAAAAGAAAATCAAATTATACCTTTATTTCGGATTCGGCATCCGACAGCGCTTCAAGAACGTTGACGGGATGCAAGAATTCAAAAAGCGGTTGGAATATGGAATTTACGCACCAATTTCTCCTATGAAAATAAAATTGTTTCCACTCATTCACAAATAGCTTTGTAAGCTCACCTTGAACAAAATTCATGTGTTCGAAGTGTTTTAATTTTATTGTTTTCAATACATCAAAGTAGCTAAATTTGCAGTATCGCTCTTTGTCTCTACTCTTTGGCGTAAAAAGTTCTTTTGATGATTGTAAACCGTCCATCTTTAACCACGTCGTTGAAAAATGGAGGTGTATAAGTGTACATGTATGAGTGCATCCCGCGCGCAATTTACACATCGAGGGGTTGGGAAGGTAGGTCGAGCGCATTTTACATCGGCTACCCAGGATTGGCGCGCAGTTTACAATCGCCCTAGTGGTTACGGGGGGGGGGGGGGGCTCCGCCTTTCATGCATTCTGGCATTCACCTATGGAGTATTGTTGCAAGGTAACTACGAAATGCAAAAATTAAATCCCACAATGTCATTCTTGCCGTTTCTTTCTACCTTATGCTACAAATGGTCGTCCTTAGTACTTGGGTGTCTCACTGGGTGATTGGTTGGTTGCCAAACTGTTTCACTACGAATAGCTCACTGGAACTGTACAAAACTATTTAATTGAACGAACATCTTACCTTCAGGAGGGCGAATCTCTGGTCGTCCGTGAGCTCGAGAGCGGCGTGTTTCTGATTAGGAGGCATAACCAGGGATTAGAAATACGAGCACGATCGCAAGCAAAACGCGATCGCGTGTCGATGTGATTACGAAGCTGTCGAGTCGACGCGGAGTTCGGTCACTGACAGAGCTACTAATGAAGGAATCAGAAAGGAATTAGGAGCATGCCCCCCCCCCCCCCCCAGGCTGGTGCTGGCTACAATAGGTATGGTCCAGCGCTTTGAGTCCCGGAACTGAAATGGTGGACATGAGTCCCGGAAATTTTCGGTTCTCGGACTGACCCGCTGGAACGACCAAATGTAGGTACTCGCCCTCAAATGTAAACTCCTTCTTCTTCAATCTGAGTTACTTTTACGTTACCTTGACTAATTGTATACCTAGCAATATTTCCTGGAGGGTCTAGAAAGGCGATTCACGCAGTATTCTGTATTTCATTGGAATCACATAAATAGGCACCAACTTCAAATTATGATGGACAAGGCTAGAATGGGATCGTGAAATGTTGAATGCCTAAATCCTTCAGAATAATTCTCATTGATTAACTATACCTAATATAACAGTTAGGTATCTTATAGTTATCATATAAATTGAGTTATTCAATATAAATCACTAGGTACTTACGAGTAATTTGAATTGGCCAGGAAAAAGCAATCAGAATATAAGTTATTTTTTATTTCATTTTTGCCTCACGCGCTTCAAAACAAGATGGAAAGAAAGACGTGAATGCATTTAACATGATAATGTCCTAGTCCCAGTTGGTCAACTTACCTCCTACTTTGTACGTATTGCTTTCACCTTTATATTTTTCGACTTCCCTAGCTCCGCCTGTTTCTTGTTCCCAAGAGCATACTTACCTAGTTGCAAATTGCATTCTGAGTTGTATTGACTCATATTTATATTACCGGTTACCTTTCAAGTTCTTTTCCCGGGCCCTGCCTTCGATTCTTTCCGAACAGTCCCGGAACTGGCCCGAAACATTCTCGGAACTCGCCGCGCTGGAACGCAGTCCCAAATGATTAAGTTCTGGGACTCAACGCGCTGGAACGCAGTTCTTCCTGCGCGCGGCTACTGGGCCGGAAATTTCAACAGGTGAAATCAGTGGTGGATCTGCTGGCGAGGGGGGGGGGAAGGTGGCTAAGGGAAATTTCTGAGAATATAAAAAATGTAACTTGTAATTCAGAGGAGTTTGAAATAAACAAATAGATAAGCTGAGGATTACAGACGAGATCCAATGTTTCAACCTAGTTCATATTTCAGGCAGCCAAAGAAAACAAAATGTAATTTATTTAGAGTAGTTGCTAGCCCAGAGACGCGAGCAAGAACACAGCCGCCATTTCGCACAAGTCAAACAAGCGACACCTCATTTTAAAGGTTAATTTAGGCTGAACGCGTATGTGAAGTCAGAATTGCGATATATTTTTCCGTTCCCAAACTGGAGCACTTTGAAGATGAATAAACGTAGTTCAATCAGGCTGCAAGCATTTTGGAGTCGGACTTTGACTGATCTGCTGACGTATACCAATTACCTTAAGGTAAGTGCTTACCTAAGGTAAGTTACTTAATAAGGTAAGTGCTGTTAACCTAGCGGAAGCCTCTGTTGCGGACTGGGAATCGCTAGCTACGGAATTGCCAAAGGCTATAGAAACACAGCAGCTGGAAGTGTTCAGAAAAAGGACACGAGAAGCAGAACATTATCAGATGTACGGGGCACTTAGATGGGAGGGAATCGGCTATTTAAAAATAAAATACCAACGCATGCACAAGCTATTATTCAAGCTGCGTTTCGAGCAAATGGGGCTCAATAGCAGACCCTGGAGAGCAACTATGCAGAGTGCTATTTGTCCCATGTGCAACATGTAGGAAGAGGAGAGCAGCTACCACTTCTTATGTGTATGTCCAATTATATCAGAGTTCAGGGTAAGATTTTTTGATAAAAGCACGCTTGAACCAGATGAAGCTATCGACCTATTGAACGGTCCAAACTGGAACAAAAATATACCTTGAAAATTTCAGTTTCGTGGGCTGAAACAACCTTAACATAACCTAAAATAACAAATAGATTATGTATATACTAATCATTTTTTACACGGACATTAATTAAAAAGTAACTTTCCCCGTCTACCAAAAAACAAATCATGTTAGCAACTCTTATTAACCCACAATAGTATTGTCTAGAATAAGAAATGCCAAATGAAGACCACAGGGGAAAAACGGGCTAACGCCTGGTTTTTCAATTTTTCAGGGGGGCGGTTTTAGTTCCAAAAACGCTATTGGGAACAGCTGAAATGCTAAATCTGGACTTTTCTAACAATGATTAGGTCTTCAGGTATCAGGGAACATGTTGATGACAACAAATTGAAAAAATATCGTATTTAATGGAAATAAAAAAATCAAAATACACTCAAAACCCCCTTTGTGCAGGGGAAAAACGGGCTAGCAGACCGATTAAATGAGCATTGCGGGTTAGTTTGGAGAAGAATTTCTTCGCTTTTGCTCCGCAAAACTGTTTTAAGGCCTGTTTTTCCTTTGAAAGTTTGATTCTTTTTGTGTAGGCTACCTCGGGGAAGTGAAATAAATTTTCAGGAAGATTAGGTGATGTTTTCGCTCCAACACAGCTCTTCTTTTTCGCGCCACTCCGCTTTTTTTGGGGATTCGGAATCACAACTGAACTACAGAATGCTCCATTGTAGGAACTGCGATGAAAAACCAACCTTGGGTGACGGGCTTCGACCACTAATTCACGCAGGGGTCTAGTTTTCATGGGTTTTCGCCCGGTGGAAATGCAAAAGATGGCCCGTTCTTCCCCTGAAGCGCTTGTCAGGGCCCGTTCTTCCCCTGTACACGTTTTTTCAAACGCATTTATCGATCGTTAGGACCCGTTTTTCCCCTGATTTGGGGCGATCATTGAACTCGCCATGCCAAAATCTATCACAAACCGTCTTTTACACATTTTTCGCAAAAATTCGAGTTAGCCCGTTTTTCCCCTGTGGTCTTCAAATGTATATTGTTTCCATAATGATGAAAGTAGTATTGCTGAATTAAGTTATGTTTCTAGTGCGTTTGTTATTGTATTAAATATAATTTTTCCTGATGTAAACTGCAAGTTGTGAATGAGATAGACTGGCTACTCGGACAGCTGCAGAAGTGCCATGTCCTATGATGTTTTTTCAATGTTATTTGCAAAATTTAATTTCCTCAATAAACATTTATTCTATTCTATTCTACTTCAGATGTTCTTCACGGTTTATCTGTTCGAATCTGATAACGGAATGAAATATCGCAATTTTGACATCACTTTTTTTGTCCATCGTGTTCAGAATTGAAAACTATATAACCTGAGGTGTTACTCGGCAAAAAAAGGAGTTCAAAATTTGTTATGAATCCAGTGTAATGGAGACATTTTTCATGAACCCAGCTATTTCGTCGAAAATTCGCTCTTATAGCCATGCTCCATAACATTGAAGTTTTTTCTTTTTCAAATTTATTTATTTATTTTATTGAAATACACGGGCAAACGCCCAATTACATAATGAATATATAAAAAAAAAGAAAAATGATACCTAAATGAAAAAATAAAAAAAGAGAAAAGGATAAACTTAATCCAAAAATAAAGAAAAATAAACATCTAATACAATTGCCCAAACAGACTTCCTCAGTTTAGGCAAAGAATCATTGAACAATCCCCATTCGCTACCACACGGTTGATGGCTCTCTGCGCTCTGAGAATGGGGAGTTAAACAAATAATCAGTGGTGCAGGATGGTACATAACATAAATCCGCATTTCTAGTATAGCGGAAAAAATTGGAAATTTTCGAACAGTTGGGGGCAGTCTATCTTATTGCGAAACAGACTGAAAATGAACACGCAGTCCGCGATTATACCAATTACTATATTTACTTATAGTCAAGTAGTTAGAGGGATTTATCTTGCAAAATTTGGTGTAAAAGATATCATTGTTTTAATTGGTCTATTTGGGACCTAATCAAATGAATAATTCATGTGAATTATTCAGAGTTTGCACACAAAATTTCGAACGGCAACACTTTTGATATACAAAATAAAAGTTGATACAATTCCGCGTCTATTTACTAAATAGTGACTTTCGGCGTAATATTGACAGTTGTGGAGCTATAAGTCAAAAGCCGAAGAAAGTCCGAAAATTCCGAGGTTTTTGAGCTACCAAAAGTTTTGCCGTTCGAAATTTTATGTGCAAACCCGAATTCATGTGATTGGGTACCAAATAGACCGATTAAAACAATAAAATCTTATACAACACCTTTTGCAAGATAAACTCCTCTAACTACTGGTCTGTAGAGCAGATGAACCGTGAAAAACATCTGAAGTAACCACTACATTTTTTCACCTTCAAAGTGCTCCATTTGATTGATTGATTGATTGATTGACTCGTTTATTTACAATCTGTACAAATGTTAGGGCAATATAGCCCTCTCTTCCACACTGCACAGAAACTAAATTGTAATTTTTCTTACAAGTCAGGTACTTACTTAAAATAAATTACATAATGATTCTTCTTTTCTAAAATTATAATTACACTAGTTCTATTTTAATCTGGTTCCAAAAGTATCCTAGGTTTTTTATTTTATTTTTAGCTGTATTTTTGCAGTAGCATGTCGGTAATAGCAGTTTTTGGATTAAGTTTATCCTTTTCTCTTTTGGTTTATTATCTTCGATAATGAACCATTGGAATCGCCCAAAGAAAAAAAAATTTTAACCCCCCCTCAAAATTTGTTGGTTTACGTTTCAAGACACGTAGATTCAGAAAATCGAATAAAAAAAATCCGTCCGTCCGCCGTACGCCGTCCGCCGTCCGCGCCACTTTGCCCAGTTAGCGTTGAGTTAAAATTACGAAATTTTTTTTATGGGTTTCGACCAACCCCACAATGGTCCTCGAAACTTTTCATAACCCTAGGTCAAGGGGAAGGGGTTCAAAACAAATTTTGAAAATTTGAAAATCTCATATCTCGAAAAATTCATATAGAACGGTATGTTTTTTATTTCATATTTAGATAGAGTTTGCTCCGTAGAATTTTTTAAGACCATCCGCAGCTTTGTAGGACCAGCCGTTCGTTCACAATGACGGCTCAAAGATTGTGCCTCACAACACGATCGTGTATCAAACTGTTGAAATACAGGTCCATTTTCATACTAACAAGCTCTTTGGAACATCATATGGCTTAAGTGATGTCGAGTTTGTTGTTCTGAGGTGCGTTTCGTGCTACGGAAATGAAGGTAATTTCGAATGTTTGTTGGTAGGTACTTCTTTTATAGAAAAATTATTACCGACGTAGTATTAAAAACCCCAGAATTATATCGTATTAATTAATCCTAATTAATAATAATTATTATTATTAATACATACGAATTATTAATACCTAACAATAAATTATAATAATTTTCAGTAGGTACTTGAGAAAATTGTTAATAATTAGTGATAATTGATAATAATAATTAATCTAACATTTAGGATCTAGACATTTAGACCTAGTGATCTAGACAGAAGGGTGATCTGTACAAAGAAGATAATGAACCGTTGTGTCAAGAATTTGCAGAGTTTTTGTAATATGGGGTCACGTGATCGTCGTATTTTAAATTGAAAATAAACCTCAGAGCAGCATTTTGTACTCGTTGCAATATTACTTTTTTCTCTTTTGATAGGTCACAGTAAGCTAACTTCGCGTAGTCGAAAACGGAGAAAATTAGTGATTGCACGAGAACCGAATAAGATCCATTCTTACTTCACCATCGTATAAATATTTTTTTTTTTTTTTTTAGCGTTGAAACATCTATAAACCGCAGTGTTACTCGGCAAAAAAAGAGACGAAATGTTTTATAAATCCAGTAAAATAGAGACATTTTACGTAAAACCAGTTATTTATTCGGAAATTCGCTCTTCTAGCCATGCTGCATGACCCCCCCCCCCCCCAAATTCATATTCGTTCAATTCATGATAATCTGTGTGTCCACTAAGGGTGTGTATAGAACACACTTTCATTCGCTCTTTGTTATTACACCACTATTAGCGAATTTTCGGGGGGGAAAATCTATTGTTCTCGGTCCAAAATTTTTGAAACTCGAGACCATATACCCGACAAACTGTCGTCGTTCAAGTTTTTGCCGATAGTGTCCTGCGACGTCGAAAGATCCTTCTCTGCGCTCAAGATGCTCCACAGCGACCGTCCCGGGAACCTCACCGTAGACAACTTAGAAAAGTCAATGACCTTTTGTAAATACGATTATTAAAACTCCACAGTCATGCAGCATGGCTATAAGAGCGAACATTCGAAGAAATAGCTGGTTTTATGCCAAATGTCTCCATTAAAGAACATGATGTCCATGAAGAACATCTCAAGTATCAACCACGTTTTCATCTTGAGAGTGCTCCAGTTTGAGAGCGGAAAAGATATACAATTCTGACTTAACTATCATATTCAGCGTGTAAAAACCTTTAAAATGAGGTGTCACTTGACAGACCGTTTCATTTTTGGAATTTATGGGTGACCCCCCCCCCCCCCACAACATCTCCAAAACCCCCCTCAGCTATTGCACATTTCAACGCTGAACATGAAGGTGAAGTCAGAATTGCGATACCGCATTCCTTAATCAGATTAGAGCAGACTGACCATGAAGAAAATATTAAGTATGAACCACATTTCTTCATCATCAACGTACTCAAGGTTGAGACCGAATTAAGATATCGTAATTCTGATTTCTCCATCGTGTTCAGCATTAAAAAACCTTTAAAATGAAGTGTCATTTGTCAGAATGTTTTATTTTGGGAATTTATGAGGAATTCCCCCCCCCCCCTAAAGTGGCCCGATTCTGCCCTTCTACGAACTTAGCCATTCGATTGCCAAGACAAATTTTTTGTGCAAATTTGAACCGTTTATCTCAATTCTATCGAGAGTTATCGTCTGGAATGACACATACATAAATAAATATACGATGGATTGGTGTATACTTATAATTTTTGGTGTCTTTTGACAGTGGATTCAGGATGGTCTGAAACGGATTTTGGTATGAAATTTTTCAAAAATTCGAGTTTTAAAAATTTTGGACCGAGAACAATAGCTACATCGAAAATTCGCTAACGATACGTATGTGTAGGTGGTTCCTAATCAAATTCATCATTATTGGGTAAAGCAGGAAAAACGAGTTTGGTTGAGTAAAATAATGGTTTTCTTAAATTTTAATTAAAAATTCGGATAATGGGAAATTCATATATATTTTACCGAATATCCAAGTCAACTTTCCCAAAATTATCAAACGTATAAGTATATTTTTAATAGTTACTATTAAAAATATACTTATACGTTTGATAATTTACTCACAACTGTTGTGAGTAAACTATGTATCCTACAGACGTCGTTCTGTGCTTAAATTTCTAATTCCATTTGCTACAACATCTTCTCCCGTAATTTTACCCGTAAAATGATTATTTTCCCCGATATCGGGGTCAAAAATCGACCAAATCTTAAAATTTCACTTTTTTAGAAAAAATTGCAAATTTTTGGATAGGTGTATCTTTGTAAGTATTGAACCCACAGAGCTAGTTCTGGTCTCAAATCGGGTCAATCATTGTATTCTTCAAAAAAAGGACAGAGCATAATATGTTTTGGAAAAATTCATAGTTTTGGACTTATATTGGAAAAACCAAAAAAAGTGAGGAAATTTCGCGGTTTTTCTAGTATTGCAAAGTTAGCACAGGTCTTTCGAAGGATATACAATACTGGTAGTGGTCCTAACAACATATTAAGAAATCAGAACTAGCCGTTAGTTTGCGATTTTTTGTGTTAGTGTTTTCGATTACAAACGAGCGAGAAGCAATGCGACGTTGCCGCTCCCTACCCTCACCAAGGCGGCGAGTAAACAGCTCTGGCAACGCTGGGCACCGGGTGATGAGGGTGGAAAGGCCTCTACTTCCGACCTCGCCAGAGATAGTTTTTCCCATATCCCATAGATAGTTTTCCAAAATAAAAATTGTTTACTGAATTTTAAATTTTGTATTTTTTCCAAATTTTAATTTTCATGGAATTGGAGCACGCAGATATGAGGACAAATCTATAGAATGAATTTAGGAATTTTTTTGGTGAATGACAAATGAACAAAATCCAACATAATTGGAAAAAAATGAAAACCCCCAGGGTCTGCAGGCCCTTGTTGCGCTATTCTACAGGGTGTCCCAGTCAGGGATCGATTCTACAACTAATTTGCAACAACTGTTGTCCTATAACATTTCTTTTCAAACTCCGCTGAAAATCCGACTTTTTTTACTTCTAAGATGTTGTGTTTCCGATCTTAACTCACTAAAATGACCATAACTGCCCTAATTTACTGTGTAAAATAAAACTTGCAATTCAGACGGAGAGGCTCAGGAGTGTCACCATTCGATTCAGCGTAAATAATATTGGAACGCCGAGCAGATACACCCCCTTCCTCCAAGTCCTGAAGATATCATTTTTCGTGCAAAACCCTCGATTTTGCTAAAAACATATCGCGTTTTTCGGCATTCGAACGCCGTTTTCTCAAAACATTACGTAGGTACAAATAAATTTGAACACACCGTTCAAAAGCTCTTGAATTGCAGATGTTTTTTCCGAAGAGAGAAACGATCAGCTATGGGTAAAAATACGAGCTTCTAAAAATGCCATCATGTTCAACCAAAATGTTGTAACTGACAACATTTTCACTTAGGTCGTTCATAAAAATTTTATAATGTATCGAAAGGAAAACAAATGTAACGCTGTTTCCAACGGTATCCTCAAATTTCATTCTGATTTTCATTCTGACAATGTCGACATCTCCTCCACAAACTTATCGAATTGAGCGCTCATATAATTCACAGACTCCTTTAAATCACGAAGATCTCCATTTACTGAGGACAATTTTTTGAGTTTCCGATTAATTTCGTTCAGCACACTAACATCCACAGATTTTCCTGTTGGCATCAGGTTCAAGACATTCTCCTCTTCATCATATTATGCTTCCTCCTCCTTGTCAATCATCTCCATTGTCACCCAATCTTGTCACCTTCTTACTACATCCGTCACATCTCCACTTTTCTTTGACTTCCTTCCTCAACTTTCAGATCAGAGCAGAATAATCACGAAGATCATATCAAGTAACAACCGCGTTTCAAAGTGATCCAGTTTGGAAACGGGATGAGATATTGCAATTCTGATTTCACCATCGTGTTCAGCATAAACAAACCTTTAAAATGAGGTGTCACTTGTCAAAATGTTCCATCTTGGGAATTTATTACGAATTTCGCCCCCCTAAAACTCCCCAAAATCCCCCCGTAGAGTGGTCTGATTCCGCCCATCTACGAACGTAGCCTGTCGGTTGCCAAGACAAATTCTTTGTGAACTTTTTATCTCAATCCTATCGACAGTTATTGTCTGGAATGACACATACATAATATGTAGCCACAGGAATGACACATACATAATATAGGAGCCACAGGGCTAATGGTGGGGGGATAGCCCCGGGTTAAAAAAACATTTACATTTCAAATCCCCTCGTCAACAGCTTTTATTTGAGCCCATAGATTATAATCTACATACATATTATACATAATATTATAAAGGCAGATTATAATCTATGGGCTCAGATAAAAGCTGTTGACGAGGGGATTTGAAATATAAATGGTTTTTTTTAACCCGGGGCAATCCCCCCTACCTTTAGCCCTGTGGCTTTTTTAAGTCCTTCAGAAAGGTCCCGAGAACGAAAAATATTTCAACTTCCACGTGCTGTGCAAATGTTAGTAAAATAATAAACAGACGATAATACAATTCTATGCAAAAAGGCAGAAAATCGATGTGAAAAATTTTCTTTACATACCCTCCATCAGAATTTTATCCGAAAATCTTGGTAGGTACTCGTATAAAAACCGAGCTAAAACGCAGAGCAGCTTCCCCAACTCGCAGTCGACCTAAAACTGAATGCATCATGATTCTTGCCGGCGCTGGTTGTCCAACTGTCTTTGTTTACTCAGAAGGTACAAAAGACACTCCCCGAGCTATTATATCTTGCTTTGATAGGAGAGCAGGTTCCTGCCAAACAATGTTTTTGGTTTATTATCTTAACGACGAACAGTGGGGCAGATCGTGAATCTAGCGGGACAAAAGTCTTATAGCGACAATCTAGACCTTGCAATATTTTTTATAATCCAAACTACTTCACAGTAGTTGTAATAGACCGTTGAAATATTCCAAACCAGCTTGTATTACCCCGACGTGTTACATGATTTTGAGACCAAAAATCATTGGATAAACATCGTGAATATTGAATTAAAACTTTTAATTCGTTGATAATATTGTTGTCCTCTTTATCAAAGTAACTTACAAATCAAAAAATCAATGTGAAAGTGGAAAATCCATTAATCATTTAAAATCGAGGGGAAAGCCGGTATTGTGGGTCTCTTTCTTTTATTATTCCTGTGTAAGCACGATAATTATTTATAAGGGGATTCAATCTGTATTGAATATTCCTATACATTGTCGATATGGTGGAAGACCACGGAACTGGTCACAGGTTGAATAATTCTCAGCATTACGTTTATAATAATTATAATAATAATAATAATTATTATAATAATTATATAATAATTAATAATAATTATTGCTCAAATTTATGTTTGCTAGTACATACCCAATTCAGCATTCAGATAATCAACCAATATTTGAGTATATTTCTAGGGAAGTGGGAGCGTCCCGCCCGCCAAGAAAACCGAAGCCCTGAAAACCGAAGCGACTGAGACACTGATTACGCGACGGAACAAGTTGGGAGTTTTCATCCTCCCGTAGCTCGGCCCCCTGTGTGTCTCGAGAGTTGATTTTTTGTACACCAACTCTCCAGGGGCACGTGAGGACGTAAACTATAGCAGTTTTAAAACCACTACTTTTCACGTTTTAGCGAATTTTCGAAGTAAATTTACTTATATAGTAAATTTACATTTATGTAGCTATTGTTCTCGGTCCTTTTTCGGAAAATTTTTAAAACTCGAATTGTATAAAAATTTTCATACCAAAATCCGTTTCAGACTATCCTCCAGACTGCCAAAATACACCAAAAAAGGGATACAATATAAAAGATAGAACAATCCGGACTTAATAAAACTATTGGCTTAATTTGTATGGATGGGTACATGTAGATAATATGCTAGGCGATTTTGTTTTGGTACTTACAGACTGCAGGCTTCTTCCAAGTCGGCAAAATGCACCATTCACATAGCTCACTTAGGTTGAAGGGAATTACTAGTAGACCGGTAGCGCACATGTTCCTCTGGATTCCACTATACAACTGAAGGCTTCAGTCTGAAGCCTTCAGTCTGAAGCCTTCAGTCTGAAGCCTACACGGATATTTGGGGGGTAACGCCGTAACGGTACATTTGGCCTAACGGGAGCTACATGACACTGGCGGGGGTTGGGGTAGAAAGGTGCTGTTCGTAGATACGCAGGTAGGTATACGAAGTGACTATCCCCCGGATCTAGGGACGCGGGAGCGTCCCGCCCGCCAAGAAAACCGAAGCCCAGAAAACCGAAGCGACTGATACTAAACTACACGGTAAGTGGCACCGGCCAGCCCCTCGGGGAATCCCCGAGAGATGTAACGTCACTGGTGCACAAGGGCCCCCCTTCAGCCTGCAGTTTGAAGTGAAATTTTCTTCTTCTCAGCAGCAGAAAAAATGGTACGGGGAAGCTGTACGAAGTGGTCAAGTGAGGATATAGCAAAGGCTATAACTCTGAGATGTATTTCTTACAAGGCTCTTGTTTTCGTCAGAAACGTTTTACACTTCCCTCTTCCAAGTGAATCCTCGATTAAAAGACGATTACGACAAATCTGCGTTCAACCTGGATTTATTGATTTGAGTTCCCACTCTTGAAGGCTCAGGCCTCGACTTTCTCAGATTTTGAGCGAGATGTTGTCATGAGTTTCGATAAAATGAAGGTGAACAGTGAGATATGTTTTGATTAGGGATGGGTCGGTTTCGGTTTTCGGTTTTACCGGTTTTTGGGAAAAACCGAAACCGAGAACCGATCGTCCAAAGTCGGTTTTTTGTCCGATCGACATTAATAAATTTATCTTTATTGATCGTCTACGTTGTAAATCAAAGCACACAATTAGTTATAACTAACGGTTTCAGATGTTATTCCTTTCTGCTTTCAACATTTACAGTTCAATTTATGAGATTCACAGGTTTTAGTAATAATTTTTGTTTTTACAAATACTCGGCATCAGCATCGAGTGTTGCATTACGATTACAACACAATGAAAGAAGAGGATCAAATCAACTAGTAAACCACCGCCACTAACATCGACAAAGAATGCTGAATAAGAAATACAAACAAATAAAAATGAGTATTAATTACCCCTGTCCTATGTTTTTAGTATTTCTGCACATGTATTTCATGTTTTTTGGATTTCTCTTTATTCTTTATTAAGGTAATTTTTTTCATGATTTATCTTATTAAATGTATGCTGTTGGATGTATTTTATAGTAAACAATATTCAATACATTTTGTGATTTTTTTATTACCTACTTGACTTAGTAATTTTTTGTATTTTATTTTATTAATTGTATACCTACTAATTGAAGTTCCAATTAGAGTTGCTTTGGCCCAAAAACCGGTTCTAAGCGCAACTGTAAAAAAAACCGAGAACCGGGAACCGATTTTTTAAAAAACCGAACCGGTAAAAAGTGCAACCGACCCATCCCTAGTTTTGATCCAGGCCAAGAAATTATCAGAGGCCCACACAACAATGTGCAAGTAATGCTTATTAGAAGCTTGATTGGGAAGTGGATACAGCCTGTATTTTTCAATTTTGATAGACCCGTCACCATGGAGCTCTTCCATAAAGCTATCGAAATGGTTGAATGCGCTGAATTCAAAGTTCGAGCAATAGTATGACATGGGTCCTTCTAATAGGAGGCTATTGCGTGATTTAGGAATAACTAGAGAATCACCATCGATACAGAACCCGCACTGCGATCGCCGTAGAATATGGTGGTTTTGTGATGTGCCCGCCCCACACTTTAAAGTTACTTCGATATCACTTATTGGACGATGGCTACGAATTAGAAAAACCAAAGAAGCATTCGAAAGACTTGTTTCACTGCAAAACAGTGTGGGTGATTTAAAATATGCTCATAAATTATCATCACAGCATCTTCTTGTCACCGGGACTGAGAGACAAAATGTGAGAAAAGCTGCTGAATTGTTCTCGAACATGGTTGGTCAAGCCATCATACACAATTTTCCCGAATTCGATCACGTTGGAAAGATAGCCATAACTTTTAACAACGGTTTCAACGTACTGAATTCCAGAATTCCAATTTTTGTAACGAACTCACTAAAAAGTGAGTATGGAAACAGCCTTCACGAACAGAATCAGGCTCTTGATGAACTGGAGATGCTAATGGCGTCAATGAAAGTTGTTAATAAAAAACGATACGGGGGCGGAGGAGAAGGAAAACAATATGAGGCAATCAGTTCACATGCTCCAAAAAAGTCGAACAGAAAATACACAGTTGGTCCCTTTCCAACTGGGACTTCTTACATCTATAAATAGCCTCCGTGGATTATAGAATGAATTGAAAGTAGAAGGCTACACATACGTACGAGTACTATCTTCAAGGTGCAACCAGGATGTTCTTGAGAGGTATTTTTCTCAACTCCGTGGGCTGGGAAGGTTTTATGACCATCCCATGCCGAATACAGTATGTCAAAGGATCAAGTCTATGATGCTAAGCCGGAACGCCCATCTAGCAGTCAACAGCACAAATTGTCAAGTTGATAAAGATGCCGAAAATCTGAGTGCCAAGGTTCTATGTTTCACTCAGCAATCAGAGAGCAAATTTACTGACAGAAGGGACCACACAAGCGAAGGAGCAGGGTCATCATCATTGCAACCCCAAGACGCAATCAGTGGAGGTGAAGATATCCACGAAAACGAAAACTGCGCAGCTTCCTTAGATCTTCCGTGTATTGATGAAAATGACGAGAACATTATTCGAAATTTCAACAATTTAATTGAAATGCTTGCGGGTTATTTAGTCTTTCGAGTTAAGAAAATATTTCCGGAAAAATCACATTTGTATGGCTCTTTTTCGAAAACGTCTTGGCTGCAGAAATTATCACGGGGGTGGCTTATGGTTCCTAACGGCGATTTTATTAATGTTGTTAAAAAAATGGAGAAAGAATTTCATATGTTCCACGGCAATTTTGTTAATGAATCCAAGAATGTTTTTCAAGCCCTGAAGGAAAGGACCAATTTTAAATACCCGGACATTGATGAATTTGTGGTCCTTTGTTTTGTGAGAACGAGGACTTTCATACGAATTAAAAGCCTTAATATGCTTGCGACAGAAAACAAATTATCAAAAAAACGTTGTAGTAGTATTACTAGAAAATATTCTAAAAAAATGAAAAAAACGTTACATAGATTAAAAATGCCTATACAAATGTAGGTGAATATACAGATGAATGTATATTATGCACACAAATTACAAAACTTTGTAAATAACAGTATGATAATGAGGTGATTGGGTTGGATAACATTCTTTTCTCTACCTACCTAATTGAAATATTGAAACCGAACGCGGTTATGGGGAAAGTGTCCTGTACTGCTGCCTGTTTTATACTGCCTACCTATAATTATAATAATTGTAAACATCACTGTACATATTTTCGCAGAATTAAACCACTTTTGAATCATCCATCAATGAATAGATCAACTTACTAACCTATTTTTCCAGGGAACTGATATAATAATATGAGTGAACGATAAGTTTGAATCTCAAACAACAGTCTGTCAAAACAACTTATCGTTCACTCATATTATTATATCAGGCTATTAAGCCCAGAGCGAGAAAAAAGGCTGGAAAAACACCATTTGAGTAATCATGTGTGCAAGTGTGGGGAAAATAGATCCGCTAGGTAAGAACAATAATTGTTATTGTTCTATTATAATTGTTATAATTATTATGATACCTGGGTCATGCACATGGAAGCACTACTCACAAAATCAGGAGGATGGAACTACGTAAATGGAAAGATTGCGAGACCGACAGACGATGCTGGATCAGCTGCATGGGATGAAAAGGATGCGATGGCGAGGTCTGATCTAATTCTTTTTATTAGTCCTTCGGAACTGAAAATAGTGAAAGGTTTACGAACTTCTAATGAAATATGGAAGAAACTTCGTGAAGTACGAGTATATGCATCGAAATGTCCTGCACGTAAGGCAACTTTACTTAAGAGGCTAGTGCTACAATGAATGAAATTCGGAGATGACGTACGAGAACATGTCATGAATATTTTCGACACAGTAGATAAATTGTTGGATCTAGAAATTACAATTAATGATGATCTATTATCAATAATGTTACTGTACAGTCTACCAGATGAATATGAGAATTTCAGATGTGCTATAGAGTCTCGAGATACTTTACCAACGCCAGATACACTGAGGACGAAAATAATTGAAGAATCCGAAGCTAGATCAAAAGGGAGTGAAAAGGCCGAAGATTTGGATGCAATGTTTATTCGAAAGAAATTATATGAAAAACATGGGAAAAGTGCATTTAAATATAAGTGTTATAAATGCCACAAATTTGGTCATAAAGCTTCTGTATGTTTCTCAAAGGGACAACAAGCAGGAACAGCCGAAGATAGTCCTTCAGAGTGTACGAATCTCACGATGACGTGCCAAGCGAATATGACTACAGAAAATCTAGGATTCTGTTTGGACAGTGGATGTAGCAGCCACATGTGTATTGACGTGGAAAAGTTTGTCGAACTTGAAGAAGTAAGTAATGTTAAATTAAAGCTAGCAAAAACTAGCAAACAGATGTTCTAGGAAAAGGTACAGTCAAGTTTAGAGCACGTAATGGTAACAAGACAGAGTCGATAGAGTTGAAAGACACACATTTTGTACCAGATCTGAGGATAGGACTATTGAGCATTTCAAAAATGACGGACCATGGATTGAAGGTGGTATTCACTCGTGATAAGGCAACTGTATATAACCAAAATGATGAAAAGAAGTTGGTTGCGAAGAGAGTGAACAATTTGTATTATGTGAAAGAAGTTGAAGAAGTAACAAAATTTGTTATATTTAATATAATTGATGAGGACTCGAGAAATGGTAGGAAATTGAGCAAGTTGGAACTTTGGCATAGTAGATTTGGACATTTGAATGAAACAGACTTGAAGAAAATGGTCAAAAGAAAAAGAGTCCGAGGTGTCTATCTTAATCCAAATGAGAAGCTACCAACGAGTGAGACATGTATTCTAGGAAAAATGTCACAAACACCATTCCCGAAAAAGTCCGAGAAAAAGGTGAAACCATTAGAGATTATACACTCCGATGTTTGGGGACCAGTGAGAACAATTTCGAATGGAGGTTCGAGATAGGTACTTTGTAACATTCATAGATGAGGCAACTAGATGGTGTGTACTTGTACTGTTGAAAGCGAAGAGCGACGTACTGCAGGCATTCAAGAAGTACAAACAATTTTCAGAGAACCAGAAAGGTGTGAAAATCAAATTTTTACAATCCGACAATGGAGGTGAATACGACTCAAAAGAATTTAAAGAGTACTTGGAGAGTTGTGGGATAGGAAGAAGACTGACCGTTCCAGGAACACCACAACAGAATGGTCTATCTGAAAGAATGAACCGAACGCTATTAGATATAGTTCGTTGTATGTTGGCCGAATCAAAACTACCACATATTTTTTGGGCAGAAGCAGTTATGACTGCTATGCATCTGAAGAATAGAAGTCCGTGTAGGTGGATTAATGGACAAATACCATACAAACTTTGGTATGGGAAACCTCCGAACGTACCATACTTAAGAACTTTTGGATCAAAAGCTTTCATGCTGGATAAAACGAAAATCAAAAGTAAGTTGTGTCCGCGTTCGAGGGAGTGTGTATTTGTCGGATACTCTGACACGTCAAAAGCTTATAGAGTCTGGGACGTGGAAAATAGGAAAATCTGTGTGACTCGAGATATAAAATTCGTAGATGAAAATCATCTGAGAATTGTAAACTCTGATGGATTTGAAAAGCTGAGAAAGCTGGAAATCGACCTTAAGATCAGAAATGAGGTCGAAACAAACAGATGAAATGGAGGAACAAGTTGAAATCGAAGTGCAAATAAGCCGTAACAACAATCAAATGAGTGAAACTGAAACAATTGTTGAACAACATGAAAACGAGAATATTAGTCCTGAAGGAGAAGTGAGAGAAGAAAGAACAGAAGTCGAAATGGTCCGAGGCCGTGGAAGGCCAAAACTCATGAAAACGACAGAAGGGCCAGGGAGAAGGAAGAAAGTGTATAACATGATTCCGAAAATAAATAACGAGACTGAAAATTCTAATAATGATAACTCTGGACAAGAAGAAAACTTACAAAACACAAGTAGAACGGATGAGGATGCAGAGACTGAGAAGTGTGAGACAGCATGTGCCGTCGAAGTGAACCCGACTGAAGCGTTTGCTGGTCCAGATTCACATGAATGGTTTGCAGCCGTTCGTAAAGAATTTTCTTCACTACTGCGAAACAAAACGTGGTCACTCCAAGAAAAACCACAAAATCAAAAACCGGCAGGATGTAGGTTAATACTTTGTAACAAATACACGGCAAGTGGTGAATTGGAAAGACGGAAAGCTCGTTTAGTAGCAAAAGGCTTTACTCAAGAGCCAAATATCGACTATCACGAGACGTACTCCCCTGTTATGCGCCTGAGCTCACTAAGAACCGTGATGGCTCTAGCTGTCAAACATGGTATGGTCGTGGAGCAAATGGACGTGGAGACAGTGAACTGGAAGAGAAGATCTTCATGGAGCCACCAAAACATTTTGAGCAAATTCTGATGGACATTATCGAAAATGAAAACGATAACGACATCATGAAAGACGCGTGGGAGATGCTGCGAGAATATAAGGAAGGGAAGAAATATTGCAAATTACATAAATCACATAAATACGGGTTGAAACATCATCATCTTTACCCGTATCATAGTGGGTTGATCCATACTCGTATGTTGTGAGCTATAATCTGTAACAGCGAATCAATGTCTCCCTTAACGATGACGTTCTGATAATCTCAGATGAATAATATCTAGTATTTAATCATCGAGGGAATAGTTTACCCTTATATAATTTAAAAAAAAAAATTTTTTTTAACTAGGACGATGAATTATTAACCCTTAAATTTTGCAAAGGGAAGATGCAGAAAGAATAAATTTTGCAAAGGGAAGATGCAGAAAGAATAAATTTTGCAAAGGGAAGATGCAGAAAGAATAAATTTTGCAAAGGGAAGATGCAGAAAGAATAAATTTTGCAAAGGGAAGATGCAGAAAGAATCATTCGGGGAACGGAAGTAGAAGAGTCACTTTATGATGTGAGTGCACAAAGAAGGTGTTGGGGAAGGGAAAGCGACGAAGACCGCCCACCGGTTGTCGTTCCTCTACTAAAATTTCAAGGAACCCGCATTAAAGTCCCTTTTCGGAAGATCAGGTAACAACTATTTGGTTTGACCACTGAGAATAGAATATACTAGAGCGGCCGAGTGGGACCCGACGATGTGTCAGGCAAAACCCCCACTCGCTGGTTCCCCAACTCATCGCCTTGTTGCCATCACAAAGAAGGTGAGCGGTGAGACGTTTGAGCTATAGCTACGGTGACCATAAGTACTCCTTTTGGGAGTACAGGTCCTACTTTTTGATTGTGGGTCCTCCCATATTTTTGAACTCATGAAAAGGAAGATATGGTCCTACTTTTTAGAAATGGTACTCCCAAGGTCCTACTTTTAAATTTAAATTTTCTTGGAACGACGAGCTGGTGTCATGTGAAGCTTTTACTGACGTCTTCACCCTGTCATCTGCAAAAATTAACATGGATGCACTCTTTGGCGAGATATCTCTTGTTAAGAAGTACGTGTCGGATGAGAAGACTGCTTCAAGCAGCCCCTGAAAACGTTGGCAGGAACTTTTCAAGCACATGGACGCCAGCGATGTGTGTCTGCCCAATACAAAGATTTTGTGTCAATTTGTCTTTAGCTTGCCTGCAACAAGTGCACCCATTAAACGCTTATTTTCCGTCATAAACAACTACTGGGGTGCAGAGAAAACCCAATTAGGGGTTGACACTTTGAAGGAGGTGATGCAGGTCTATGACAATTTTGATGAAAATTGTTTGGAAATGTACGACTTTCTGAAGAATTACGAGGAGCTGCTAAGGGCCATCCACAGTTCTGCCAAATGACTGGTACAAAAAATGAAAAATTTATTTTCTTGGTTTCATAGGTCCTCTTCTTCTAGTCTCCAGTTCGACTTTGAAATATTCATTTGTTCGTTGATGAATATTCATTGCATTCTGTGACAAAGTTTTGATAATATAATTTCTTTCTAGCTGTTTAATTAAGATTGTTCAATTTGAAACACAATTTTTGATCGACTTTTTGAAAATTCTCTTTTCTTTAGTTCCTTCTTCTAAGTCTTAAGTTAAAATGAGGACGTTAAAATTAATCTTTGTTTCCTACCTATCTTGCTGTGAGAGTTTGATAATATTTTATTATTTAATTTCTAACGTTTCTATTTTGAACAATACTTTACAATGATAAATAATAAAGTGGGTTGATAAAATTTGTTTTATCTGCGTTTTTGTTTGAGGGTCCTCCTTTTTTGTTTCAAAATTATGGTCACCGTAGCTATAGCAGATAAGGGTTGTGGCCTTGAGCTGTAATCATAGCAGGTAATTCAGGGTTTTCCCAGGGTTCAACCACATTTCGACGAGTGTCCCGACAGCTACTTTAGATGAGTGTCCTGAAGCTACTTTTAGAGGAGTGTCTCGGCAGGGCTGGCAACTAGTCGAAAAAAAATGTGTACAGACTTATCACTGAATTAAGCGGATAAATTAATTGGACTCCATTTTTCGATGAGTGTCTTGTACATGAAGTTTAGACGAATTTCCAACCCAGTTGGGACAGTGATCAAAAACGCGATTCTACGATTTTTTAATGAGTTTCCTGTTGATGAGTTTCCTAGTCCATTGAGAGAGGTGGCACTAGGTACTTAGATGTGTGTTTTCGAAGGGTCAAAGTCTTCCAATTTACCTCGTGTTCGATGTCATTTTAATCAGAATTTCAAGATCAGCCCGAAAAAGAATATAATCTTGCAGATAAAACAAAACTCATAAAAAATTTATTTCTGGTAGTGGAGGCTGAATTGGTGACTAATAGAATGGACACCCAAGGTATAGTATCAATGGACGATCGGCATTCGCACGATTTCAGACGAACGGCGCACAGTGGGGCCAAATGGGAAAAAACCCTAAGCAGCTAAAAAAATGACTTTTTGAAGCGTCAAAACTTGTGGTTTTCAAGTCGTTGAGCTTAAAAACGTAGCACAACAAATATATTGGTAAAAAAACACATTTTTAGTTCTCAAAACACAATTTTATTGCTTTTTTGAAATGATAAAAAGTTAATTTATTGTTGAATGATAAAAACTTAATAACAAATAGACTACATAATCGCCTATCAACGTTACCATAGGTAAAAAAAAGAAAAATAACCGGAAGAAAAATTTTTGATTCAGAGATGTTGTTTAACAAATAATAAACTCAGTTATCATCATCTCGCAACAAATTTAATGCTGCAGAGCTTAAATCAAGTTTTTTCTTCTTCAAATTTGGCCTCAAATGAGTAATAACAGGGTCAGATGAAACCATGATGCTGTTGAAAACATCTTCATTACTGGCTTTGCGAGAAATTTTCCGTAAATGAAATTTTCCGTTCTCGGTACATCCGGTAATCTTTATTCCTTCGTTCTTGGGCTTCCTCCGATAGAACGCCCATGAGGAATGCAGCTTGTTCTATCATTTCTGCTCCATGAAAAAGAATTTTATGGACGGTAGCTGGAAGATAGTACCACGCGTATTTGGTGACTGCAAGCTCAGCAGTATCCCTCGCATATGCACGAAATTTATCACTATCAACTGTTGACTGACTGCAAATCACCTCAAGAATTAATTTTAGCCGCTGAATGAGACTGACATGCATATTCTGAAAGTCTCCATCGATAAAATAATACGGTAGTAAACCTTAACCCACGGAGTTAACAACACATCGTGTTTGAACAACCTCGCTTCATGAACTCGTCCCTCGTGTTTGTTATGGATAAAATGAGTCTGGAAGCCAAAGTCGCAAATCGACGCAGCTGAAATTTGTACTGGTGTTTCTCTGATGTGTATAGGTTCGAAAACTTCATCAGCCGCGGTGGAGCTAAACGGAGCTCCCTTTTGAAATTCACAAAACGCATAGCAAACCATGAAAAATAGTACGTTTTCTCTCGAACACGCTTTCTGTACGTACTGTCGTTCAAAACAGTGCTTTTATTCCTTCATTGGATGTATTTTTAATCATTGTAATCACTGAAAGAAAAGCTAAAAAAATTTATAGATGTGTTACGTTGTTCGAAAAACTACCTACAAATACCGCAAATCTGTTAAAATTTCCAATTTACATCAAAATTTCAAGTATAAGACAATTTTTATCAATAAAACTAAGACAATATCTTGATTCTAAAGGTTGTTTACTATAATATTCCATGACTCCCGCTAATAATCTCCAACATTCGGAAATTGAGTTTTTTCCCCTGATGCCCCACTGTGCGGCGCACAGTGGGGGCAAACGACAAAAAAGCGGAAAAAACTCCGTATCATCAGAACGGACAGTCATATCGATTCGGGCATGGTTTTATTCAATTCAGAAAGGAAAAATACATTAGAAAAGACTACTTTCCCAGAAAAAAATGCACCATTTGTACGAAAAATGTATGAAAATATTCAGAAAATTCAATTTATAAACCAAGAATTGGGAGTGCCTTAGCCCTGTCAGCTCAAAATACTTGTAATAAACAATAATAAATACAAAATAATATTAATATTAACAAATAAATACTATGGAACCACCCATAGTGTCATATAGGCGAAACCCAATAATCCGAAGCATCCTTTCCCACAAACGACCTCTGCAACAACACAATCCCCAACCAATTGGTCTTCACCCCTGCAAGAAACCAAGATGCAAAGTTTGTGCAATAGTGCTGGACGAACCGCAGTTCACATCGTCAAATACTCCTAACATCTATAAATGTCGAGGAACAGCTTCTTGCCAAACCAAGCATTGCGTAGATGAATTGTTGTGCCAGCATTGCCAGGCGTTCTATGTGGGGAAAACGATTACACCCCTGAACATGAGGATGAACCAACATCGGTCATCTGTCACCAGAGGACTGGACTTGCCAAAACTGGACTTAAATCAAAATTTGATGACTGCTACAAGCTAACAGTTCTCCGTTGCCTTCCACCATCAGCCTCAGATCTCCAGGTGAGGCAATCGAATCAAGCGCACTCTAATGTCTTGGGAGCGATTTCTGTCATGCGATCACGAAGACAACCACTTCAACAGTCTACAATTTCTACTCTGACGAAGGCGAAAGCCGAAATATCAGTGTCAAATCGTGAGTTTTGTATGTTCTTTTCTATGTTCAATTTTCATAGCCACTCTGTGCTTCAAAAATATTAAGTTCCACTGGAACCACGTTTCCGCCATTCAATAAAATAAATAATAATAAATACAAAATAATAATAATATAAATAAATAAATAATAATAAATACAAAATATAAAATAATAAATGTTGAGGAGGACGTGTTGTCATTTTTGGGAAAACAAAAGCGTTCTTCATCCACTCATTATTTTTTTTTTCTAAAAACATTTTGGTCTCTAGTTGCTGATGTGCACTTCGATTTGTAATTAGGCAACCATCTCTTATTTAGTGCCGCGCATATCTAAGGAATTTTATCAACCTTAATGTCAGGCGATTTCTCTGAAATCAACGAATGAAACGAGTGGTCAGACGAACCAGAATTCAGTAAAATATATTGATCGGCCAAATCACTATTACTTATGGATAAAGGTTCCATCTCAAACGCACGTTGATTTGTCAACTGAATGAGTTGGTCGATACCTAGTGTGAGACATCAACTGGGCAGAAAACAAACTTTCACTGCACATTCTTCATTATACATATAATAAATAATATTAAATATTATTATATACGTAAACCTTTTTTTTTTGCTGGTCCAATGTATTTAGGAAAAACTAATTTCATTGCTGAAACTTTTTCTGAAACGGACTAATCACGGGTAAAAATTTAATTTTTATAGAATCTAAAAATACAATCAGCAACCATTACTTGTGCTTGATTATGGAGAATATCACAAAAATTACGAAATAACAGTTAATAGAGCAAAAATCAGCTGAAAACCACTGTAAATGGCAACGAATTTCGATAAAAATCACTCTAATATCGCATTTCACTCCGTTTTATTTAACCCTCCGTAAGGAACATCGGTATCACATACCGCTATGGTTCTTAAATTACCTATTTTTAAAACTAGAAATCAGTTGGGTTCTCTTTGACTAGGTACCAGTGAAAGAAAAAATTCAAGTTTCGAAGCGATTGGAAAATATTCAATTTGGTGGGTTTTTTCCCCGCCTTTGCCCCACTGTTCCCGCCGTTCGCACGAATTCGTAGGATCGCAGTTCTCAGAGACAGGAAAGAATACGAAAGGGGGATGTACACGAAAGGGGGATGTACTCGAAATGCTGATAAGCTTAGTTTCTAGAAGCTTCTCATACAAATTGGTTTCTGGTAGACCATTCCTCTAGGAATCACTCGGAGGTCGAATTGGAAAGTTCGAGAACTCCCCCCCCCCCCCCCCCCGCCTCACAGACAAACACAAGGCTAAATCCTGCCTACGCCCATGTTTCTTCACCTTCAAAGTTAGTGCTCCATTTTTAGAACGAAATAAAATATCGCAATTCTGGCTTCATCAACAGCGTTTTGCGTAAAAACTATTTTAAATGAAGAGTTACTCGTCAGACTGTGTGGACTTTATCCCTTACAGAAATGAATCACTTGGAATCATTTAAGAAATGTAGTGATTGGATCATCAGTAGTGCATCATTAGGTGCCTCTGCAGTGATTCAATCGTTATTTAAATTAACACGTGTAGTACTACAGTAATATAGTACTTGTAACTGTAAATACTGTAAAATACGTGTAAAACTACTCGTATAACTCCAGGATCCTGGAGCTCCAGCAATACACTGAGAAAAATAAATAGCTGTTGTGGCTAAGTTTTAACTAACGCTGCTAAAAAAAATTGCTGGATATGGATAGCTGTATAGTAGTAGAGGGACTAAAAAAAGTAGCAACCATTTTTTAGCTGGGCAGCCACCGAACTTAGCACCAACGTGAAGGTTGTTAGCTGTAGTATGCTGTCATGCGATAAATTTATTCAAACAATAGCATTTATACATTAGCATTACAGCCAAATCGGATATCACTTGCGTAGCTACAACAATTAGCACCGTGGCGGGTCCTTATTCAGGACTACATATCCTTATATCGTCCATTAATTATTTAATAATTAATATTTAAGGCCTGCCATCCAAATTTTAGTTCTACATCATCAATCATATGCCCGATAGGTTCGTCTAGAAGTTTATGTCGTATCCCTAGGGAATAGACTTTCAGGATAGACGAATGAGTGGGTTTAAGCAACAAGAAAATATATATTAAACAACAGCTTACTCACAATAGTACGGGCATCGACTCCTCGGCGAACTGACTACTCTCTAATAATACATGATGATAATAGGTATTATTATTTCTAAATACATGATGCTAAGATTATTATTCCTAAATACATGGTGACTTAGGTATTATTAGTTCTAAATACATGATGATCTAATCCTAAGTATTCTTCTGGTGAAAACCAGGCTTCTGATGAAAACGCCCATCAGGCTTCTAGAAGGGTGTACCATGTCCCTTCTAGGCATGCAGTAATGTTGCAAAGATGACTGTGCTTCCGATCAATGAGCATCGGGTATATTGAGAGAGGAAAAAAAAGTGTTACGGTACATGAGGTGCAAAGAAATTATGGATTATTAAACTGGGAAAATAAGCTTCCTCCGTTGCTCTTCTTCTTGACGCGTTTGCAAGACTTGTTCATATGAGTATGTTGTTACTGGTGGTTTAGGATGTACTGACTGGAATCAGATTGTTCTCTCATGGATGTACCAGGTAAGGCTAAGGGTCTTGAATTAAAATTTATGATTGTCTCGTTCCTTGATCGACGACCTTTATTACTAAGGAGCCTAAGTTTCCAGGTTACTAGAAGTGCGACTATTAGGCCAATAGCTACAAATGCGTAGGTAAACCAGCTGTTATGAATTTGTAGTTTGTTTCGAAATTGAATATCTTCGGCTTTATGCACTATTTCTTCAAATCGCATACTAGCCAATTGCAAATTGTCAGTTTTGAGAGTTATCCCTATAGTGCCCATTATTGGAGAAATTACCCTTATTGTTCCCGTTATGTGAATTATTTGTTGGGGGTAATTGAACATTTCCCTCCGTGAGCTCATTTCTCGATCCTCTGTAGCTTCCTCAAGAGTGTCTGGATTCCGTGCCTTTAATATCAAACCCAGGGGGTCTCGCAATCCGTCTGTAAATAGGTATATTACTTGCATGGATCCTAAGTTGTTCTTCATGAATAGGCCTATAGTTCGAATCTAGGGAGGTAGTTACGCAGTCTAATAATTTATATATGTAGGTTTTTTCAACGCGTTCTGAGAATTGGAGAACACTCTCATTTGATCCCTGACGCGCCGAGTAAAACAATGTTTCCAATCGCTGTCGCGATTGTTTATCACCAAATAATTCCGTGAGGTGTTTTTTTTAATTCGTCATATGTCAAAAATTCCCTAAATTTAGTGGCTTGATAGGCTCGATCAGTTAACATTAACTTAATTAGTTCAAAAAGAACAGCTTTTTCAGTAGGATCTACTAGGCGTAAAGTGACTTCGCAGGTAGCTAAGAATTCGCTTAATTTTCCTTTAGTACCATCAAAGGGACGCAGCTGTTTTTCTAATGTTTTTACGCTAAGAGACATATTTCGTCTTCGAGGAGTGAATGCAGGTAGCTCTAGTGAAGGAGATGTAGTTACCGTTACCACTGGGGTATTAGACGTGGTAACTGGAATATTTGAAATTGAAGGAGTAGCGACAGTGGTTTGAGAAATCAGTTGAAGGGTGGAAGCAGACGTTGTGCTAGTCATTGAGCGAGTAAGAGGCATACTTAATTATTTAGTTATTTAGAAGTCGGTGAAGAAGAGCAAGGTTGAGATTTTGCACCTAATTAGTTGTGAAAATTGACGTGTGACTGGCGTTTAGTTCACGTTGTACAATTACACAAAAGAAAGAATAAAATTGAAAATTGTTAAAATTGACGTGTGTCTGGCGTTTAGTTCACGTTGTACAATTTCACAAAAAGATAGAATAAAATTGAAAATTATTATTATTGACTTCTATTTTCCTGCCACTAGAGGACTAAGCTTAGCATTATTACCATTAGCACTAGTGCAAGATGGGTTTTTCCGAAATAAATTTTTACAATATTTTGGACTGACAAGGGTAGCGTTGCTGAGCTGATCTTCTTTTTTCTAGGGAAATTCGATGATGGGGATGGTCCAAGGGGGGCTCGAACGGTTTTCGTCTCGATGAAGTTCCCGATGATGTTTAGCTTCGGATGAAGCTTAGGTGATCCAGATCCAAAATTGAGTTGAAGTTTTAGATGAAGCCAAGTGAAGTGGTTAAAAAGTGTTTTCGAAGTGGTTGACGAGTTGTAACTGAAGGTAACTGAATTTCCGCGCGCCAAATTCAGATGACCGAATTTTGTACGAGAGGTCCTCTAACGATGATGCTTTCGTTCTCTCGGAGTCGCTCGAGAACGAAGGAGCCGTGCCCTTTGATCTGCCTGAAGATAATTTTCTGTTGCTTTTCTCTCAAAACGAACGCAAGTTATCGTGAATTTAGACTGGCCAGGTCTAATGACGACGATTGAAGGAGATGATGGATATTTTGTGCATACGCGAACGATTTTTTAAAGAGAGAATCCGTAGTTCATGTCATTATCCGTAGTTTATGTCGATGCCCTTACTATTGTGAGTAAGCTGTTGTTCAATATATATTTTCTTGTTGCTTAAACCCACTACGCATCTCATTCGTCTATCCTGAAAGTCTATTCCCTAACGTATCTAGGGATACGACATCACCTACCAACTGTTTTGGCCCATTTTCCGAGTGTTTCAAGAATCTTTTCAAATATCAAACAGTTTACTTATATTTTTACTTAGAAACAGGGTTACTCGTTGCCCACCCTCGGCCTTTTTCAGTTGGCACTCATTGACCATTTCAGAACTGAGAGATGAAATCTTGGATATACATGCATCCCTCCCCCCTCTCCCCACCCCTTTTCATCCCCTTTACATGGTATATATGTATAATATGTAATTTGTATAATTACGCACCATATGTAATATGTATTATAATTATCCCTTAACTTTATTTTTGTTTTTGTTTGTATAGCCTCCAAATTCATATTTTAATCTGTCCCTAATTCATCAATTCGGCAGTAAATTTTACTGCCGTCATTATTTGTTCTTAATTCAAAATTTAATTTAATTCATGTCTGCACTATGTACTGTACCTTGTACCCAGCAGAATAAAGGTTTTATTATTATTATTACCTATCAACTCCTCTTTTCTATGTATGTACATAGTAGTGACATAAATTTAGTATAACAGGGTGGCGTATTTAATTACCGACCCTCAAGGTGCATCAGGACAGGTAGGTAATTTAAAGACCAGAGCGAGCCTTTCGAATATCCAAGGGCACCGAATCCCAGAATTTGGTAGTGTTGAACGTGGCCAATATGATTTGCCCCCCGGCAAATGTAAGACAGAATGTAAGCCAGGATTTTGACCTAAGACGTGTGTTAACCCAATACGCCCCACAGCTACGGTAGGTATGTTACGGGCACGTCTGGATGTCCTGGTTCCAGTACCATATGTGAGAAGGACTCGACATGGGCGCCGGTCCCAATAAGTTTTCCCAAAGCAGGATTTTGGCGTTTGGCACGATTTCTCTCTAACCTAGTGGCTGATGAATTGTTTGTCGCTACCCTGTGCCGGAATCTTTTAAAGGTTAAGGCAAGATATAGGCAAGCTGGTCTTTAACTCCACAGGAACCTTCGGCCCAATACAGATGTCCTCATGTTTAGGTACGGCCCATCATGAAATGGTACCCTATAAGTCGCTAGGTAGTATAAAGTTGTGCACTATCGATCATGTGGTCAGGTTGGTTCAAGTAATGTGCACACCGAGATCGATTTTTACCCAACTCGGGCTAGCGGACCTCAAGAAATGCTATCGCGTACCATCCGTTGGGCTCAGAACGAACGAACTTCGCTTCATGCGCAGGAGACAGGGGACTTATAGCCCAACGGCAAGGACAAACTCTAAGTACAACCCCAGAAGGTAAGGTTGCGGTACCACAACTTGTACTTCAGTCATAAGGCCAAAATTAATTAAACTTCGGAATTTTCGGAGCTACGATCGACACCAAAGGGGAAAATTTCAGTTTTTAAAAATTCGAGTCGCGATGACGACACCTAACGAGAGGGTGTGGGGAAAAAGTCACAACAACTAGAGAGACTTCATGCCAAGCTCAAACAGAAAATCAAATCGACCGTGTTTACAATGGGCCTTTGAATGGGTATTTGGATGTTAAAAAAATATTCAAAAACTCGTTTGAAAAGCATCCTACGATATCGTGACAGCTTGTAGCTTTCAACGAGAGATGGTTTCCTAGCAAAGGTTGAAACTAAAATGAGTCTTAGAACAAGAGAACTCACCGCAAGAAGACTTGGTAGGTACTTGAAATAGAACACTTTTACACTGTTAAGCGACAATATTAAATATTACAAATTTTGTATTTTGTACTAAATTGGAACAAATCAAGCAGAATTACGAACAAGACTGAACTTTTTAGAAAACGTATCACAGATGAGATGGAACATACCTACATATGACAAACAAAAGAACCGCCATCACTGTGGTAAACTCATTTTGTTTGATTTCAATAATAGTCAGGTTGAGGCTCAAGAAAATAATTAAGTAGGTAATTGAAGACTTATTTCCGGCAGAATTCTTTGCAGGAAATGCAATGTGGGCTTATGCGTGTCTCACTTTTACGTGTATCATAAAAAATGAAACACTACATTTCAAGAAGAAAAATTATATTTTCCCGATTTTTATTCATTTTTTTCTTTTGGTTTATTATCTTCATTAAAGTGCCCAACTGGAAGAGGAATTCCGATCAAAAAACGAACTCGATGTCAATGCCATTCAAGCAAAGCGCTATTCTTGCGGAATCAGATGTTCAATCACCCAAAGAGGAGTTTTGAGGAGTTTTAGGCGGGAAAATTACGCATAAACTCCCAAAATGAAACTGGAGCACATGATGAATCAGCGTTGAAAAATCTATGAACTGAGGGAGGTTTTGGTGGCTGGGGGGGGGGGGGCTTCACCCAAAAAATGAAAGTCTGACAAGTGACACCTCATTTTAAAGGTTTTTACACGCTGAATAAGACGGTGAAGTCAGAATTGTGCTATATCTTATTCCGCTCTCGAACTGGAGCACTTTGAAGATACTTTTGAGCACGTGGTTGATACTTGAGATGTTCTTCATGGACATCATGATCTTTAACCTTCCAGTGGTGGCGCGCACCTCACAGGTGTCATGATTTTTACATTTCTGTACCATAGTTGGCAACTATGGTTTGACGCGCTCTCTGGCTCAGTAGCTTCCCAAAATCTGTTTCCCTCAAAGTCAGTAGCTCTTTAGACTTTGTCCGATCACGTCACTAAACGTGGTACATTTCACCCCACAGGTGCTACGCCACAATTCGTGTAAGTTTATCCGATTTAAAAATTTCCTTCTTCCTTCCTGGTGCCCATGTTCTACGTGTATGCGGTAGAGTTTATTTGAAAGCCGAATGACGTAGGTACCTCACTACGTAGATGATTAGTAGTGAGAATGAAGTAGGTAACACCTGGAAGAAGTGGTGAACACCACCATTCATTCCATTTTCATTCTTTATTTGCAGTATAAATTATTCACGCTCTGAATTTGACCTTTCCAACTCCCAAGACGTTAGTAGATTGCAGGGTGCTCTGTTTGATAATGCTTCCCGAGACTGACAGAGAAGATGACGTTGACGAACGGCTTGAAGATAACTTGAAGATACAGGGTGGGCCACGGGAACCGGACTATTTTGAAATGAGCAGTACGCATTGAATTTTTGTGTTACAAGCATTTTATTTACATCAAAAAGAAGCTTCAATTATGGAATTTTAAGTGTGGTAAATCACATCGTTCTTATGCCGACCATCTTGTTGAAAGTAAACACGTTGTAGAGGATACCGTCTTCTTAATCTTTGCAGTTGGGGTTTCAAGAAGGTATTCAACATAAGGATGTAGCGATCTGAATTGACTGTTACAGTGTTCCCACCTTCCTCAAAAAAATATGGACCAATAACGCCAACTTTTGAAACAGCACACCAAACTGTTACTTTTGGTGAGTGCAAAGGCCGTTCATGAAGAGCCTGAGGGTTAACTGCAGCCCAGTAACGACAATTTTGTCGATTGACGAAGCCATTTAAGTGGAAATGAGCTTCATCGCTCATAACAATAATTGCATTTTCATTTGTCTCCAGCAGATCAAGCATAGTCTCCGAGCAAATCTCTCCTTTGTGTATAGTCATTTGGTTGCAACTGTTGAACAAGTGCAAGCTTATAAAGGTGAAAACTTAGATCGCGACTCAAAATACGCCTCACTGTCGTTCGAGGAATGCGTAGATTTTGAGCATGTCTGCGAGTTGATCGCCCTGGGCTCCACTACAAATGCCTGCCTCACTCTCTCTACATTTTCCGGAGTCCGAGAAGTTTTTGAACAAGATGGTCGGCATATGAACGATGTGATTTACCACACTTGAAATTGCATAATTGAAGCTACTTTTTGGTGTAAATAAAATGCTTGTAACACAAAAATTGAATGCGTACTGCTCATTTCAAAATAGTCCGGTTCCCGTGGCCCACCCTGTATAACCTACTAATTGTTGTACCTACCTAAGCCTTTTGTTCCTGTGTTTGGAACTTGTTTCGAAATTTTGTAGGTAGGTAGGTCCTTACGTTCGGAAATTCATCCAAGTATTTTCAAGTTTTCATTTCTATCAATTTCAAGATAGTATTTCTCATATAGTCAAAGTATTCCTGAAATAACTTAACAAAAATCACGTTCGGAAAATTATTTTATTGTTAAAATGTATAATAAAGCCAGTTATTCACATATTTCGACGTTTTGGTTTATTATCTTCGATAATGAACCAATGGAAACGCCCAAAGAAAATTTTTTTAAACCCCCCACCCCACCCCCTCAAAATTTGTTGGTTTACGTTTCATGATACGTAGATTCAGAAAATCGAATAAAAAACTCTGCAAATTCTTGACACAACGGTTTATTATCTTCTTTGTACAGATCACCCTTCTGTCTAGATCACTAGGTCTAAATGTCTAGATCCTAAATGTTAGATGAATTATTATTATGAATTATCATTAATTATTAATAATTTTATCAAGTACCTAGTGAAAATTATTATAATTTATTGTTAGGTATTAATAATTTGTATTTATTATTAATAATAATAATTAGGTATTATTAATTATGATTTAATAATTTACTCATTCCCTCACAGTGCAACGCAAGTTGTCGCTTGGATTATTTTTTCTTGATGTAAAAGAGATGTCGCAAATAGGGCCGCCACTACTGGAAATTCGCCCTTATAGCCATGCTGCATGACTGTGGATTTTGTTGTTTGGGACGATGAGAACGGGGCGCAGGTAGAAATTTTTCCAATCCCCAGAAATCTGTCGGCATTGAACAAGGGCGTAAACAGCTCGTTACATGGAAAAATGCTGGTTCAACACAAAGACGCCACGAGAACGCCTCGTGTGGTTCCCCCTCCAAGCGACATCTACCCCTTTCTCACCGGCATCCATCACTGATCCGCCATCAGTCCTTCACGCGAACTTGTGCTGTAACGACGTCCACAGCAGAATTGATCCAGTGAACTTCAACAAAATTTGTGAGTTTATATGATATAATATATTCACTCGAATTCACTCAAACAATTTTACGTTTACACGTCATATATTATGTGACGTGTAAACGTAAATTTGTTTGAGTGAATTGTTATGTCCAGGTTGGTCCGACCGTTTGAATCCCGCTCATTCCGACGAACGGGGGTGTCCAACGCATTGGGCATTCAAAATTCATTTGAATATGTATAAACAAAACTGCCAATATACAGTAGGGTAGTCACAAAAAGTCAACTTTCGAAATTCAATCGTGGCAACTAGGGATGTCCATCGATGTAACGGCTTTGATGGTCGATGGCTTGACAACACTCCCGAAAGAGCGACCGACACCTTTGACTGTACCTACTCGAGCTATTGGTACCAAATGTCAACTCTCAATCAACTTCCTATGAGTAGCGTGATGTGCCTGGTGTAGCGTTAGGTTGTTAGTTATCACTCGTTCGTTCACGATGTTTCAGCAGGCGTACATAAACTTTGGTAACAGCAGGCGATGTTACTTTGGTACATAAACTCGAAAATGTAACGCGGGAATGCAACGCGGGACATGCAACGGAGAAATGTAACGCGGGTTTCTGATGATTTTCGCTTAGAACCGATTCGTTGCTACGGAACTTTATCTTCGCCAGTTATCATCGTACAAAAATCGTTCACCACTCGTTGGATAGCTCTCGATTTACCTAACCATATTACGTTAACCACTGCGGAGTGCGTGGCCGACAAGCTGCGATATGAGCGTGATTGTTTAAATAATTGTTTACACACAGGTGATCATTCTCAATCATTTATATTGTCAACACGACAAGTTTCTGATGGGAGGGGGCGCAAAGACATAAAATGTCCCTCGTGGTTGCGTACCTACTTGTACGAAAGCTGTACCCACCGTTTGTGTTTCTTCTGATGTTTAACTGCATGTTTTTTATTGACGTTCACCAATACTGACTGGCATGATATTTGAATCGGTTTTTTTGAAAGGGGTTATGTAACAATTTCCAAATTTTCGGGGAAACGCATAAAACTTCCCCGGTTCCTCAAAACTTGTAAATGATTCCATTTTTGGTTATAGTCATTACAAAACGTTTATTCTGACATTTCCTCGAATTTTCAAAAATTTTCTATGCTCCTATGAAAACCCCAAAACTACTTGAACATGAAGATGGCCAAAAATGTTACATAACCCCTTTAAAAAAAAAAAAAAAAAAGATTCATTTATATGTACCTAAATATAGACTTTTGTGCTAAACTCTACATTTATTGGTTATTCCATTAGTCCTTCAACCCTCTCACTAGAGAATTGAGACGAAATTCGCTTTCTTGGGTGAAATATTCGCTCTTTTGGTAGCAAATCTCGCTCTTCGATGGTTGCCCTCCGATACTATCGATCCATCGATGGTGAGTTCTTCGATACTATCGAAACATCAATGGGAGACTATCGATGTTTGATCTTTCACTTTTTCTTTTTTCTTTTTTCATGAACCTTGCAGCTTTAGTTTGTTGGTACATTATTTTTTATTCCTCGTGTACCTTATGGGCACACGCTCTTTCGGGAGTGTTATAGTCGCTCATTTTGTCCTCCGATGGCGCTCTTTCGTCCTGTATTTGAAATGTGCTCGCTCTTTCGTCCTTCACCAATAGATGGTTGCCCTCCGATACTATCGATCCATCGATGGTGAGTTCTTCGATACTATCGAAACATCGATGGGAGTCTATCGATGTTCGATCTTTCACTTTTTTTTTTCCATGAACCTTGCAGCTTTAGTTGGTGGTATGTTGGTACATTAGTTTTTATTCCTCGTGTTCCTTGTGGGTATTTGTTTGTATCCTGGATCGACAGCAGAGTTGGGATTATTCTAATAAAAATTTAGTTGAACTAAAGTTGAAACTAAAAACTAATTAACTAATTAGTTTTTAGTTCCGAAATTGAAAATAAAAACTAATTTAGTTTTTATTCGCAACTTCGAAACTAACTTTTGGAACTAGTTTTTTTCTAGTTCTTTTTATTTCCAATTTTTTTCCAATTTTTTTCCTTTTTTTTTTTTTTTTTTATTTATATTTTTTTTTTTCCATTTCCATTTAGTTCCAAAAGTTAGTCTCGACGTTGCTAATAAAAACTAAAGTAGTTTCATCTTTTATTCGTAGTTTCGGAACTAAAAATGAAATTTCTAAAATTTTGAAAAACTCGAATTTTCGAAAAATTTGCATACCAAAATCCGGTTCAGACCATCCTGAATCCACTGCCAAAAATTATACCTTATATGTGTCATTCAAATTGCAATCCTGACTTAACCGTCGTGTTTAGAGTTGAAATGTCCAAAAGCTTTGGTGGGGGCGGGGGGGTCCAAAAAATGAAATTCTGACAAGTGACACCTCATTTTAAAGGTTTTTACACGCTGAATACGATAGTGAAGTCAGAATTGCGATATACCCTATTTCGTTCTCAAACTTGAGTAGGTACTTTGAAGATGAAGAATACGTTCTTCGTGTTATGTCTAGTCTAATCTGATAACGGAAAGAGACATCGCATTCTGACTTCACCTTTAAAATGAGGTGTCACTTGTCAGCATTTCATTTTTTGGATGGACCCCCCCCTCCCCCCCCCCTCAAAGCTTATGGACATTTCAACTCTAAACACGACGGTGAAGTCAGAATTGCGATATCTCTTTCCGTTATCAGATTAGACTAGACTTAACACGAAGAACGTATTCTTCATCTTCAAAGTACCTTCAGGATGGTCTGAAACGGATTTTGGTATGAAAATTTTTCGAAATACTAGTTGGCCTCCTGCGAGCCGTCTGACGTCATAGGCTCGTGCGTCATAGGCTCTGACGTATTAGGTTACTTCTGTCTAGATTACTAGGTCTAAATGTCTAGATCCTAAATGTTAGATTAATTATTATTATTAATTATCAGTAATTATTATTAATTTTATCAAGTAGGTACCTAGTGAAAATTATTATATTTCATCGTTAGGTATTAATAATTTGTATTTATTATTAATAATAATTATTATTAATTATGATTAATTAAAACGATATCCTGGTGTTGGAATCGACTGAGTTCCTTTGTGCAGAACCTGAATGATAGAGATGATGAATTAAAATGTACCGATATAATTCTGGGGTTTTTAATACTACGTCGGTAATAATTTTTCTATAAAAGAAGTACCTACCAACAAACATTCGAAATTACCTTCATTTCCGTAGCACGAAACGTACCTCAGAACAAAAAACTCGACATCATTAAAACCATATGATGTTCCAAACAGCTCGTTAGTATGAAAATTGACCTGTATTTCAACCGTTTGATTCACGATTGTGTTGACAGGCTCAACCTTTGAGCCGTCATTGTGAACGAACGGCTGGTCGTACAAAGGTCTTTGAGATTTGGTTTGGGTCTTGAACAAGAATACGGGAAAACTAAATTGTTATTTCATGGTATCACCTGCGCTTTCAATGCTTACGAATAAGGATGCGAGGCGTAGGCCCATGCAAACTATGAACTGAATTCAATCACGCTCTTGTACAAATTACACCTATCAATTACTCTTCTTATTTCAGGTGAACATACCGCACAGCCATGTCGTACGAATTACTTTTGTCAATGGCGCGTGGCCAAGTGCCTGTGGAGAAGATCCAATTAGCAGGGGGACGGAGTGAAGGCCGACTCACAGTTCCGGATGGGCCCGTGAAGAAAAACGCTCTTGTGAACCGTCCCAGGAAGGGTTCGGGGTACGCCACGAAATTCCAAATACGAGATCAGGAAGAAGATGAGGTATTAATAAAATATCAATTACAATTACAGAAAGTGAGTTTAGTGCGAAGGGTTCTAACTGTGATCACGGGAGTACACTCTCGCCGAGGTAATGAGCCATGCAACAATCAGGTTCCCATTTTGACATTCATTCAATACTACGGGCTCTGAGTAGCCTATAGCTCTGTACCCTCGAGCACGATCGCCAACATTCTACTTCCTTCAGTCACAAAATAGGTGCAAAGCCTCAAACTGTCCCTCTATTTTCCGAGCATAACCTTCCTTCCCACTCCAACTTGCCCTTCCATGGTTCGGGGTACCTGTTGGAGAAGAAGTCATGTTTCCCCATCACTATCAGGTATTGTGTACTGTATTAGACCAGTCTTGGGAAACTCCGTGCCGAAAAGTGTGCGTTGAAAGTTCAATAAAATTGTTTAGTCCTTAGAAAATTTACTTTCTAGGTCTTACTGTGTGAATCCAACTTACAGATTGACGAGTTTCCAGAGAGAGAGCTGGAGAGGCGGGGTCAAATGATGGGGACAGTGGAGGATCTAACGTCACATGGAACAGCTTGGGACAATTCCACCATCATTCCCGATGATGCGCTGCGAGTCTACGATGATTACTCATTTGACCAGAAGGACCATCCACAACTTCTCATAGGCCATTATGAAGACTCAGTATGTTGACAATTTTTTTTTTTTCAGACGAAAAAGAATTAGATTTAACCACAATGAATCAATTCGTCAATCAATCATGACCATGAAGTCAACCCCCCCCCCCCCCCATTGCCTATTTACACTCTAAATATCCTTCTGTAACTTTCAACAATACCTGTTGAAAAAATAAATCCTTCTACCAGCCCTATAAATTGACAAGAATAAGTGTTGAGCAATTCACGGCAGATGACGTGTCAATCGCTGCAGCATTGTTTTCCAACGCTCATCACCTACCTTGGCTTGCGGACCCCTTTCACAGACCTTACTCAAGTATTTAGATTTAGATACATGACAGTAAATTTGTAGTTTGTTGTAAATAGAAGTGTAGGAAATTAGCCAGGCCATGCCCTATTATTAGTACAAACTCAACTTTCTTTACAACAAGAAATCAAAATGAAAGTCCTCTACCTCACTTCTATGTGGAGAAGCATGGAGTTGTGCAGGCTTTCCATGTCATCACATAGTAATACATGAAGTCTTGATTTTAACGGCCGCGCCTTTGTATAATTAATTATTTGAACAGACTCATCTAAAACTTTCTCAGAAGAGGCAGGCATTCGTTTCATGGCTTAAGCATGTCTATGACGAACACAATGACTGCTACTGCAATTTTTAGATTTTTCTTTTATCGTTCCAACCGTGTGGCCAATCATTGCTTTTGCATCATCTGGACACACGTCAATGGAGCTACTGCAAGGAATTTTATTTGTCGTAAAAAAATCTTCCAACAAACGGAACATTTCTGCCCCTGTTGTATTGGCAGGAAGTGGACTGCTTTATCAAGCATGCAAGTTATGGTATAAATTCCCAATGTTGATTTGAACGATTCATCTTCATCTTCAGATGTTACGCAAGTTTTCGGTCATGGGGGCTGGTGAGGATGCCCAATATCCTGTTTTCTCTGAACGTCTCTTTCCAAATTTGGATCACGTAAAGGATTAATAATTAATCCTTATTCAACGCCAATGATATTTGCCACCAGATTCTAGAGAAGATCGCGGCCAATTCAGTTGTGGTACTGAAAGGTCCAACAGGATGTGGAAAGTCGACTCAGGTCCCCCAATACATCCTAGATGATGCTCGATCCAGCCGGATCTATTGCAACATAGTCATCACACAACCCAGAAGGATTGCCGCCACTTCAGTAGCCAAAAGGGTTTGCCAAGAACGAGGATGGAGAATGGGCTCCCTTGTTGGCTATCAGGTGCAGTTTTCCTGTTGTTAAATTTAGATTTCATGACACTCAACTACCAATTTGAACCTGTACATTTAAAAGCATGATTTGACTCTGTATTTTCCCCCTTAGATCGCATTGGAAAAGAAAGTAAGTGCAGACACTCGTCTTCTATTCTGCACAGCCGGCGTCCTACTCCAACAGTTGATCGCAAATCGTACTTTATCCATATATACTCATATTATAATTGATGAAGTTCACGAAAGAGACAGCGAGACTGACTTCCTTCTTATCGTGATCAAGAAGTTGTTGAAGTTGAGAGGAAATAGAACTAAGGTAGTAATAATGTATAATTTATTTTTTGTGCAATCCTAATTCTAAATATTGAGCAATTTTTTAAATGGAATATTTTCAACTTACAAGCCATGAGGGCCCTTGAGGCCTATAAATAAAAACGAATAAACCACTCCTACTCTCTGTTTGGTGATAACTAAAGTTTCTGAAATCACTCTGTGCCCTCTTGTGTTTTTCATTTTATTCTTAATTCAAGTGCATTCTATATTTTTAGGTTATTCTCATGTCTGCAACCATTGCCGCGGACAAGTTCGTCGAGTATTTCTCAAAAAAGAAAGACGATTCTATCGTACAACCGCCTGTGATAGACATGGAGGACGAAACGAATAGGCGTTACCCAGTTCAGGTGTACTACTTAAATCATTTGGGGGATCTTCGCGTGGTAAGACCCTAACTTTTTAGCGTCAAGTTTTGCAGTTTCTGAGACCAGAAATTTGATTTGTCGATCTGTGTTATTGTCTGTATGTGGCAATGTATGTGGCATTTGCCGAGCCCATGCTCCAGTACCCGAGGGCAAGCGCCCCTCAATACTAAATAGGTTTGAAATGTTGGGTTGGAGATAATTTGTGTTTATTACATGTGTGGCAGGTAGTAGCAACTTACACACAAATTATTGGGTTCAAGCAGATAATGAATCAGAATTGAGTAAATATTCACTTCGAGATTATTTTATTAAGGAATATGTACACCATTCCGATTCATCATCGCCCCCACACCATCATGCGCCCACTTTGCAACTACACTGAAGGAATAAATAATTTATTCCTTCAGTGTAGTTGCAAAGTGGGCGCATGATGATGTGGGGGCGACGACGAATCAGAATGATTAAATAATCTTTTTAATTATTTATATGATTAATTATTAATATTAAAAAATAATTCAATTATTAAATAATCACAGTAGTTCAAGGTTGGAAATTTGCCGAATGTAAAGCTGAAATTTCGTTTTCTTGATCCGTAATCAACCTAACTAGCCTTTTATTTTTCGTCATGGAATCGATCCACCCCCATTATTAATGCACCCACTTTCTTGATCAATAGCGGGCTGATGTCTACCTGGACGAACCGAAAATCGATCCCAACATGCACAAATTGGTCTCAACCTTATTGAAAGCGTTTCCAGCAATAGACTCTATTGAACAACAACAAAGCAAACCGTTTCTTGGATCTGTTCTCATTTTTTTGCCTGGAATAAACGAGATTGACACCTTGTACAGGCTTCTACACGAAGAGAACTCGTTGGCGTATGTACCTACATAATATGTATGATAATAAATTATGGTATGATTACTCAGATGTTAAAAAATCTGCAAATTCTTGACACAACGGTTCATCATCTTCTTTGTACAGACCACCCTTCTGTCTAGATCACTAGGTCTAAATGTCTAGATCCTAAATGTTAGATTAATTATTATGATGAATTATCACTAATTATTAATAATTTTATCAAGTACCTAGTTAAAATTATTATAATTTATTGTTAGGTATTGATAATTTGTATTTAGTATTAATAATAATCAGGTATTACTAATTATGATTAATTAATACGATATCCGGCTGTTGGAATCGCCTGGGTTGCTTTGTGCAGAACCTGAATGATAGAGATGATGAATTAATTACAAATAAAACGTACCAATATAATTCTGGGGTTTTTAATACTACGTCGGTAATAATGTTTCTATAAAAGAAGTACCTACCAACAAACATTCGAAATTACCTCCATTTCCGTAGCACGAAACGTACCTCAGAACAAAAAACTCGACATCACTAAAACCATATGATGTTCCAAACAGCTCGTTAGTATGAAAATTGACCTGTATTTCAACCGTTTGATTCACGATTGTGTTGACAGGCTCAACCTTTGAGCCGTCATTGTGAACGAAAGGCTGGTCGTACAAAGCTGTGGATGGTCTTAAAAAATTCTAAGGAATAAACTCTATCTAAATATGAAATAAAAAACATACCATTTGATGGGCATTTTTCGAGTTTTGAAATTTTCTGAAACGTAGGTTAAAAAAAATTCTTCTTTGGGCGATTCCAATGGTTCATTATCGAAGATAATAAACCAAAAGGGGGTCGATGAATCCTTATTACCCTCATACACAAGCCATATTGATCGTCATACATTAGACTTAAGTCTAATGTACACTAGCCATATTGATCCTCATACTTAGATTATAATATAAGTCCAATGTACACTAGCCATATTGATCCTCATACTTGGACTTATAATATAAGTATAATAATATATGGCTAGTGTATGAGGCTAATAAGGATTCATCGTCCCCTTTTTCAACATCTGAGTAATCATACATTTGCGCATGCATCTATTGGCCTGTAGACTAAACTGTAGGTACTTATCTATTTAAAATGATTTTTGGATGACGATGGTTCTTACTTATGAATGTAGGAGACCAACAGGAAGCTCAGCAGAAAGTTGGATTCTTTGTCCTCTACATTCGACAATGAGTTTTAATGACCAGATGAAAGTATTTGTGCCTCCCCCTACTGGAAAAAGGAAAATCATTTTGGCAACTAATATTGCCGAATCCTCCATCACTGTCCCAGATGTTACATATGGTAAGATACAATTGTTTTGCCTGTGTGTTTATTGCTGTACCGCTTATTTAATAATATTACGTAATATATTGTATTGAAATGCCATTTAATCACTCTTGATGTTGTTACGTTTGGAACCGTAAATTAATTTCGTATCTCTTCCAGTGATTGATTATTGCTTGACAAAGCACCAGGTTCAGGATAAAGACGCGTTTTATTCATCGCTGCAGTTGACCTGGGTGTCGAAAAGTCAGGCCAAGCAAAGGGCCGGTCGGGTGGGGCGAACAAGGCCAGGCCGAGTTTACAGGCTTATACCCAGAGGCATGTATGAGGTAATGTACATCCAATACATTTTATAAAAGACAATATGATTGCAATATGCGTACAGTTGCCTAAAATTCGGGTTCCCTGGCATAAGTACGATGGTACCGTAAAGCGGGGTTACTTTGTGACAACTTTCGAGGTTTTTTCGGCTCTTGTTAGGTACATAAGATAACAGATAAGATAACTGCTATTTTTCCTTGATAGCCATATATCTAAGCTTGTTATTTCTTTCATTGTCAAATTTTAATTTCTTACCCATGAGGAATTTCTCATCGAAAACACGTACAAACTGACTCCTGTTGGGCAGCTCATGACCTTAAGAAAGAGCGAGGTGATAAATTGATGAAAACAACTGTAAATGCAAACAACCTTTAGTGTTGAAATGAAAATTGAGGCACAAAGGGCCATAAAATTGTACAATTCGCAACAGTCTTTTACTATCAGTCTGAGAATTAGTGAATACATTTCATGTGTGGTAAATAAACATCGAAATAACGTAACCATTTTCCTTAAACCCTAGGTATTAAAACAGCCATTGTCACGATTGTTAGGTAGACATGAGGTTTTTTTGCAAGAGCATCTTTTCAAGTTCAGGAACTGTGTAAATAAAACGGCTACTGCTCGTCTGACCAGGTTTTTTATCTTGAGAACTATTTCGTCCATGGAGTATTGTAGTTCGTCAACTCTTGTTGGCCACGCCCAATGCCTCCCCTTCCTCCTGAAAAAGAAGAAGAAACGTCGGTTCAGTATAAAATTGAAATGATTTAGTGGGGAAAGGGTTACTAATAAGAGAAAACACCATTTGGGGGAGAATGGGAACATTATTCTGTTGGAAAACAAGCTACTGATAAGGAAAGGAAATCATGAGTTTGAGTCATGTCACAAAGTTACCCTTTGATTCCTGCATTTTTCACTTTTTTATCCATGTTTCACTTTAAAAAAAAAAAAAAAAAAAGAAAAACAATATTTCGTAAGAGTTGATGCAGTATTGCTGTGCCATATAGTTATAAAACAAGGAAAAAATACTTGACAACACAAAGTCCCAGTTGGTAACAACATAACAAAGTTTGCTCGAGTTTGGAGAAACAGCAAAAGTAGGTTCTTGATGTGAGTGAGGTTATCCAATCCTTATCACAAAAGGAAAACGTTCATAAAATGATGTGCTGTCATAGTGTGATAGCATGGTTTTTTTCTCGCATTTTTGAATTTGCCACAGATTTGGGATTATGAGCCTAAAGGGTTTTTGAACACGTTACGGGCATATTAAGAGCCTCTCGTGTCATTTGGTTCCACAACAATGCCATGACGTGCAGGATAACCAATTCATTCTACAAATTGGCAGTTTGAATTGAGGTTTTATGCAATTGAGGAATTATGCACTGGATACCAAGATGGTGATACAGGACCATGGGTACCGCGCAAATATTCGTGTCGAGTGATTTAGTTCCACTAGAAGTCATTATAATAACCTGTGATCATTTGTGGGAGTTTCATCAGCTGTTACCGCTCTTGACAACGGCTCTTCACACAGTTATTCTGTCTCTCATTTTTCCTGTTCAATTTTCACATACAGCGTCGAGTCGAGTGAAATGCAATGGTTTGCCATTTGGGCCATGGCATCCATCGATTCACCAGCATCGTTTCAACATTTGTCCAACTCAATCCCTTTCTATCATTGGATTTCAATGTTTGATAAATCATTCAAAATGTTTAATACAATTTTCATTTTAGGAGCTGGTGGAAGACAGTATTCCTGAAATTCTCCGCTGCCCCCTCGGTCAACTGGTACTGAAAGCGAAAAGGCTCGATTTTGAGCCTCCTGTGGCTATTCTGGGCAGTGCGATGGACCCCCCTGATTTGACGAACATTCAGCGGACCATTCTCAATTTGAAAGAGGTTTTTTGGCCTTTTAAATAAAATAGGCTCATTCTCCTAGTTTTGCATGATGATAATAATATATACATTATTATAATATAAGTATAATATAAGTATATGCTATAAGTATGAGGTGAAACTGTGGACAAACCATTTTCTCCTACTATATGAGGGATGCCTTGTCCCTCAATTTCAAGGGTGGGGGGGGGGGGGGGGACCAAAACTTAGTAGAAAACGCTGCACATATTTTTGTATATGAGCTTTTTGTCCACGTCTCTCTTTTTTCGACGATTAAGTGAAGTTCCTATAAAATCAGGATTACTAAATAAGGATATTAAATTACTAAAAATAAAAATTACTAAAAAAGGATATTAAAATAAGGATTTATTCAGTTTACGGGCTCATGATCATATCGAATTCTTTTACTAGCTTACTCAGATTTCTGGAGTTGTTGTTTTATGAGGTTTTCTCCCTAAAAAATATAATCATAATAATGTCTATTCCAGGTGGGAGCACTTACGCGCATGATTCACAACAACGTGTATGACGAAGAAGATGGGGACATGACCTTCATTGGTTCTGTAATGGAATCCTTACCATTGGACATCCAACTCTCCAAACTCATTCTTGTTGGACATATGTTTGGCGTTCTCCGCGAATGTGTCATAATGGGTAAACCTAATCGGTTTTTAGTTAATTCAAGTTCAAATTAGTAGCCCTGTGGGCATGGTGTGGATACCATTGGATTAAAAATCGAACAAGGCAATTTGTAGCTTTGCTAAAACTAAGTGAGATCCCTGCTCTACGTAGAGTAAACCTCACCAAAACTCCTTTGACTAAATTATTACTCAATAAACAAACCAATGTCGTGTTTTACAGCTTGTTGTATGTCGGGGAAGGACATATTCGTCACTCCACTCAGGGAGAAGATTGAAGCGTTCACTAACAGAGTGGCATGGTCTGATGGCGCTGCAAGTGACCCCTTAACATATCTACATGTGTATACGGTATGTAGCAAATTTACAGTATTGAGACGGATAATATAATTGAATCCGTCGTTTCAGAAACCCACATGGCCAAAAAATGCAATTGCCGGGTTTTAGCTAAATTAACCATCTAAAGACATAGAGCTACCTACATCATTCAAGAGAAAGCCTGTCGTTCCCCTGGGTTCAAATGAAGTTACATGCGAGAGGATATCCTATAGTTAAGAGAAAACCGACAAGTCCACTGACCTTGGTGACATGTTGAGTTTCTGCTTGAACTTCTGGTGGTGACACGTCCTCCCTTGCGCCCCCGCCTTACCGTTTGTTCGTATACGTTGATTGATTGTTCAGTACATGGACGGTTCGATGAAGTCTACATTGAAAAAACCGTTCTTTTCTGAAATGCACCTACGAAGTACCCCAGCGTATCTATCAAGTAAGCCCCCCATTGATATTGAAAAAATGAACGATCTCAAGAAAATTTAAAAATATACAAGGATACCGCAAGGATGTCAAAAAATGGCGGAGAAACATTTAAGCCTTGCCACCTTATTTGACATTAGTGAGTCTACAAACCAGGGTATTCCCTGGACACCCCAGGGTGTGTGTCTCTGGGGTATTGAGCATGTAGTAAACCACTCGTTATTAATCAATTGAGACAACCCACCCAAACAAGTGTAGCACCAGAAAGTGTGTGGCAAACATTTATGAATTTATTCGTAGCGTGCCTTTCAACATACATTAGACATTGACCATTAACGTACAGTACACCCCTTCGCAGAACGCAAAGGGTACGCTCCGGTCTGTTAGACCGGGCAACAAATTTCTCTTCTGCTGGCTGTCCGCCACTTGAGATTTTATGTACACATTACACACATAGAACACACATGTTAGGTGTTCGAGTAGGTACCAACTTATTCTTGGTAGGATGTTGAAACGCATAAGCTATCAAGATAATGAAACGTTATGTAATCCACACGGTAACTTGCCCTTGTAGGTGTGGAAGAGCCACGTTCGTCAGGGTAAATTTGCCCGGTCTGGAGGAGAAAGCGAGCAGGAATATGCCACCAGGAACTACGTAAATGTTAAGGCATTGAAGGAAGTTGAACAAATGGAAGAAGAAATCATTGCTCGCCTAAATAGATTAGGAATAAGAGAGTCTAAGATTCCAATGGTACATGAAACACCGGATCTTCTTCCGGTTTTGTATAAGGTACTTGAATTCCACGTACAGTATTCAATACAACTATTCTAGTGCAATTTAGATATGATGGAAACCTCATACTTGCATATGTCCTTAGGTAGCCATTGCGGGAGCTTTTTACCCCAACTACTTTACCCAGACTCCAATTGATGAGAAGGAAGCAGTCAGAACCCTTGGCGGACGAGACCCCTACAAGTCTGTCTACCTAACCAGATTTCCTCCGAACCAGCCTGGACCCCTCTATCGCAATAGTATCAAAAAATTATTTGAACGTTGTGGGTCCAATATAAAAGTGCAGTTCGACAACAGCTCGTAAGTCTTACGCAAATCCTCATTCGTACCATCGTCTACAAATCTATCCTGGTCTTGATAAACATTTTAAAACAAGTCTTGTGCTCTATGAACGTCTCGTTACATTTCAGCAAGGTGTATATAGAATTTGGGAACAGCTACTTAGGGAGTCGTACTGGAATAGAAGGTACAAACGAAACCGCACACGGTGGTTCTGAAGAAGCCGTACCTGGCCAAGTGATAGCTGCTGTTTACCGAGCTGTTAAATTGAGGCAACTTAACGTGCCAATGAAAGTCCCTATGCTTACGTACGTATTCTCCCATCAATTTATATTTTTGTGACATGATTATTAGACCAAGGGGGTCAGATAAATGTATGTAAGTTTTCGAATATTTTGGATGGATACCAACCATTTTACATTAGGCCATCTACCAGAGTAAAATTACCCTTAGAACATGACTGGGCCTTCTCCCAAAACCAAAATACCCTGAGAGCATGACAGGAGCTTCCCCCAAAACCAAATTACCCTGGGAGTATAATTAATTGGTTCTTCTCCCAAAACCAAACTACCCTGGGAGCATGACTGGAACTTCTCCCAGAACCAAATTACCCTGGGAGCATGATTGGAACTTCTCCCAGAACCAAATTACCCTGGGAGAAGTTCCAATCATGCCAACCTTTATCACTCTTAAGAAGATACTTTTTTCACTCGAACCATAAGCGCCATAACCATCATTCCATATAATATATGACAATAATATTATTATGACCTTCTCGAACCAACCAAAACAAAATGTTTTATTTCACTGTGACAATTATTTTTTTATAGCTTTGGGACTTGAAAGCCTAGACTAGTACATACAGAATAATATTATACAGAAAGCCTAGCCTGTACATACAGGATAGTGAATCTTTGTGGAAAAACTTGTAGCATTTTCTGTCAGGCATCACCATTGGCGCCAAATATAGTTTACAGTTCCAGTTTTCCCTTTAAATACACACATGTAAAATCTATTTTGTTTTCATTGTTGAAGAAATTAGGTTTGTACGAGAATTTGAAGTCAGTACATATCACATTTCCTTCAACAATTCACGAGAAATTTAGAAAATTAAAAACAAAGTATTATGACATGTCAATACTATTGAGTGAATATCTTACTTGGAATGGACCTAGTTTTCTAGTGCATATTACGTGAATGTCTGTACATATTAAGCGGTCATGTTTTACCTATATTTGAAATGAAAGTTTATTCCTCTTCAGAAAACAAAATAATAAATAAATAAGTCAGGTACATACATGTTAGGAAATTGTTCCCCTATGTGGGCATAGCCCGTGGTAGGGAGAAGAGTCTTCAGAAATAGGAAATCAACTATAGGCGTCTAAAAAATATTTTACAAGTGTGAGTGATACCGATGGAAAAAAGAAAAAGAAATATAAACCTAATTTTGGGTAAAGAAAGTTATTTCTGTAAGTAATATTTCTTTTTAAATAATATTGTTATTTTTTGGTTGGGGCATTAATTTTATTTTTAGCTGGTTAGGCAAGGTTTTGAATTGTTTGGTAGCCTGGTATACATACATTTGATTCCGTTTTATCTGAAATGGCTCAATTAAACGGCTGTCCCGATATACGAGGACCCAATTTAACGGACTGTACAATTGACATTCCTGGATCAGTGTGTACACCTGAATATTAATTATGTCATTGTCTTGCAGACCGACCGCTGCCGCAAAGAAAGCGAAGGCTATATTTGGAAACTCACAGGTCTCCAGTGAATTAGGCTTGCAGAAAAATTCTAGCCCACAACCTCCCCCTATGAAGATCCAACTCCCGGGTTTGTCTATCCGTCACATTCGAATTTCCATTACACATGTAAGTACTCAAATTAGGCACGACGGAGCCCGTTAGCTTGTTGTAACATTACAGCTCACCCTTCTTGTTTTATAATACGTGTATTGTCCATAGATTGTCGACCCGCACAATTTTTACGCTATGCTCATTGATGGAAGTCTCGTCAACAATAAATGTATGTGGATTCACAACGAGCTGAATGGCAGAACAGAAAATGCACTAATGAAATTGGAAGCTGACGAGATTGTACCGGAGTTGCATTGCATCGCTCCATACAGCGCCGGCCCGTTCGATTACCGGAAGTACTACCGTTGTCGAATTCTTCAAGTCGACGAATATCGAGCACAAGTAACGTTCAAAATTAATTCGCAACATTACATTCACTTATCCATATCTATACAGGGTGTCCCATCTAAACGGGCCCATCGGGAAATTACAGCCTTGCGGTGCGAGCTATCGAAAAATTGAACTGGACCTTTTTCATAGTATTTTAACTCATCTTCACGGTGCCGAAGTCCGATTTTTATTTTTCCATGTTTTAGGGTCTCAAATCATTGATTGAAACTTACGGTTTCCTCTTGACCCCCCTTTTTTATTGCTTTTTTTCGATTCTAGGTTGAATTTGGAACAGAAAATGCCTCTTTGAAATTTTTCTTTTTGGGGCTTCGTTTCTGAGTTATTTCACTTTTTGCGAAATACAGAAAATCGCCGTTCCTTTTAGACGTTACCAACACTTTCTTACTATTTTTTCTTCAATTTTTGAGATGTTCACCACACTGAATGACAGGTAGTTCAATGCTGATTTCAAAAGTGTGGTGAAAAAAAATCGAAGATAAAAATAGTAAGAAAGTGTTGGTAACGTCTAAAAGGAATCGGCGATTTTCTGTATTTCGCAAAAAGTGGAATAACTCAGAAACGAAGCCCCAAAAACAAAAATTTCAAAGAGGCATTTTCTGTTCCAAATTCAACCTAGAATCGAAAAAAGCAATAAAAAAAGGGGGGTCAAGAGGAAACCGTAAGTTTCAATCAATGATTTGAGACCCTAAAACATGGAAAAATAAAAATCGGACTTCGTCATCGTTAAGCTGAGTTAAAATACTATGAAAAAGGTCCAGTTCAATTTTTCGATAGCTCGCACCGCAAGGCTGTAATTTCCCGATGGGCCCGTTTAGATGGGACACCCTGTATAATAAAATCTTGTCTGTCTGTCTGTTTGTCTCATCATCAATTGAGAACAGCTGAACGTAGAAAGTTGCGCAACCATTTGACGCAAAATTTATCTGGGAAGGTTTATGAAAAATCCGTGTTTAAATCTGTCCATCCGTTGAAACGCTATGAATGAAATACTACTAAAAAACGTGTTATAATCACTTCTATGAGGACGTTTATGCTTATAACTTTTGAACGGATGAATGTAAATCCGATTGTAAAGGAGCCCCTACACGGTCAATCTGTTTGATCAAAAGATTGATCAAACAGATTGAAGTGAGCCTCAATCATCTCTTCAATCGTTTGATCAAAACCCTTGCAGAGTGTTGTACCTAGCTGTCTCCTTTTTCTCCTCAGTGTCGTCTACTCGTACTACGCTGTTCAACTCGTTTGCGCGATTTTCGAAAAATTTTCTTGAATACTTTTCGTTTGCGGTGTTGTGCTGAAACAATGAGTTCCAACCAGGATTTGTCCGTGCTTTTACTGAGTGTAGCTGCCCTCCAACAGAAGAAAAAGGGCGGAAAGAAGAGGAAAAGGCGGTGGTCAAAAGAGTGGTACAAAATGAGAAACCGTTTTAGTCATGAACACCTTCTCAGGGTTCTGCGCGAGACGGAGCCACAGGATGCGATCTGGTTGGTGCCGAACGCGTGACTGACGGAAAGATTGATCAAACACTCTCTAGACGCTCAGTCGCCCTCTTCAGTCGACTGAGTAAATCAAACTTTCCATCAATCTCCTTCAGTCATTGACTCAATCGTCAAACACGCTCCTAGACGCTCAATCATGACTGTCTCAATCGATTGATCAATCATGTTTGATCAAAAAACTGATCGTCTAGGGGCTCCTTAAGTAGTCTCTGGATTCAGCTCGACGAGTACTTTCAAGTGGTACTTCAATCAGGATGTTAGTGGGAGGGGGCGGGGTGCAGGTTGTGAGATATGGACGGTGGGGGGGGGGGTGTACAGGCATTCAAAACAACTTGACCGATCTGAATGAAACTTTTAGGAGGGGGGGGGGGGGATTTACCGGCAATCCAAAAACTACTTGACGAATTGGAGTGCAACTTTGAAATTGTGTTGAAATTGAGTGAAAACGGGGTAATTGGAAGCAGAGAAGTGAATAAAGGGGATGTCTGTTCTACAGTTGCAAAGCGCGGGTACACAGCTAGTAACATAATATGTTATACAAGGGAAACGGCGATGGAACCATCTATCCACGATTATGAATAATTCTATAGAGATAATCTTCCTCATACTATCATGCATCTTCTAGTTGAGTTTTTCTCTCGTTCCAGGTGTTTTACATTGATTACGGAAACGTGGAACTGATTGAAAAGTCTCTCCTGATGGCTTATGGACCTGAATTAGTAGAGAAAGGCGTCAGGGATGAACCTCCACTCTGTATCAACTGCCGGCTTGCGGAAATTCAACCTGTGGCTTACAAACAGGCTAGATTGAGGTGGAGCCCGGAAGCAATCCAAGAATTTAAGAGTTTATTCGCTGATTGTATCGCCAACGCGAAGGTAAGTTCAATGTTGCTGGTGTCAAGGGAAACTGCCTGGTCTTATTTCCAAAAGTAAGTTCTGAAAGTAAACGCAAGAAAAAGAATTCATTGCATATATTCGAGGACTACATACCGGTGAATGTCCCACAGATTTTTGAAATTTGAACATTTTTGGGAAGAATATTCGCAAGGCTAAATTATAAGCATGCGATTACAAACCATTGGAATCGACCTAGATAATATTAGTACAGTTCAATCTTGATAGTCAGGCAGTTCGTTAGTCAGGTACATTTGGTAATCCAGCGTCTCCGCTCGTTCCCTTACGCTTCCCAGCACAGTATGTCCCTTGCCTTCGTCTTGCACGGAACATTCACTTTCTCTGTTGCTGAAGTTAACGCGACTTTGGAATTGACTTCCCAATTTGCGCAAAAGGTTTCTGAGAAATGTGTGGCTCGGGTTACCCTGACAATCGAGGATATCACAGATTGGCTTAGAGGAACGAGCGAGGAAAATGGTCAGTCACTGTCTGACGAAGAAATCCTCGATCAAATTCGATCCCCTGAAGACGAATCTAATGGTGAATTGGTGATTCCGAGTCGGCGAACTGTCTCCAACGGCGAAGCTTTTAATGCTATCAATGTGCTCCCCAAATGGGCTGAAGAGAATGGCATCCTAAGTGGTGTCCTGGTGCTAAAACGACTAAGGCCATTTTTTTATAACATGTATAATGCAAAGAAAACAAAAACAATTCATGATAACTAACTGTAAAATCGTTCTTTTTATTACTCTTGATACTCCAATACTGCGGTAATTCTGAAATTGCTCATTAGGTCATGTTGCATGAATATAACCTTTGATAATCATGATATTTTTATATTTACTGACTGGTGTCTGTTTTCGTCGTTAGATATATTCTACAGTGAATGACAAAATGGCCATTTACCTGTTCGCCGACGCCGATACACGATACACTAAAAAGTTCGAACTGTCGAATGAAGAATCCTTCAATCACTACCTCGTGGATTTAAAAGTCGCACAATTTATAGAAGAACCTTATTTATCCAAGGTATAGTATAACGAGAAAACTTTAATTTGAACTCCCACTATTTGACTACCGTGAGATTGGCTGTTTGTCAAATATGGAATTTTTTTCAAATTTATTGTCCCGAAAAAAGTTGTACTCAATAATGTATACTATTTTGTAAATGTTCTTTTGTAAAATTAATGAACCCCAACAAAAAATATATCCAATGTTAATGTCTTCGTTTATGGTTCGGGTCCTACGAGGGACGTCCAGAATGTAAGTTACATGGGCTGTGTAGGACGAAATGTTTTTTTTTTTTTTTTTGGTGGACAGCGATTTTCACATTACGAGGATGCTGTCGAAAAATGACTGAGAGGTAAGCGGAAGTTACACGACGAGGTTATACAATAAATGGTCCCTAGGTTTCAAAAATGTATTGACCCTAATGGCGATTATCTAATAAGAGAAATAATGACAAGTTTAGATTTCATTAAATGTATTCATTTTTCAGTTTTTAACACACTTTGTAACCTTACTTTCTGGACGTCCCTCGTACCTTTTGTTTGTGGTCATTGGTCGTCTCTACTGACCCGTTAGGTAGGAATCTTTGCTTGCCCTTTATTCATTTCAACGTTTCACACGTGGATGTAAGAATAAATATGTGCTCTTACAGGTAAACCACGAATTGAGGGAGAAGGCAATTATGAACCCTCATACCAACATTCCCTCGTGCCTCTCTTCTGCTGACGAGCGTCAGCGATTCTTAGCCGAAGTCGAATTCAATTCCCCGACCGAATCCGAAACTCGTCTCCATGTAAGTAGATTTTTTCTACGTAGGATAACTTTGGGACTAACCACAAAGTGATAAAAGAGAATATTTCTAAAATCAGTTTGATGGGTGAATTCTGCAGTCAGATGAGTAAGGATATCCCCCTCTCTTATGCAGAGTAACTCCACGTAGTGGAAAATGATATATTCGTGTGATTGTTTTTGAACAATTATATTACGCAATTGAACAATTCAACGCAATCGACCGAACTCCTAGGAAAAAAATTGTCCCGGTCATACATATGACATTCAGTAATTATACTGTAGTCACACATATTCTAATACTCCCCCTCAAGCTGGACGTTGCGGCTGCTTAAGTCCCAAGCTTGAAGTCAGTGACAAATGTCTTGGCCCTGGTAACGGTTTGGTGAAAATATCCGCTACCATATCTTCAGTTGGCTTGTACATGAGGTTGATTTTTCCGTCTGTTACTGCTTGCCGTACGAAATTATGTCGTATGTCTATATGTTTGGTTCGTGGATGATATACTGGGTTGTGAGCTAGCTCTCGAGCCCCGCGATTGTCACAGTATACCGTCACAGGTCCCTCCTCCTTCATCATTTTCAATTCCACGAGCAATCGTTTCAGGCTGATCGCCTCCTTCGCCGCTTCCGTCGCCGCCATGTACTCAGCCTCAGTCGTCGAGAGTGCTACTGTACGCTGTTTACGAGCCTCCCAACTAATTGCTCCTCCAGCAAGCAAAAAAGTGAATCCTGTATAAGATTTTCGGTCGTCCACTGATGATCCCCAATCAGCATCGACATACCCATGTAGTTCTTCCCCTGATTTTGTGTATGTCAGCTCATGGTTGAGTGTTCTCTTCAGATATCTAAGCACTCGTTTCGCTGCTATAAAATGCTCTTTGCGATAACAAGAGTTGAATTGACTCAGCATGCTAACTGTGTGTGCCAAATCAGGTCTTGTGCACGTAGCCAGGTACATGAGGGATCCGATTAGATTTTGATACGGATATTCATCATTCTCCCCCTGTATCAAATCTGTCGGCTTTTGGAGCTTCACGTTTACATCTGCTGGAGAGTTTACAGGATTTGAGTTGTCCATGCCAAATTTCTCCACAATTCTCTTGATGTACTTGGATTGAGACATTTTGATGTTATCGTTTTCTCGCGATATCTCAATACCAAGTGTGTAATGAATTGCTCCCATATCCTTCATCTTAAAGTTCTATCTGGATCCGGTGCGTGCCCATAACCTCTTATGCAGAGTAACTCCACGTAGTGGAAAATGATATATTCGTATGATTGTTTTTGAACAATTATATTACGCAATTGAACAATTCAACGCAATCGACCGAACTCCTAGGAAAAAAATTGTCCCGGTCATACATATGACATTCAGTAATTATACTGTAGTCACACATATTCTAATACCCTCCATACCTAACTCCTCTCGTTCAAAACCTGGCAGTTGGTCTCTTCCCCCACTCTCATTACTACCTCCCCTCATCACTACTTGCAGCAAAAGTTAGTCTCACTGGTGCAGGCCTAACCAGTGAGTATAGAAATAACTAGAGCGGCCTTCCCCGCCCTGTCAAGAGCCTTCCACTGCTCATGGCCAAATACCCTACTTCCATCCTCATAGCGCATCTCCTTTTAGATCATGTACAGATGATTTATTGCCATTCCAAATAGGTGTATGAGCTCCCTCGGAATGTACCTAGGCACCTATAATAAGTAGGCAATTTATTAAAATAATGCACCTAAAAGAGTATCAATAAACTTTTATTAATCAATTGAACAATAGAAAAAGTGGTGGCGAATGGGTTACATTAAATTACTGTCCTTTAAAATGAGTTATTTTCTTGAGCTTCTGTCTCACTCTTTCTTCTTGAAGATTCTGGTTTCTGTCCCGGATATATTTTTTAATTCTGATAGAGAAATAAATTTTCCCGATACTTTCGACTAACCAATGCTTGTGGTTGTCTTCTCCCTGTGTTGATAGATGGGTAGATTCTGTGAAGATGTTAATATTTGAGCAAGCTAAAAGTAAATTGTTCGTATAATGATTGAGGTTGCTCTTGATTTTATATTTCGCAATCATTGTCTTAAAAATTTGCTCACAGATCCTGCATAAACGGGTAATATCAGGCGACGGCTGAGTCAATCCTCCACGGTTTTTAATTGAGAGTAAACTGGTGGTCAGGTTCACAGCACTGTTCTCGTCCGTGTTGATAGCCAGTAAACATTCTTCACACTTTATTTTTCTCTCCAGGCCACGCACAACATATCCCGCTATGTATTCAACCACATCCAAAACCAAATTGGCAAAACTTTTTTCATGGAATAATTCACGCCAGTCTTCAATCAGTTCTGCGATTACTTCGTTCTCTCGTGGTACATCAAAGTCCAACATACTTGATTTTTGAGTAGACAAATTAATTTTTTCATCACAGTCGATATTCCTCTCGTAGCCTCCTAGTCCCAGAAGGTCAATTTTGTCGAGTGGGATTGCGTTTTTACTGTGGCTGTCACTTTCATGAAGCTGCTATATTGTAAGATAATATGCACAATTATCTTACGGAGCAAGCGGCAAAATTCATAGGCACTTGGGTTGTCGTTAGTCCCTCCTCTCCGTCTGATGTACCCAAACAATCGTTCCAAGTGATCCTGGCTAATCTTGTACATCGGTACGTACTTTAACACTCTATCACGTTTTACCAGCTTGTCGTACATACTTCTCATACTACTAATGCATATTAGGAAACCCATGAACCCAGTTTTTCGGGAGCCGTTGATTCCGAGTTTGCCACTATTTTCTTTTAAACCACGGATGTAGTTTTCTGCCTTCTCCAGCGCGCTAAAAATTTCAACTTCATTATTTTCATTGATGGGTTGTTTTAAATATTTTTCCCTGATGCTTCTTGAATTGAGGACGTCGAATAAATCGTTGAAAATTTTTATGAAGTGAATAGTGCCGTCACAATGTTCAAAGCCAGGAATTTTTTTCATTTTACACCATTTCAAGGCATCTGCTACACTGGTGCCTAACAGCTGGGCTGCCAATTTTACTTTCATTTCTTGGTTCTTGAAGTAAACATGCTGTTTCTTTAGTTTGTTTCCCAGATTCAATCCCTCTTTTTCTTGCAGTTGCAAACAATCGAATTGCACTATAATAACGATTGTAAAACTCAAACAAGTAGGAGCGTCAACAACATCTTCCTACACGGAGGCTCAGTCACACGACTCGGCGTTCAGTTTGTCAATAGGCATTCAAAATCTTCTGCTGACATACAGCAAAAGTTTTCAAATTTGCCTCAGTAGATTATTCAGCATATCTGAGCCGCTGCACCTGATAATATTAATGAATAACGTCATTGTAAATATGTACCTAAGTAATTAAGAAATTCTAACTCCTAAGAAATTCGTAACTAAGAAATTCCGTTCCTTCGCCAAAAAATCAAGAATCGGATAGGATAAGGATGAATTCAAAGATCAGCTTTTTTGGTTCACAAGCAAGTTTTCAAATTTTGGTTTTTATTGTTAGAAATTGCTAAAAATCGTTAAAAAAATAACAGGGTCTTCCAAAATGTTGCATGATTGGAACTTTGTCCGCGCTCTGATTGGAAATTGGGAAAACCGGCCGGATAACATCCACCACCTTCTTTTTCTTTTCCTTCGCTTCAACAACAATTCGGTACACGAAAGAAGCAACAACTGTGCTGCAGCAATCGCTGCAAAATCTTCATCATCCATTTCCATTATGATGTAGAAAAAACTCCCTACGGCTCGACCTGGATCAAACATTTGCCACACCGTGTAGCTGGGGCTTTTGTCGAGTCGTCACTGGTCGAGTACGGTCAAACGTTTGGCCCAACATTCGACGCGTCGTGTAGCGCCGGCATAACCACAAACCCCATCTGACCACAGAAAGCGCCCTCTATCCTCGCCCCTTCAGTCACAGCCCGGGAATAAACTTCCTCCTCTTATGCCAAAAAACTGAATCCAACACCCTTGACGCTGATTTACTGGAATTGCTCTGGATACGGAAACTTTGTAACTGAAATGGACATTATCTTTGAAAAGAATTATGATTTCATTTTATTTTTTTTACAAGAGACGTACCTACCTGTGGGCTATAAAGCAGTTAACGTATACGCTCTAGCGGTGGCTTGCTCCTCCTGTATAAGGCAAAATTCCATTTAGAGACCATTCTGACCACTAGATACTGGCTTTTTGTTTTGGCTGTGGTTGGTCAAGAGAAACTTATCCTAGGAGATGTTTATTTTATTGATGGCTACACCGAGGAGAATCTTGGGGTAAATTGAATAGCAGCAGTAAGCTTTCTTAAGTAGTTTTAATGAGAGGTCACAGAACTGAGAACTAAGAACGAACGAAAGGAACACAACGACTGACTTACATCTTTTTGCGCATGCGCGCTTATTAATACAGTGTTGCCTTACAATAAGATTGGCGGCCAACACCCCCTCTCAATCTTATTCACATTTCACAAACATCAACACCACATGATTTGCGAAAAACATCAATCTTTGGCAAACCGACTGACTTGGTACAAACGTCAGCTAACTGTTTATCAGTAGGTATATACATCAGTTTTATAACCCCCTCTGAAACTAAATTCTTTACAAAATGATATCTCACATCAATATGCTTGCTTTCCTTAGTCTCAAGTGTTTCAGCCATTTTAATACATGATTGGTTGTCTTCGTAAATTGTAATTGGCAAAATCAAATTTCGACCCAAATCGTTCATCAATTGTTTCACAAATAAACATTCTGTCACACAAGAAGCTAATGCAACATACTCACTTTCAGAGCTGGATAATGTTACAATTGGTTGTTTTTTCGATTTCCAATAGGTAAATCAAATTACTATTCACCTTAATAACCACTTATACGTTTTCTATCATTGAGATCTTGTGCAAAATCCGCATCAACATAAGCATTTAATATGAAAACTGAACCCGATTTCTCGTGTACTAATCCTAAATTCACAGTGTTCTTCAAATAGTGCAATATATGTTTCAAATACTTCCAGAGTACTTCACTGTGATTGTTCTGAAACTGACTCATGTATGTTATTGAATAACATATATCAGGCCTAGTTCCTAACATAATATACATGAGGCTTCCAACAAGTTCTTTGTAAGGCGCTTTATAGTCATCATTTTCTGCAAGTTTTAGATTGAGCTTAGGAGGCAAAGGTAATGAAAAAGGTTTACATTGTATCTTACTGAATCTTTTCAAAACCTTTGTGATCAGATCTTTCTGGTCTATGAACCAACTTTCCATCTCTCCTAACAATCGATAAACCAAGAAATACAATTCGATCGTTGTTTGTAAGATCTTTCATTTCAAAATTTTTCGATAAATTTCTTTTGATATCATCAACCTCCTCATTATTTCTAGATACAATTATTAAGTCATCAACCCATATTAACAAGTATGATGTAATCCTCTTGATGTAAAGACACGGGTCAACTTTCGACGTAATAAATCCCAACTTGACCAAAACACTATTCAAACAATCGTACCAACGTTTTGGACTTTCCCTCAAACCATATTGCGATCTTAGCAATTTACACACACTACCTTCAGGAGATTGTATTCCTAATGGTATTTCCATATAAATCGGATCTTTAAGAATTCCATTTAAAAAGGCACTTATCACATCCATCTGATGAATTCTCGCATCATCCTCTACAGCAATTGACAGCAGTAACCTCAGGGTAGTCATTGTGGCTACTGGTGCGTAGATGTCCTCTTCCAGGGTTTTAGTTTGCAGAAATCCTCTTGCTACGAGTCGTGCTTTCTTCACTCTTTCACCGTTGACCTCCTTTTGGGCGAAAACCCATTTTGCGTCCACCAGCTCCACGTTGTTTGGAGCAGGCACGACCTCCCATGTGCCACTTCTCTCCAGCACATCCACTTCCTTCTTGATCGCCTCCCTCCAATCCGGTATCTGCATCGCCTCCTCGAAGCTCCCAGGAAGCTCTGACAGGAGACAACCGCATGACAGGGCTGCCATGACATTCAAGTCGTATTCTTCTAGATACTTTGGTGGTCTTCTTTCCCTTCCACTTCGGCTTTTACTCAAATCACAAATTTCTGAAGAATATGGATCAACGACATCATCTGTTTCCAAATCATCCATACGTGGTGGTATAACCAAGTCTTGATTAGATATTGACTCAGACAAGGACCCGTCAAATCTAACACTTCTAGCTATGATTACTTGTTCTGTGTTTTGATCCCACAGTCGGTAACCATTGCGGCGTAACCAACCATCTTCAATTTCCGACTTCGACAATCCAGTTTTGTCCTGTCTTCCTTGGGTACTACAGCATAGGCATCACTACCAAAAACTCTGATCTTCTGCAAGTCAAAGTCATTTCCCATCCATAGTTCAGCAGGTATTTGTTTCCCTTCGAGAGCTTTTGTAGGTAGTCTATTTATTATATACGTTGCACATAATACTGCTTCTCCCCACAAGTACTTGGGTAAATTTGGCTAACTCCGTTCTGGTGTGGATTTCTGGGTACGGTATATTCTGTTTGAATTCCTTTATCAGCACAAAAATTCTTAAACTCACGTGAACTATACTCTCCCCCATTGTCACAACGGAATCGAGCAATTTTACAACCAAATTTCGCAGTTACCATTGCTTCATACCTCTTGAATACGTTCAATACATCACTTTTGTTTTTGATCAGGTATGTATAGGTAAATCTCGAATAATGGTCAGTAAACGATACATAGTATCTCATTTCGTCATATGAACAAGGAGTAAACGGTCCTTCAACATCTGAGGATACCACTTCCAATATAGTAAATACTAGTAAATATAGTAAAAACTAGGAGAAATGGGGTTTTTATAATAAGATCGAACTATTCAATATCATTTATCAGATAACACAACCGGTGGTACAGGTAGCGGTGCCAGCGAGAGCGGTAATGAGTAATGAAACTCCCCTCCAACCTTGATGAACCAAGTAGAGGATTTTCTTCAAGCAGTTGTCCTGTAGAGTTTCTTCCCGCAGCTTATCGATTTCCTTCTTCGGAATGGGCAAATATTCTTCAATGCAGTGAACAACGGTTGTCATGTCTACTTCTTGCCCTGTTTCTCTCAAAAAAGCTCGAGACAGCGTGTCCGCCATGAACATTTGGCTGCCTGGTCAGTACTCCAGCTTGAATTTGTACCTGAGCGTGAATACTTGCATCCGCTGAAGTCTAGGCGTGTTCTTGTAAATATCATTTTCTATGATTTTCAGTAGTGGTTTATGCTCCTTGAAAATAGTGACATCCGGGTGACCGTAAATGTATTGATGCCATCGTTTCAATGACATACACACGCTCGCCATTTCTTTTTCGATCTGCGCATAGTTGATTTCAGCCGGCGTCAAACTGCGGCTCGCAAAAGCGACTGGCTGTCCTTTTTGTAGTAAGCAGCAGCCCATTCCCTCTTTTGAGCTGTCACACTGCACCTGAATAGGATGCTTCGGGTCAAAAGTCTTCAGTGTTGGGGCAGCTGAGACAAGTTTCTTCAAATTTTCGAAGGATGTTAGCTGAAGATTAGTCCAATTTCATGGGGCCTTTTTCTTGAGCAAAATCCGCAAATTAGCTGTGACATTCGAAAATGAAAGAATAAATTTATTAATAAAATTCACAGCTCCCAAGAACCGCTGAAGTTCACGAACACACGTCAGAGTTGGCATTCCTGTGATGGCCCTTACTCTTTCTTCATCTGGGCAAATACCAGCACTTGAAAAAATCAATCCCGGGTATTTAACCTCCTCCTGCTTATACTGGAGTTTTTTAGGGTTTTTTTTTTTTTTTTTTTTTAATTGTTGTTGGCATTAACACATGTTATACAGCCATAGGGTGCTTCTATAATATCTACATTTTTATATGGAATTCATAATTGTTATACATAAATATTACATTCTAGTATGTGATCATAAATAATTTTATATATAATTCAGTTTCTCGTTGATAGTAGACAACTGTAGTTCGTCGGAAAGTCCACTACCATCGATAATTTTCTGAACATCTCGTCTCTTTCCAAGAAGAACAGCGGGCACATCATCACTAAATGTTCTAAATTACCACATGGGTCGCCACATCTGTTGCACTCTGGGTCCTCTTGTCTGTTGAAGCGATGGAGGTATTGATCGCACAATCCGTGATTGGTCCTCATTCTTGATGTGGTTCTGCAGAATGGTTTGGATACTGTGTACCCTTTAAACCAAGGTCTGAGGGGAGCAGTTGTCTGTAATAATTGCCTCGATTATCATTAGTATGAATTCTGCTGACTGTGTTTGAGGGGTGTTTATTGGCTGTTGTATATTTCCGGAAGATGCGGAGCCGGAGGCATGTGGGTTGTGTTTAATTCCTCCTTGTTCGTTCTTTTTTGTTGGTGGAGTGATGAGCAGTTTGTTGAAGTTGAGTGTGTTGGGGAAGATCGGTTCGGTATTTTTACGTTTATTTCGCTGTCCAGTAACATACGAACGAAATGGATGAGATTCGTTTTGCAGTGTTGGAAAATTGGCGAAATCGGACGGTGGAACTACCGTTTTTGAGTAGGTTTAATCTTTTATAACGCTTTTGGCTTCTGAATATGATATATTTTGATTGCTCATGACTTTCTTGATTGCTTTTTCCGTTTGGAACTGTGAACATTCTGATTGTTTTGATGCAGAATGATTCTGTCCGCAGTGTACACAAATTTTTGTTGTGGCTTCACATTTGTCACTTTCGTGGCCATTTCCACAGTTCATCGTCTTTCAAAATGGCTCCGGCCGATTTCAATTCCTGTATTTTCCTAGAAAACACCTCCAAGAAATCACCAAGATGTCTCTTCACGTATCTCATTTCATTTAATTCCCGCCTTAGATCAACAATCACAGATAATCCTTTTCTGGTGTAGATACTTTGAAGACCTTCATACATGCCCTTAGCTGTGGTTTTATCCCGAATCGTTCCCAACACCGAATCCGATACCCACTGGACCATGATGTCCTTAGCTTTCGAGTCTTTCTTTCTGTAGTCGTTCTCACACATTTCCGCAGGCTTCTTTGCAAGAGCTACCAAGCAGTCTTCTCTTTCCATTCTCGTTCTGATTCTGAATTCCCAATCTAGGAATGCTTTCCCGTCAAACTGTTTTAAATTCGCGATGACCGATCCCGACGACGCCATGTTTGTATCGAACTTCCCGCGTAGTACTTTCCGACACGATCACGATTCCCGAACGTAAAAACTTTTGACTAACTTCACTGTACTCCTATTACTACACTCTGGGCAACCATATCCTCTTGGGGTAAATTGAATAGCAGCAGTAAGCTTTCTTAAGTAGTTTTAATGAGAGGTCACAGAACTGAGAACTAAGAACGAACGAACAGAACACAACGACTGACTTACATCTTTTTGCGCATGCGCGCTTATTAATACAGTGTTGCCTTACAATAAGATTGGCGGCCAACGGAGAAGGACTCGGAGTTCTGGGAGGTCCTACATCTGCTGGACGAACAATACGAAGGAACGAGCATAGTTGTGGGCGGTGACTGGAACAGCAGAATTGGCATATTTAACAGCAGGCAGGATGAAATCTTCGAGGGTACACACCTGACTGACTTCCGTCGGAGCAAGGATAACACTGTAAACTCTCCAGGGGAAAGGCTTGTGGACGCCATGGAATCCTTTGGAATTTACATGCTCAACGGAAGGTCTACAGGAGACGCATTAGGTGACTTTACAAGTTTTTCCCTCCATGGATCGAGGGTCATTGATCAGGTTTGGGTCAGCGCTCTGGCTCTGGATATGATCCAGGACTTTTCCTTGTCGCCTTTCCCAATGGCTTCAGACCATGATGACTCTTGCCTCGAGTCCATCTCTGTGAAACTTTCTTTGACACGATCGGGCTTTCAATTTATTTACGCTTCAAGAGCCTACTTTCATATAATTTCTTCCGCTTGCCAACCTTGTAACGGCTTTATACAAATAAAATATATATCTATCTACCTCCTCTCATCACTGTCATATTATCCAGAGATTTTAACTTGGATGTCAGCAGAGGCAAACACTCCGACTTTATGGAGTTCATGCGGCAAAGGTTTGGTCTTACTTTGAATGACGACAGGAAGTCTAGCACCACCCTCGGAGGCACTTGCATTGATTTAATTTTTGCCAGAAATTTGCCAGTAGGTACATTTTAAAAAGTAGATCGCCTATTTCAGTTACCACTCACCACTTTTGGCAATTATTGACTTCCTCTTACGCAGTTCGAAGTAAATATACATTCGTCCGAGAAACATGTTCCATGATCCCTTGATTTGATCCTTGATCTAAACATAATAATCCGGGGGTCTGGGGTTGTCCCCCGCAGCATTCATCTTTTGTGAGCCACCCATTCCCCTGGTGGGAATGGGATTCACCTACTAAATTTGCCTTTACTTCGATCCATTATCCACAAAGTGTAGGGATTGTGGGTGTATCTTTGCTCCTGTATGTTTTTTTATTTTGTTTTTTTCCTAAAACATTTGGGAATTTCTGATCTCCAAAATTTAAAGAAAACATGTTTATGATTTTTATCTGATGAGATGTTTATTTAATTTGTTTATAGATGCGTCTCTTTGGTCCCAAAAGCCCGTTGGAAATGTCCTTAAGCCCTTTAACTCGCAAATGCATTGGTAAACAAGCTACAATTGATTTCAACTCCGTGAACTCAGTCCTCCTTGAAAACAACCCTATGGACACATCAGCAAGGTGAATGAATGAATCCAACATGTACTTATGTCATATAATATATATTCAATATTCATATATAATATATGTCATATAATATTATCTTGAAGGGGGGAAAATTACCCATAAAGCCCAAAATGAAGCAGTCTGACAAGTGACAAGGTTTTTTTTTCGCTGAACTCGTGTTCAGCTTTGAAAAATCTATAAACTGAGGCATTACTTGTAGGCCAGTCACCAGAGACATAAAAAGTTAATCGCATCGCAAAAAATGGCGCCCGGCTGCCGTTTTGGGATGTTGTTAGGATACATACCAGTAGTATATAACCAAGTTTGCAGCTTCGAAAGACCTGTGCTAACTTCAGGGTGCTCGAAAAACATCGACATTTTCTGACTATAATAAAATAGTTTCAGTTTTTGGCCTATACCTCCTGAACGGTACGTCCCCCGTAAAAACCCACCCTATTCTTTTTTAAAGTAGACTACATTTGCTACAATTTGAGACCAACCGCAGCTCGGTAGCTCTGATACTTTCGGAGATGCGGCACATCAAAAATTGATGATTTTTTCCAAAACGTTGAAAATGGTAGTTTTGTTGGTCTTCCGTGCAAAATATTGGCTAAAGCGCTCATTCTACGTTAAAAGTCCATATAGAAGAGTTTGTAGGGCAGGTATTTAGCTTCAATTTAAGCCCAAACGGAAGTCTGTTGGCCCGATAGTTACCGTGTAATTTTGAAAAAACCAAAAATTGAAAAAGAAAGGATTCTTGCAGGGATGGCGGCTGGCAACATAATATGGTACCTACTGTGAAGGAAAAGGGGCTTAAGACAATGTAACGTTAATATAATTAGGCCCCCGTACCCAATGTCTTTATTTTGTGAAGAGGGAATGCGTAAAGGCTCAAAATCATCATTTTATTCAGCCTTCACTCCACTACCTGAAAATGTCCCCATTGGAGATACAACGCGCGTTGTAGTAGATGGAGGCTACTTACTCCATAAGGTCATTTGGCACAGGAATGATTCCATCAGGGCGATTATAGCTGCTTACATTAGCTACACCTGCAACCACTTTGGAAAGAATGTGGTAGTTGTGTCCGACGGCTATCCTGATGATGGTGCCTCAAAAAGCACAAAAACTGCCGAGCGGCTGCGTCGGTACACATCCCCTGCATCATGCAGCGATATTATGTTTCAGGAGAACACATTAATCAAGGTGCCTCAAGAAAAACTTCTTTCTAATAACAACAAGCGGCGCCTTATTGATTTCCTCTGCTCTGGACTCCAAAGCCAGAAAATTGAAACAAAGATCGCTCCAGAGGATGCGGACTCCCTCATCGTCAGAACAGCACTTGGGAAGAGCCTGGAGTACCAGCAAGTTATCATTATAGGAGAGGATGTAGACCTGCTGGTACTGCTTAATGCATTGGGCTCCAATGCTGACAACGTGTAATTCCAAAAAAGTGGCAGAGGTGCAGTTCTCAACGAAGTCCTTCAATCGCGGAGAGCTTATATTTCACCCTGGCTTGGAGTTGGTCATCCACGCATTCACGGGCTGTGATACCACCTCTGCCATTTTTTGGCAAGGAAAGATGAAGATGATGGATGTCCTTGCCAAAAGTACTCACCTGATTGACTAGCTTCCATTTTCCTCCAGCGTGATGCCACTCACGAGGAGATAGCCAAGGCTGGACAAAGATGCCTCGTGGCTCTGTATGGTGGGGGTGAAGAGGATGCACTTCACACCCTCCGTTACTCTACATTTATCCAATCAGCCGCCAACACAAAGATCCAACTGGCTCGTTTACCCCCAATCGAAGAGGCTGCCGCTCAGCATTCCTTTCGCTGTTACCACTAGGTGCAGAAGTGGTTGGGGGTAGACATGGAGCCTACCAACTGGGGCTGGACGAGGAATGAGCAGGGGCTGCTACCCGTGACGACAACAAAGGACCAAGCGGCACCATACCTACTGAAATTGCTGTCCTGCGCGTGCAGAAAAGGATGTGCCGGAGGGAGCTGCTCCTGTCAAAAAGCTGGCCTCAAATGCTCAGCTATTTGCAAAAGTTGCCAGGGGAAGACGTGTTTCAATGCTCCACCCACTTCGATTGAAGAAATCGACGATAAGGAAGACGTCGACAATCCTCCAACACTTGTCGAGCCATTTGAGATCGCTCCAACTTTGCCAGACGAACCAGGCCCCTCAAAAAGGCCACAACAAAAGAATTGACTGTGTTTGTAAAGTGTGTCTTTATTTTGTTTCTGTTTTTCCAATTTTAAAATGATTGTTTAATACTTATTTGTGTCGCTCATTTGATGGCAACTTGAAGATTATAATTTATTATTGCTTATGTTGTTATGTGCTTTGGTGTGTAAAACTTTCTTTGTTTCGTAATCCAATTTTTTCGTATACAATTTGTTTCATAATCTTTATGCATGAAATGAATCAGCATGTTTTTTACATGGAGTTAGACTGTGTTAACCCCTTTTCCCTTCACAATAGGTACCAAATATTGCCAGGCGCAACTCTGCAAAAACCCTTTCTTTTCCCTTTTTGGTTTTTTCGAAATTACACGGTAACTTTGGGGCCTATATACTTCCGTCTGGGCTTAAATTGAAGCTGAATACCTCCTCTACCAATTCTTCTCATGGACTTTGAACGTAGAATGAGCGCTTTAGCCAATATTTTGCACAGAAGACCAACAAAACTACAATTTTCAACTTTTTGGAAAAAGTCGTCAATTTTCGATGTGCTGTATCTCCGAAAGTATTGAACCTACCGAGCTGGGGTTTGTCTCAAATTGTAGCACATTTAGTCTACTTTAAAAAAATAGAGTGAGTTTTTACAGGGGACGTACCGTTCAGGAGGTATAGGCCAAAAACTGAAAATAGTCAGAAAATTTCGATGTTTTTCGAGCACCCTGAAGTTAGCACAGGTCTTTCGAAGCTGCAAACTTGGTTATATACTACTGGTATGTATCCTAACAATATCCCAAAACGGCAGCTGGGCGCCATTTTTTGCGATGACATATGTCTTGGATGACTGGCCTATTGGCAAAAAAAAAAGGATTCAAAATTCCTTATAAAACCAGTAAAATGGAGACATTTTACATAAAACCAGTTATTTCTTCGAAAGTTTGCTCTTATAGCCATGCTGCATGCCTGAATTTTTTATTGTTTTTCTCTTCTTTCTGTCTCTCACGTCTCTCAGAATGGAATGCAGATTTTGTGGATTCGGCGCTATTGCCGTTCATGAACCTGTACAACAGAAAGCTAATTACCTGTTTGCTCTTTATAGCAGTTAGTTTCGTGTTTTTATAGGAGAGGGGATGAATAAAATAGCGTTAAGAAACCTTAATATTCAATGTAACTATTTCTCTACAGGCTAATTGTAGCTGGTACTGTGACGCAGAATATGAACTGCGATAGACTAACCCTGAGGAACACGACTGTTATGCCGTCTTGTAGAGGTATTGTCGGCTTGATGTGCCTCATGTTCGCTCCTAAGGCTGAATTAAGGTTTGTAATATTTCACACCATGACTTTATTATAAACCTGATGATTAATCACGAATATACCACATTTGTTTTGTCAAACTATTTTTGACTGCATTAAGTGGTGTTTTCGTGTATTTGTTCTACAGATTATTATCGTTAAATATATTTGTGAGAAGAAGAACTGGTTCCAGAAGAAGAACCACATTTGTAAATTCAATTACTATTAACATTACCTTCTTCATCGTCTTCGAGACATCCAGGGTTGTTGCGAGATCATTGTTCCGTTAGCAATCATATTTAACAAATACCACCTAACTGACGCCGTTTTCTCACCTTTTTCACGCCAATGAAACTACCAGCATCAAAATGTCAACATTTTCAGACCCACTGGAATTGCTCTAATGAAACGATGGAACCCTCATGGTTGTCCCCAACATTTCGATGAATAATTCATCGACCCAGTAAACAAAATTTGTAGTACTGTAAATGAGTTACATTGAACATAACTCATAAACAGTAAGTACTACATTATTAATACTCCATAAAAGGCTTTTTTGGGCCCCAAAACCAATTAGCCAAGTAAATATTTTTCTTTTGAAGGCAAGAGAAGGAGGAAGACGAGTTCAAAGACTGTCAATTTCAGAATAAAACGAATGGGTCGAATTGGAGTGTCCTGGTTGATGAAATTATGGAAAAATCTTGGAATCACCGGAATTGTTATTGTAACGGTATTTCTTCTGAAACTCAACTTTATTTTCTATTTTCACAATTTCGGTGATTCCAAGATTTTTCCATAATTACTCATGTTTGTGCAAAAATAAACGAAGATCTATTGAGTTTTTCACTGCTCGAAACTTTATGGAGGTATGGACTATAATATAGTATATTATAGTCCATAACTTTATGGACTATAATATAGTATTATACAATGAACCATATTTTGCGTAGGTATTCATTTTTAATGAATATATCGTCGGTTTACAACGGAAATCCACTTAGTCAGCGTTCGTAGTTTTGAGAAAAACGGATTGGCATTTTTTCAGTTTCGGTCTCTCGTTTGACAGGGAAGACGTTGAATGACAGGGTTAATATTTGGACTGGAGATTCATTAAGACGTCTTGTTACCTTTCTGACAGTTTCAAGTGGCTGGCTGTACTTTTCCCAAGGAAGTAACTTAGTGGTTTTCACCTGACAAGACATATCCACCTGACTAAACATATTCACCTGACCAAACTCTGACTTAATCATCACTCCTACGAGTTTTCTCCCTTTACCCCTACTACTTACCCCTACTCCACAAAAATATTCACCTCCATTTCTCACAACTGTGGAAGACGGTAGGTATTGTTTATAAAAGACCGTCGCAATAAAAAAATGAATGAAGCATGGCACTGAAATTGAAGAATTAATACTGCTACGGACATTTGTCCGTGTAACAATCTTTCTGTACTTGTAGCTGCTTTATTATTTCTGCGTGCCAGGCGAAATAAATGTTCCTACTCATGGACGCTGAAGATATTCACGTTTTTCTGGGCCATTTCAATGGCACTATGCATACTGTCAACTTTTGTGTATGAGTGCCCACTTTCCCTGAACTTGTGCTCAATTACCTTAAAGCTGCATACTGCAGCAGTGCGGACACTTGAATATTCCGATTTTGACCATTACATGTGTCGGAGAAGATGGTGAGATGTTTAACATAGGCGGGTACATAATCCATGATGAATGCCAACAGACATGATCCAATCTCAGAAATTCCACGTTTGCTATCAATTTCAGTCCAGAAAAAGCACTAAGTATTATTGAAAGGTGCACTCTCGTAAATGTGCGGTCGGTAGAAGCTTTTTCTTATCATTGCCTTTTTCGTTCATAGCAGCATCTTTCCTCATACAATGCTCATTGTATTCTTTTTCTAATAACTTCGTAGCATCGGGGAGAGCGTGGAGTGTGGTTAAAGAATGAGAGGTCGTAGTAATTGCAGAAAAGTCTTCGGTAGGTTATTTCACTGGCAAAGGTCTAATTTTCTCCCTAACATTTCTTTCTGTAAAACTGGTACATTTAAGAGGTACTCAGGTTAGGATCACAGTACTGGCGCTTACTTGATTTTCGTCTATGATGAGCCTCGACTGTAGGAAAGCGTTCAATATGAGCTTTGACTTTAGCTATACTTCAAAATGATGTTTTATTGGATGGAGTTCCTGCACCTCGAATGTCCTTCCCCTATTAGTGACCATTATAACTCAGGAAACTTGGACGTTTATTGGAGGGTTTTATTTAGCTAGAGGGTTGAGCAAAAAACTTTTGGCAACCCCCTCCCCCCCACCGTTTGATCTTGAACTGTAAAATAGTACAATCTCATTGGAGTACGACTTTTTGGCAGAAACATCAGTTTTTCTCGGCCGCCTCTGTACTGTACTGGTTCATTCGTCTAAGTGTTTTTTAATATAAACTCTTTTTGACGACTGTACTCCCTGACTAATTTCAGTGGCTAAATTGGATATTGGGGACAAAAGCCGATAAAACTTACGTAAAAATGACTTAGTGGATTTCACATCTACTTCAATTTTACGCAGATTACATTAATATTTTGTTTGGTCAGCGGTTGACTAACTTGTGGACAGCGGTGGATATCACCATTCCACCGCTGTGGAATTCTTATGACTTAATTGAAGCAAGATTAGCCAATTACATGGAAACTATTTGATCTCAAAACACCGATTGATTTGGCGTTGATAAATACACAGGAGTAGCAAAAAAAACTAAAAAGTTAAAAAATTGACTTAGTGGATTTCACTTGTATTCCGACGATATGGAATTGGTTAATTCAAGTTGTTGCTTTGAAAGTTCGCTCGTTCATTGCATTTTGCTGCTTGTTTAGAACTTCTTCCTTGTTTAGGGTTGATTCAACTCGATCATACGTCTCCGGTGCATTGTGTGGTCTCGGATGTAATGAGAAAGGAGAGAGCTACGACCAGGAGAACGACGTAGAAGTTGGTTTCGACTGCAAGTTTGATATGTCTGACATTGAAACGGTAATTTATCACAGGTTTCTCTTCATAATTAAGTGTTAGTTTCTTCATTTGTCTAACTGTGACGGTTTTCACCTGTCAATGTATTCTAGATCAACAAGATTCGATACTGGATGAACGAGATTCTATGTGGCTCAGCAACATCTCCAGAAGATCAGTTGGTATCCAGAGCAGCGGCTCACAGTGCACAAACGAAAGTCGTCGAATACCTTTTACCGTAAGTGTGAATACGCTCATTCAGTATGTAATATCTATGATGGTTGGATGTGTCAGCAACTCGTGGAATATATGCACAGGCCATCAAGGCAGTATGTAATAATAAAACAGCCATTTCCTTCAGAATATTCTTCTAAAATGAAGGAATGCGGTTCGAAAGTTGTAGAAACGCAAGATCAAAATTTGAGGAGTCCGCTTCTGAGGAGTCAAATTAAAGACCACGTTAAACTCTGCAATTGTTTTTTTACATAATAAGATAATATTATTATCTTCATGTTCATATATTATTATTATTATATTATTATGTTCATACCTTTTTCTAAATTTATTCGTTCTTCTTTCGTGTACGTAGTTGTGTGATGATGTTGGGAGGTCATTGAGCTCTCGTAATGTACGACCCCCCCAAAAAACACTCCGTGTAAAAATCAAATATCATTCTACTAATACTACTAATATCATTCAACTAATACTTGGTGGTGGTGATAAGGGAAGGAGGATCAGGTTTGTAGTGAAAGTAATAAAAATACTACAAATACAAACTTTTTATACAAGTATTAGTTGCTTGTGGAAGTAATAAAAACGTCTCGCAATAGCGCCAAGGGGAGATTTCGAAAGGGGTGCGGTGCTTGTGAAGTGGTTAAGCTTTTCATTATACTTAGCTCCTTAATGAGGAAAAGGGCGGGCGGGGAAAGTAAATATTATAACTTTTTCCGGCCTCTGTAGAATGATATTTGTGATTTTTACACAGAGTGATTTTTGGGGGGATATCACATCTTTTTGTTGTTGAAGTGGGTCATGTTATAAAGCAGGTCTATGCAAAATTTCAAGTCAATCCGTGAAGGTGGAGAAGCTGTAGCCTTGACCGACTGAAAAAAAGTAGAAAAACATGGTAATTAGTTTTTGAACTCGGCTCCCTTTATACCTAGCGAGTTGAAACTTTCAGGGCTTTCTATTATCCACACCAAAAAGATCCATACGGAATTTCAAGTTGATCGGTCAACTAGGAGCCGAGATATGGCCAAAATTAGCCTAAATGACCCTAAATTTCAGTTGTTTGTCCCTAATTTTTTTTGGGTTGAGATAATGGGTTATTTCGTTCAAATGGCACTGAGCCATGCTATAAAGAAAGTATATAAAAAAAATTCAAATCGATAGGTCCTTTTACCCAGGCTGTAGACTCGTCAAAGTGGACAGAATTTGCCTAAAGTTTCTGTTTTTTTGTTTCTAAAAGTTTTTTTGGTTGAGATAATGGGTTAAATCTTTTATAAGGCTCTGTCTCAAGGTTAAATGAAGCTCTGTGCAAAATTTCAAGTCAATCTGTGAACGTAGCGTTCGTTTTCTCAACTTCTTTGGTTGGCGGGGCGGAACGCTACCGCGTTCCTAGATCAGTGAGCCTTTGTAATGAGAAAACCTTTTTATTTATTTATTTTTTTTTTTTTATTTATTTATTTATTTATTGGCAAACAGTTTACAAATAAGAAAAAACATCTACAAAAAAGCACAGCGAGTTGCCCTCCGAAGAAAAGTTCAGATGAACTTGTGCCCTCCGGAGGAGTTGTTAAAGTTATGCAGTGTTACACCTTAACAGATCAAATAAAAAGGAAAAAAAATGTTTAGTACCTACGATAAATGAGTTTCAATGAGTGGCACCACTGCTCTCTTGAAAGCGCTTAGACAAGAAAAAGACCATGGGTCCATTTTACATTCATAAAAAAAACAAATTGCCCTAATATATGGATTTCTTTTATAGAATTCGCTATTTACACTTGGTATCCTCATCTTGGAACCACCACCAACACGAGTGCGCACATCACCAGATACTTCCGACGCACAAATACCCACTTTATATGTGTGTAAACATGCTTGTAAAATAAAAATTTGTTCCACCTTATGCACATTGAAAAATCGGAAAACAGCAGATGTAGGATAACGAAAAGGCTTATTCAAAATAATTTTCAATAAACAGTTTTGTGTGACTTGAACCCTCCTCAAATACGTTTTGAATGAACTTCCCCACAGTAGGATACCATACTTCAAAACTGGGTAGGCAAGACCATAATAAATCCTTTCCATCAATTTCAAGGACAAAAAATTTCGAATTTCCTTAAAAATAAAAAACAACTTTCTCAATCTCGAAATAACACTTGCAATATGTAATTTAAAGTTAAGATTATCATCAAGTAACACCCCTAGATATTTGCAGTTTCCAGAGAATGGAATTGCTTGACAAGTACAATCATTACTCTGAATACAAGAGAGGGAATCATGGAAACATAACTTCTTTCCAGATGGGAAACTTCTATACTCGGAAATTGAGAACCTCATGATACATGTCTTATCCACATTCAAACTCAAAAAATTTTTATCCATCCAATGTTTGATAATAAATAACATAAAGTTAATCTGTTCTAATAATTTATTATAGTCATCACCAAAAAAAAGTACCGCAGTATCATCAGCGAAACCAAATAATGTACCCTCAACTTTCAAATTCAGGAGATCATTTATGTAAATAAGGAACAAAATTGGACCCAAAACAGTTCCCTGTGGAACACCACAAACCACATTAGTACTATTGCTCACACTATTCCCGATTCTTACAACCTGAGAGCGCCCCTCAAGGTATGATTTTAACAACTGCAGCGGCACCCCACGAATTCCTATGCTGTGAAGTTTTTCTAATAAAATCGTATGATTAACCGAATCAAATGCTTTTTTGATATCCAGAAAAACCCCAAAAACAAACAATCCCTCATCAAGCTTTTTAGAAACCAACTTGTGTAAATCAAACAAAGCATGATCGGTACCCAAACCAGATCAAAAGCCATACTGATTCGCAGATAGCAAGTTAAATTTCTCTAAAAAACGCACTAATCTAGATTTAATGCACTTCTCGAGTACCTTAGATAAAGACAAAGATAAAGAAATGGGCCTGTAATTCTCCATATTATTTTTATTACCTTTTTTAAACAAAGGGATCACTACCGTATTTTTAAACACAGTGGGATACTTGCCCTGAGACATAGATAAATTATATATATACGCAAGAGGAAGACTGATGGAAGTTGCCATTTTTTTAATGAGGGCATTATTTATGTCAGAATAAGTGTAGGAACAGTGATCCTTCAGTTCCCCAATATATTTAATAACCTCAGCCGGAACAACAGGATCAAGAAATAAAGACCCACATAACGAGGGCATAACTGATCTACCCTCAAGAAAACCCTCAGGAATATCATCAGCCACCTGAATCCCCTCGGATATTTTCAAGCCCACCCCTGCAAAGTACAAATTAAACATATCCGCCACATTCAAGTCATCTGACACAATAGCACCAGACTTGTCTTTAAACTCCCCAATTAACAAATTGTTGCTCAATTTTGATCGACCCGCAGCCTGTTTCACAGTATCCCATAATACTTTAGGGTCATTATTCGATTCTATAATTAAGTTATGAAAAAAATGATACTGTGCTTTTTTAATTAGTACATTCAAGATATTACGGTATCGAGAATAGTGATCCTTTAATTTTAAATTAAACGGTTGTTTCCTAAGTTTTGTATACATTTTTTCACGATTTCTGATGGAGACCAAAATACCCTTAGTAATCCATAACTTAAGCTTTTTACCCCTTCTCTGCCCCCCCTTAATGGCGGTGCACTTGGAAATATGATTGCTAAAAATAACACAAAAAACTTCAAAGGCCTTATCCACATCATTTTCACAAAAAACTCTATCCCAGGTTTCACATGCTAGAGATTCTTTTAACATTTCATAACTAATTACAGAGAATGCACAACGATTTTTATGAAGAAAGTCTTTGTTAACCGTTGTTAATACCATAGAGGCCAACGCCATTCTGTGATCGGTTATATCGCTGTCATACACTACCCCAAAACTTTTGGAAACTATAGAATTTTTCACAAATATATGATCTATACAGGACTGAGTTTCACAAGATACTCTAGTAAACTCATTGATAAATGAAGAGAAACCAAAATTAGCAAATATATCAAGATACTCTTGGGACGTATCAGTTAGTTTCTTAATATTTATGTTGATGTCGCCTACAAAGACATGAAATCTATAAGCTGAAGCCCACTTTAAGTGATTTCTCAAAGTTTCCAAAAAGCAAATTACATCCCTATCAGGAGATCTGTATACAGAAGTAATACCCAGTTTAATATCATTTTCAATAATAATTCCAACAAACACTGAATTACAGTGCTCCATTACATCAACCTCTATTGATTTTATATTCAAATCATTTCTGATATAAATTACGACTCCCTCAGCTTTATTAATATGAGCTATACTAGAGAAAGATTTGTACCCAGGTAAAACAAAAGTTAAGTGATCAACATTCCAGGTTTCCGTAAGAATGATCATATGCACCTCAAAATTACAGCAATTCAGCAAAGCTTGAAATGCATCAAAATTTTTCTTAACACTACGTATATTTTGACAAATAATATTCAGGCTGTTGGGATTAACCAATATTGACTCCACTTCATGCAGAGAAACACATTGTACAGTGTTCAAATTTTCGTAGTTATCAAGAATATCATTTATATCCCTAGGCATAATAATAATAATTTTGGGATTAACGTTTTTTTTTAACACAAAATGAATCGAATGAGGAAAATTGAAGAACATGTGAAATTACTAAATTATAACATATGGTGCAATTTTAACAACAACTCTGCTGGAGAAGAATCACCACATTCTTCCGGGGAGCGGATTAAACAAAGTCAGAATTTCCCAAGGGTCTTCGACGGATTCTCGACGAACGTCTCAGTGCTGACGGGGGTCCGGAGGATCTTGTTGGACTTATTCTGGTTCCGTGCCTGATTCCTCTTCATCCTCTTCCAAGGGATCGCCGCCGCACGGAGCTAGAGGTTTCAGGGATACTGTTGTCTCCCTTCCGTCTGTCAATTTTACTCTTGCATAGTCGGGGTTGACATCGATGAGATCAACCTCCTCGACTAGCGGATCATATTTGGAGTTTCGGACCTATCTCTTCATCAGCGCTTTAGAATGGGGAATCAACCATGAAGGCAGGGCCTCTCCGTTGGACGTTCGTTGTTGGTGACCAAACATGCGTTCATGTGGAGTGGAGTTTGTTGCTGTGCACAGTAAAGATCGAATGCAATGCAGGGCATCCGGCAGGACCAACTCCCATTGTTGCACTGCTAACTCTCGATTTTTGAGAGCAAGTGTGATGGTTTTCCACAGCAATCCGTTTTCTTGCTCAACTTGTCCATTTCCTTGAGGGTTGTAGGCCGATGTGTGTGAAGTAGACACACCGCGCGAGTGGAGGAAGTCTGCCATTTCAGCAGAGATGAATGAGGTGCCCCTGTCGGAGTGTAAGTAAGTGGGCATACCAAAGATATTGTAGCGGAACTCATATCTGCATATGGGTAGGCAGTATTCGTCTATCATTACCAAAAGGTAGCGATTAAGGGTGTTGGTGGGTAGAGGCCCCTTAAAGTCAATACTTAGTCGTTCAAAAGGATGTGTGGCTTTTATCAACTTTGAGGCATTACTGGGTTTCCAAAACCTTGGCTTTACCTCGTTACGCGCGGTGCAGTCCGCGGTCATTCTCTTAATTTCCTCGACTGAATAGGGAATATTGTGGGAACGAATCCAATGGAGCATTCTAGTAACTCCTGGATGGCAGAGGTCACAGTGCAGTGAATACAGCTTAGAAATATGTGTTGCACTGCAAATTCGAGAGAAGGTATCAGCCACTTGGGTTTTTCTTTCCCGGTCTATAGACAATATCGTACAAATAGCATGATAACTCCAGTCTCCACCTAAGAATTTTCTCGTTTTTAATTTTATTTTTGTGCTTCTTATCGAACATGAAAGCGACAGATCTCTGATCCGTGATTACTTTGAAGTGACGACCTAAAAGATAATGCCTCCACTTCCGTAGTGCACCGACTATGGCATAAGCCTCTTTCTCTACAGCTGCGTGTCTTCTTTCGGAATCGTTAAGTTTTTTCGAGAAAAAGGCGACTGGCCGACCTGCCTGTGAGAGGACTGCGGATATTGAAAAATCAGAGGCATCTGTCTCCACTTCAAAAGGAATTTTAGTGTCAATAGTGCTCACAATTGAGTTTGATATTTCGCGTTTGAGGCTTTCGAATTTGGCGACTGTAGATGGGAGTAATGGAAACGTCTTTGATTCGAGAAGGTTACGTACTTTGTCCGAGTAATGTGGTATGAATTTTGAATAGTGAGCGAACATTCCAATTGTGCGTTCCAACTCTTTGTTGTTGCTTGGAGCGGGGAGTTCCAAAAGAGGCCATAAGCGGTCAGGATCCGGGGAGATTGTATTATTCTCAATTTTGTAACCAAGGAGTGTAATGCTAGTTAGACTGAATTGACTCTTGTTCTCGTTAATAGTCCGTATTTCTTAACAGCTTGGAGAAATTTAGCAAGATTAGTATCATGTTCCTCTTTGGTTACATATGTTTTACTCAACCTTTCTCTTGAAATTATGTCGTCTATTACTCTGAAATGTTGGTACGCCATCCGTGAGTCCGAATGCAAGGCGACAAAACTGATCTAGGAACGCGGTAGCGTTCCGCCCCGCCAAGCAAAGAAGTTGAGAAAACGAACGGTGCCGAGTGTATGTTTACCGGACGTCACGAAACGCGTTTTCGAGGTATCCATATCTTGGCTCCTATTTGACCGATCAACTCGAAAATTAGTGTGGGTCTTCTTTGAGTGGATATTAGAACGCCCTGAAAGTTTCAAATCGATAGGTCGAAAGGGAGCCGAGCTACATAACTTCAAAAACCCGGTTTTTCGGCCTTAGATTGTCCTTCTCCTTCTTCTTCTTCTTCTCCTTGTTCAGACAGGCAAGGCTGGAGCCTCTCCACGTTCACCGATTGACTTGCAATTTTGCACAGAGCTTCATTTAACCTTGAGACAGAGCCTTATATAAGATTTAACCCATTATCTCAACCCAAAAAAGTTTTAGAAACAAAAAAACAGAAACCTTAGGAAAATGCTGTCCACTTTGACGAGTCTACAGCCTGGGTAAAAGGACCAATCGACTTGAATTTTTTTACATACCTTCTTTATAGCATGGCTCAGTGCCATTTGAACGAAATAAGCAATTATCTCAACCAAAAAAAAAAAAAATTAGGGAAAAAAAACTGAAATTTAGGGTAATTTAGGCTAATCGACCGGACCAATCGACTTGAAATTTTGCATAGACCTTTTTATAAAATGACCCACTTCAACAACAAAAAGATGTGATATCCCCCCAAAAAACACTCCGTGTAAAAACACCCCGCCTCGCAAATATCATTCTTCAGAGGCCGGAAAAAGTTATGATATCCACTTTCCCCGCCCGCCCTTTTCCTCATTAAGGAGCTAAGTATAATGAAAAGCTTATCCACTTCACAAGCACCGTACCCCTTTCGAAATCTCCCCTTGGCGCTATTGCGAGACGTTTTTATTACTTCCACAAGCAACTAATACTTGTATAAAACGTTAACCACCATCAAGTATTAGTTGCTTGTGGAAGTAATAAAAACGTCTCGCAATAGCGCCAAGGGGAGATTTCGAAAGGGGTACGGTGCTTGTGAAGTGGTTAAGCTTTTCATTATACTTAGCTCCTTAATGAGGAAAAGGGCGGGCGGGGAAAGTGGATATCATAACTTTTTCCGGCCTCTGAAGAATGATATTTGCGAGGCGGGGTGATTTTTACACGGAGTGTTTTTTGGGGGGATAGAGTTTACCATCGGCTTCAAACGCTGTGAAGGGTCTATCTTGTAATCGTAGTGGCACCTGGTGGTATGCGCTTTGGAGATCGATAGTACTGAAATGAGAATTCCGTGAAACTTTCACTAGGATCGACTCTAAATCTGGAATGGGGTAGGCGTCAAGCAAAGTATACCGGTTTATTGTTTGAGAATAATCGATCACCAGTCTTTTCCTATGATTTTCAGATTTAACCACAAATGCTTGAGCCCTCCATGGAGACCTAGACTCTTCGATTATTCCTTCAGCTAAGAGCTTATTAATCTCCTCTCGAATGAAGTTACTATCCTCCTCCGAAGTTTTCCGAGATTTCGTAACTATTGACCTACCATTCCCCATTAGGAATTGAAACAAGGGTGGGGGCTTTATGTTAGCGTGGGCAACCGAGCAAATTTTCAAAGGGAGCATCGATCCGCCGAAATTCACTTGAATCGAAGAATGATTTCTAAGCAAATTGTGCCCTATGATAACATTACAGCACAAGTCCGGCATAACTGAAATCGTGACTTCTCCTTAGTAATGATTGAGTAATTTCAATTCCGTTGAAGACATAGAAACTGAGATTTTTGTCGGAAATGTCTGGATCTTATGAATGTTAACGAAACTTTGTGAAATGAACGTTTCTGAACTACGAGTATCTACGAGAGCAATTGTAGAGATATTGTTTACCTGAACCGGTACCAGCGTTTTACCAAGTGTAGAGGGTGAGGCTGCAATAATGGTAGATAGATTTGAGGTATGAGCTGCTGTAGACTTGGTAGAGCGACAAACTTTCGAGAAATGTCCCTTTTTAGCGCAGGATTTGCAGATTGCTTCTTTTGCTGGGCATTGGCTTCTAAACCGATGGCGTGGGTTACCGCAGAAGAAGCATTTTTCTCCTGGAAATGTAGCTCCCCAAGTGTTATCAGTTTCAATATCAACTTGCTCGCTAGAAGCTGCATTCAAAGTAGGAAATGGAGAATCCGATGAAAAGGCTGCACACTGTTTCTAAGCGGACTCTAGAGCGCGTGCCTTGTCAACAGCTTGTCGCAGTGTTAGATCGATGTTCTCTAACAAGCGTTGTCTGATAGTCGAGGAGCTGAGGCCCCTGATGAAGGAATCTCTGACGTAGCTCTCCTTATGTTCGTCAGCAGTAACCACTATGAACTCGCATTCCCTACCTAACAAGATTCAGTTGCTGTACATATTGTTCAACCGTTTCATCAGGCTGCTGCTTCCTTGTAGCTAGTTGGTGCCTCGCAAATATAACATTCTTAGGCTTAATGTATATTTCGTTAAGAATATTGACGGCCTCATATAACGTTTTGCAGTCGGCGATGTATTGGTGAATCTTGGGAGACACGTGACGACGCTTACTCTCATCTTTCATCTTCGTTTTCTTCTCATTCTCAGTTTCCAAACTCTCAATAAAATAGGTGAAGGTTTCATACCACTGTTTCCATTCCCGGTTGGCAAACTGCGAGGTGGGATCCGCATCGAATCGTTCCGGTTTGAAATATCTTGCCATTTTGAATGATATTTTGTGTTCAATACATTGTAATGAGATTAAGGTTTTATTGAACACAAAATGAATCGAATGAAGAAAATTGAAGAACATGTGAAATTACTAAATTATAACATATGGTGCAATTTTAACCACAACTCTGCTGAAGAAGAATCACCACAGCCTCATTATTTGTTTCTTCTACATTCGACACCTTCTTTATTTTTCAGTATGTTCTCAAAAACGAGAGACCCCCTCTGCCAGACTTCCTACGAGAATTTATACGAATGGAACGAGGTATCTGAGAACTACCTAATGGATTCTGCTCCTGCCGACCGCAAGCCTTTCGTTTACCCGCTCATCCGGGGTATAGAACTTCGAGAGTCCTCCAATGAAGCTCAGATCGAGTCGCTGACGGAAAATCTTCTTACACTTGATATGTATGCAGTTAGGTACGTTTGTCAATCCTACCTTCCTTTTTCACATCTGCAACCAGACTGTATAGTCGGTTATTCTTAGTGTAAATTATGTTTGATTTGTGGGTGATTCTCAGTTTAAGGGACAACCAAAGGGTTGGAATGTCAATATAGTATATTCAGAATTTTAGTATATTTGTAGGAATCATTCTAAAGGCACTGATGAGCCATCACGCATAAACGTCATTTCCATCTTCAAAAATGAGTTTTTAAAATTTCATAGACCACGAAAATCTCTTCCTTTCCGTTTCTCTTTTCTTGTTCAGCCGTTCTGCTTCTGTCATTTTCGCCCGACCCATTTTTTCTGTAGTGAAAGAGACAGTGTTACTTCATTTTTCCTTTTCAAAATCAATGCAGCAGTACTACTCGTAATTATTTACAGAACGTTGGACTGTAAACCTGGGGAATCAGTTGCGACATTTCTTTCCCTATTCCAACTTCTACGGGAAAAATTGAGTGGGGAAAGTGCAGTAAGCGTTTTAATAACGAGTTACTTGAAATTTCTTATTGGCATTCCCTAGTCTTCCTTATTGTCGTGGCATTTGAAGTGGCCAATGAGATACCAAAATCGCCATAACAATTAGAAATTCTCTTCAACCTTCTCACCAACTCTTTTCGAAACTCGATCATGCATTACGTAAGGTTCTTGAATCTCTATCCCAACATGTGCTGAACAGATTAATAATTAGTTCATTAGGCATTGATTTTTAAACCCATAACAATGAGACGTATGAAGGACACCGACTTGTTTTTTTCCACGTTCGCCCTCCATAGATGAGCGCCAATTGAAGAAGATAGCGAGAGCACAGCGGTTTCTTCATGGGCAGGGATGCCACAACAGAAAACACTTTGAATTTACCTAAAATTCCCTCTTGAGAGAAATAAGATAGAAGGTCTCAGCTATGACATTGAGGCTACAAGTTAGGGACAAACTTTGCATATATGGGCATATTGAGATAACACCACCAGGCAATGTAAAAATGTGTGAGGAATCGAATGGCGACCGTATTTTTGCGAGTGGCAGACCTGAATGGCAAAAAAATCGCAGAAGAGCAACACTGCGTATCAAAAGTGTGTCTACAACATGTCGTATGAACATCCATTATCAAAGCTTGGATGCTATACAGAAGGCAGGGATGGTCGTTGAAGCTGCCTGTCTGTTTGAGAGGATATAGATCCTCGAGCCTTCGAGTATTTTCCTAGCGACCTCTTGCGCACATAGTTCACCAGCATAGTTTCAGCCTAATAATAGCGGCCGAGGGGCTTGGCTAAAAATTTGGCACCTTGATCCCCTTTTTGTGTCAAGTCGTTGGGGAAGCTTAGGGACCTAGGTCTGACCTATTCTGCACCGACCTTGATTAATTGAACTCCTTATGTTGCAGATCCGAGACCTTGAACAACACTATCGCTTGCGAGCTTTGCCAAATCGACTTCGAGTCTTCTCATGCCATCGCCCTCCATTTGAAGACAGCAGTTCACAAGACCCGAGTGCGCGAGATGAAAGTACGAATTGGGGACGTGAAAGCAGTTGCTGACGATCGTAAGGAACCTACCACCTCCCCCAAAAATTAAAAAAAAAAAACAATGTAAAAATTTTCCACTTGGGTACATGTAAACCCTAAATGCAACAATTTGTTCTCTTTCGTACGTTCAGTTAATTAAATCTGCCAGCTGTTTAATTTAGTGTAGATTTGATTTTGCTATTCAATTTTAAGACTTTTATTTTGACTGGTGTTCATTTTCTTAATGAAACTGTAAGATTAACATTCGTGATTAATATGTGATTTATTTAGTTCCTTGTTTGGTTTCTTTTGTTGTCATGGATTTCGTAATCATAATCATAATGATTAATATTTGATTTATTTAGTTCCTTGTTTGGTTCCTTTTGTTGTCATGGATTTCGTTATCATAATGATTATCGATTCGCAAATGTCCGTTACCAATTATCAGTCTTCGTAAAATTTACGAAAATTTAATAATTTACATTTAATGTTGCATTGATAACCAAACTTTTATTCCTTCATGTTAAATGTCGTAGTTAGGTTTCCTCGTTTGATACCAACATACGTTTAGAGAAATGTAATTGCATGTGCGTTTGTTGAAGGAAAGTAGGTATTATTCTGATAGTTTTTTTTAAATATAGTTTTATTTCAGTGATGAACAAACATGTTTTAACTAACTAATACATGTACCATTTTAATATGACCAAAATATTTATTTATGTACTTACCTTACTTGCAAGCTTATTCATGCAACATTGAAGTGTGCAGTTGCAGTTGGAAAGGTGTGGTTGAAAGCGACTTTTCATTTATAACATTTTCGAGTCAAATTCACCCTTTTACATACAAAATTCTGCCTCTTTGTACAAATGGGGTGAAGGGCAAAAAAATGGGAGTAATGATCAATGTGAGCAGTATATATGTATAGTACATAACATGTACATATTATGTAATTTACACCTATTCTGTCGTATTCAATGTATTCAGTCCCTTTTAGATTTTAAGGCGGGACTCAGGGTGAGTCCTACCCACACCCGCCGCACTGAAACCTGGACTTATTGTGCGGATTGTTGCCCTGTATAGCCCAGACAATGTAGATACAAAAAGAGCAAACATCGTGTATGCGCATGTATCTACTATTTTTTTTATTATGTTGTTGGGGCCCCTACGGGTAGTATGTATCGAAATTTGCAACCCTGAGCTTAATTGGGTCAAAATTCGACATATTTTGCCAAATATACACATTTCGGGTGCTGGCATGACGATTTTGACATGTTTATTGGGCTGGCGTGGGTATTTTCCGGGATTGAATCGAAATTTCATGTATGAGATCTGATAGTAAATTCAACCAGCTTTAATATGAAACAAATATATTTTGGATCGGAGCTATAGCGAAAAATGCCTAACTGCTCGACCGAATTTAATTTTCCTGGGATTCATCGACGCAGAATTTATGCTTTTTAGGAAAGTGTAGCACAATACTATGACATAATGAGCACAATAGTATTGTAAGATAAATAACGGAACTTTTTGTTGTTCCGTTATTTTGTGTGTGATCACTCAAAACAAAACGTAACAACAACTGTTGGAAAATCATGTGATCAGGGCCTCATGTAGTTACCACTACAGTATGATTATATTGTAATACCTCTTTATGATACCTTGTTCATTTCAAGACAGTTGGGTCCAGAATTACCGGTTTCTCGTTTGTTGGTTTTTGAGAAAACTATTCGGTTAAGAAGCACCACGCTGATCTTAAATTAAAGCGTATTATGTTGTCATCAAATCCTTCTGTCATGACCTTTTCGTGCATTTTGTGCACTTTTTTTTGAAAAATTGCCTGTTTTTGCAGAGCTCTATCTACGATCAACCAAGTTTGATGTCTTTATTGACTGGGCTCCGGATCCAGTCCACTCCCTCTGCCAGACTGATGTTCCCATCTACCAGGTTGATTGCCGGTACAATCTCTTCTGGTACTAAAGACCTTATTTTGTCCCTCCACGTATTGCTCAAAGAGGGTGAATTTGGTTTGTAAAAGGGTGAATTTGACTTGAAAACGCTATATTAGCTACTCCACTTTCTTCCTATTGAATGTATTTAACATTCAACAAATTGGGTACAAATTAGATTTCACCAGCAACCTTCCAAGTTTTGGAAAGAAATAGAATAGCATTTGGAAATGTTTCAGCAACAAGGGATATACTTTTGAGATTTCTAAGATCTCTTTGAAACCACAATCAATCGCATACAGAAGAATTTTCTCGAAAACGTATGTAGTTGATCATACACCGTATGGACTGCTGGGACAGAAGTACCTAATTAATAATAATAATAATAATTTCGATGATACAACCATCTGATTTACCTACTATCCTCCTGAAAAACCGGGAAACCAGAAGTTGTACCTAACTACGATAACTTATAACTCCTTAACTTTTCATTAAATACTAGTGATCAACATCGAGCTGATTTTACTCCGGAGATGATCTATTTTTGTGGAGCCTCGTAACTACGGAATTCAGGAAATGGTTTCCTACCTCCCGATTGGATTAGCGCATTACAAGTCCAACCTATCAACCAACGAAATTACTATGAGTTGTTCATCAACCTAAGTAGTACCTGTATAATATTATTATTATCACGTATGTAAATTAAGTTTTCGTGGAGACGAAAAGCTTTTTATTAAAAACGACCTTTTTATTTACACAAGAAATACAGGAGTTACTGAGAGGTGTTGGTGCTACCAACGACCAAGAGCAAAAGACATTGAGCACGGAAGAAGGATGTCCCTTCTTCCATGGACATTGAGTTAGGTCTCGCAGGACCTTATATAACCTCCTTACATCCTGTTAGTTCGCAGACATGGGAACGGACATGGAAGAAGGGAGGGCGTTCCTTCTTCCGTGGTTCGCAGACTAATCGCAACGTGTGGGATTCGTATCATGCTGACGCATATCCGTTCCCACGAAGTGGTTTGTTGAGGTAGCTATTCTTTATCTGTGTCAGGAGGGTTTATACACTCTTCCCATCCAAGACTGACAAATCCACTGGTTTTAGTGTATTTGGAGGGATATTTACTGTCATATACAGGGTGTCCCATCTAAACGGGCCCATCGGGAAATTACAGCCTTGCGGTGCGAGCTATCGAAAAATTGAACTGGACCTTTTTCATAGTATTTAAACTCATCTGCACGGTGCCGAAGTCCGATTTTTATTTTTCCATGTTTTAGGGTCTCAAATCATTGATTGAAACTTACGGTTTCCTGTTGACCCCCCTTTTTTATTGCTTTTTTCGATTCTAGGTTGAATTTGGAACAGAAAATGCCTCTTTGAAATTTTTGTTTTTGGGGCTTCGTTTCTGAGTTATTTCACTTTTTGCGAAATACAGAAAATCGCCGTTCCTTTTAGACGTTACCAACACTTTCTTACTATTTTTTCTTCAATTTTTGAGATGTTCACCACACTGAATGACAGGTAGTTTAATGCTGATTTCAAAAGTTTGGTGAAAAAAATCGAAGATAAAAATAGTAAGAAAGTGTTGGTAACGTCTAAAAGGAATCGGCGATTTTCTGTATTTCGCAAAAAGTGAAATAACTCAGAAACGAAGCCCCAAAAACAAAAATTTCAAAGAGGCATTTTCTGTTCCAAATTCAACCTAGAATCGAAAAAAGCAATAAAAAAGGGGGGTCAACAGGAAACCGTAAGTTTCAATAAATGATTTGAGACCCTAAAACATGGAAAAATAAAAATCGGACTTCGGCACCGTGAAGATGAGTTAAAATACTATGAAAAAGGTCCAGTTCAATTTTTCGATAGCTCGCACCGGAAGGCTGTAATTTCCCGATGGGCCCGTTTAGATGGGACACCCTGTATACATTGGGTTGATCTATCCCTGTGGACTCCTTTTTAATTAGATTAATCCTTTTAAGTATATAATATGATATAGCAACTATTGTTAGGATTACAAAGACTAATTGAATACTAGAGATTCCTAACATATGTAGATGAGTTTTTAACTGATCATCATATATTTTGGGAGTAGGCCTTATGTGTTCTGTCTTTTAAATTTACATAATCATATGTTTTCAAGGATAGTGTTACCTACATTCAATTCTTGATTGTTGGGTATTTCCATATGGGGAATGTTTAAGATTTTTATTGTTCCTTCACTTTTGCTAACAGTGCCAATTTTTTGTTTTCTAAACCAAATTTCTTCTTGTTCTGGATTGATTATATTTATTCCCAGTAAGGATTTAAATTCCGTTTGACCTTCCTTTCTTATTTCTATCTCTTCAGATGTTATAAATATTGATAGCAGAAGGTTACTATCTGAAATTGGTTCAATAGTATTTTCTGATATTTTGATTTTTGCGTAGTGGCAGCTCGTCGTGTTTTTATTAATAAGAAGTTCGGTTTCGCATAAGGCCTCTTCCTTAGAGATTGATTCTAAATTACATAAATAGTGATTAAACTTTACACATTGATGCGTTATATTCATATGGTATGGATTTAAGATGAATCATAGGATATTTAATTTTTCCAAATATAGGAATATCTAAGTAGTATACTATTTCCTTATTTATTATTTGACATCCTATCTTAGTGATTGCTTCGAATTCTAAAACATTTTGGAGTAGGTCCACATCATCAACATAGTTGGGGAAATACATTTTCATGATTTTGTCCATTTCTTTCATCAACTCAGAGGTACCAATGATGGAAGGATGTAAGATACCTAACTTACAGAAAGTTAGAGAATGCTCTATTTCCTCCACAGTCCTTAGGAGCAGATTTAGGGTTATTTGGAAGTGATTGATCATTTCTTTTAATGCTCTAGCATGTTTATCCATAGGATTGAGATATTGATTCATTTTTTCTATTTTCTCTGTCAATTCCTTATTATTATAATTCAGGGTGTCAATGGTTTGATTAAAGTCTTTTATCAATTGGGTTGATACCGAGAATTGGTTTTGTATTCTCTCTTTTAATGTCAATTCGTCGTTCTTGATTTTTCTGAACATTTTTTCGTATCTGTCAGCATCATTGTTGTCTAAGTTCCCAGTGATGGATTTTATTACTGTTCCTAATCCATCTATTAATCCTCTCCTGTTGCGTTTACCATGACTTTCATGTAGCCTTAGGTTCTGGACTTTTTCTTTTGTGATTCCTATGGTATAGTTTGCTGTTATTAAATATTCATCTAATTTCATTAATAATTCAGGGTATCTTCTTATGTTTTGGGAATATTTTTCATAAGTAATTTCAATATGGTCGGTTTGATTGTAGAGAGCATCTAGTTTATAGTAGTGTACCAGGAGATGTCTTCTTTCTTCCAGCTTTGCTAGTCCTATTGTGATCGGTAATATTCCTCGATTTACCTCGGCATTGTTAATGGTGATGGCCCCCACTAACCTGTAACAGGTAAATAACCGTAGGCTATATTGGACCCTATTTCCTTCCTGATTTGAGCTATATTTTCCTGGGTGAATGCGAATTCTTTGCCTAATGATAGGTCTTCCGCGTATTTAATGAGGAAAACACCACAATCATCTCCGCCTATTTGTAGTGGTATAGTTGGATTTAGGACAATCTTCCATTCCACCTTTGTCTGAGAGTTTTCATTAAGGGAATCCATAAATTCTTTTATTTTTGAAGTTATTTGTTCACCGTCTTTGTACTTCAAGGAAGTTATAGTTTTATCCTTTAGGTCTACTGCTACCAGTCTCCAGTGGGAATCTTTGTGTATTGGAATCATTAGTACAATCTTTTTGATTAATTTCTATTCTTTTCAGGAATCTTTTTGCTCTCTCTAAACTAAAGGTTAGTGTTATATAAAAGAAGGTGTTCAAAGCATAGACTTTAGGTAGTACAGGATTATTCCTGCTTCTTTCATTTATCATTTCCATGTAGAAATTGATTATGTTGTCTCCTAACCACTGTTTCTCTTTTAATGTTTCCAAGTCTGTTTGGTCTATGTTTATTCCAAATTGCTTAATCGTTTTGGGCTCTATCAGTTCCCTCTTGTCTAAGGATTCCGATAATTCCTCCTTTAATTCATTATCAGATCTCTTCCTAGGTCTTTTTACATTACCGGCGTGTATTTTAGCTTTTGGTTTAGGTTTACCTTGAATTTGCGTTGTCTTGATAAAAGCTGTTTCCGGTATATCTGGCAATTCCTCCCTATCTTTGTTTATCTTACTTATGACCATTTCCTTGCCCTTGCTATCAGCATCCTGTAGTGCTTTATAGAGAATCTCAATTCTTTTTTGGTGATTCAGAACGTAATCATTCATGACCTTTTCTTCCAAGTTTAATGAAATGAGTGAGTCATTTCCTATGTGGCCATTGATAATTTCAAAGGGAGATAATTTAGTGGCTGAATGAACGCTATTCATAGTCCTCACTAAGTTGAAAGGAAATGCTTAAGTGACGATGTGAGGAGAAACGGCGACTTGAGCTAATTCATAGTCAGTCACTAAGGAAATGCTTTAGCAAATGCTTAAGCATTTCCTTTGGCCGTATTCATAGACCGAAAGTCAAGTCGTTACTTTACTTTCAGCCCCATTTTCGCACCGAAATCAGAGGTAGCTCGGAACCTACCTTAAGCATTTCCTTAACTGAAGTCATCGTGATTAGTATAGATACGGAGATCTCCGTTGTTACATTCGTTTGTTACTTTCATTTCATTTCGCATTGTCATTTCATTATGGAGTATCAACACATTTTCGAGTATGATGAGTGGGATGAGTTCGACGACCAGGATGATCGTATGACGATAGTTCGAAGGCCCCGAAGGTATGTAAACACCTGGCGAAGTGGTTGTTTTTCAATTGTTTTCCAACCTTTATTGGAAAACAATCAATTGTTTTCCATGCTTTTGTGTGTGTTTAAATATATGTAGGTATTTTTAATGAGGCAGATACAACGAAGTGAAATATTTTGATCTATTATAGGTACATACGGGATGCACAGAACCCTATGGAAATGTTGGACGACGAGCAATTCAGGGGAAGATTCCGTTTTCGGAAGGATACCGTGATTGATCATTACCTATCATTATCCATGGTCGCCAAATAACAGAGGCTTTCCCTTACACAAGTTCTGGTAGGGTTGTGGTTTTATGCCATATCTTCGTATGCCGAGAAAAAATATTCATGTTGGGTTATGATTGTTTCCCTCATGCTAGCCCTACATTTTGAGAATAATGTAAGATACATTATTTAGTTTTTAAAGAGAAAAATTTTGAAAAATTCTTGTAAATAAACTTTTGTGAATAACTTGTATGATTCATTAAGTAGGTACCCAATTTTCAAATACAGAACAAATTGAGTTGATGCAATTCAAAACAAGAACACAATGTAACGCTTGGTTTATTATAATTCAACTGGTATAACTAGGAACCTACAAGTATATAATATACTTACTTGTGTGGAGAAGGTTATCGACCATATTCCGATATATATATGTGGGATGTAGAGGATCTCGAGGTTCGGTCACAATTAAAGACGTGTTTCCCAACGATTCGACTATTTATTTAGTCATTTACAAGGGCTACGACAGAAAAGATAGCACAATCCGGACTTGATAAAACTATTGGCTTAATTTGTATGGATGGGTACATGTAGCTGATATGCTAGGCGATTTTGTGTTCGTACTTACAGAGTGCAGGCTTCTTCCAAGTCGGAAAAATGCACCATTTAAATAGCTCACTTAGGTTTAAGAGAATTACTAGAAGACGGGTAAAGCACATGTGCCTCTGGATTCCACTATACAACTAAAGACTACACTGATATTTGGAGGATATTTGGGTGATATTTGGCCTAGCGGTAGGTACATGAAACTGGCGGGGGGTTGGGCAGAAAGGTACTGTTTGTAGATATGTAGGTAGGTATACTAATGACTGGGTGAAGGGTTTACACTGGTTCTCATAGGATTTTTCTTAAAACTAGTATGAATGGCATTACTGTATACTTTGCTCAAATTCTTTACATCTGATCTCTTATTAACTACTGATTCTTTGGTTCGTTCTATCAATATCATCTCCCTGATCTCCCTCTTAAATTTATTGCTTTCATATCCAACTATTTTCGTGTCATCAAATGTGAAATTGTGGCTTACTCTCCTGGCATGGGATCTTAAAGCTGTGGTATCTGTGGAATTTGGATGTTTCGTGAGAGTATTAACACTATTTTGGTGAGCATTCAGTCTCAACTTAAGGAGGCTACGTCGTTAGCTTTTGGTTTAGGTTTACCTTGAATTTGCGTTGTCTTGATAAAAGCTGTTTCCGGTATATCTGGCAATTCCTCCCTATCTTTGTTTATCTTACTTATGACCATTTCCTTGCCCTTGCTATCAGCATCCTGTAGTGCTTTATAGAGAATCTCAATTCTTTTTTGGTGATTCAGAACGTAATCATTCATGACCTTTTCTTCCAAGTTTAATGAAATGAGTGAGTCATTTCCTATGTGGCCATTGATAATTTCAAAGGGAGATAATTTAGTGGCTGAATGAACGCTATTGTTGTACGCTATTATAGCATATCTCATCATTTCAAGAACAGAGGATTGTATTTCCTTATTGGTGTTGAGTATTCTAATATGTTCGATGATTGTTGAATCTAGTCTTTCAATAGGTGAATTGGATGACGGGTTTTGAGTACATGTGAAATGTAACTCTATTTTATGTCTAGACAACAATTCCTTCATTAACATATTACTGAAATCAGCTCCATTGTCTACCACTATCTGTTTTGGGGTTCCATGATGAGCGAAAAATATCAGAAGCGTCTCACAAGTTTCCAGGGCTGTAGATGATTTAACTGGGTATGCTTGCGCATATCTGGAGAACATATCTATGATGGTTAGAAATTTGTGTCCCTCTATAGTGAGTTTGTCTATATGGAGTATTTCAAAGGGCCTGCTGTGTGTTATGGTAACGTTTAGTTTAGGTTTGAGCGGTTTCCGATCATATTTGCATTGAAGGCAAACTTCACATTCGTTTAACTGTTGGGTAATTTCCGTTTTCATTTTAGGCCAATAAAATTCTCTTTTTAGGTGTTCATAGGTTTCATTAATTCCCCTATGGTTGGTCATGCCTGTGTGATATTCTTCTATTAGTTTTTTCTTTTCCTCCTCTCCTTCTACATCCTTTATGAGAACGCTGTGGATTTTTAGATTTAGTTCTGAATGATTAAAGTTTTTCTTTATCGTGCTAGTCAACATTTCCTCTATGTCTTCTTCTAGGAAAATGCCGTAATTTTTCTGCGGTACTAGGTATTCTTTAACTACTGAAATTATTTGTTCTTCCAAATTTTCTTTTCCAAATCTGATTATCATTCTATTCCTTGACTGATGTAATTTTGTGATTCTAACTCGCAATTCTGTATTTAATTTAATTGATTTGATCAATATTTGGTTCGTACAGAAATTAAGCGGTTCTGATGTTTTCGGAATCTGAATCTCCTCTACAGTTGGGGGTTTTCCTTCATCTGACATGTTTAGTTCTATCCTGGAAAGTGCATCTACATGGGAGATTTCTTTACCCTTTTTGTATTTTATTTCAAAATCAAATTCATCCAATTTACATTTCCATCTGAATAATTTTTCGAACTAGGTTCTTTAAGCGAATAGAGCCATTGTAGGGGTTTGTGGTCAGTTTTTATGTCGAATTTTCTGCCATAAAGATAACTTCTAAAATACTTAGTGCCCCAGTATACTCCTAGCAATTCCCTTTCTATTGTTGATAGTCTACGTTCAGATTAATTTAGCGTTCTGCTTGCATAGGCAATGGGAAGTTGTTTTCCTTCTTTTTCTTGTGATAGAATTGCTCCCAGGCAGAGCAAATGGTCTACAAGGAACTTTACAGATACCTTAGTGCAATCAACTGTGACCTATAAAAAGTATTTAGTATTATCAGTTAAATAATATTATGTATTAATGGAAAGTGTAATACCCAATATGGCGTAAAAGTGTATCTTGAGCCAATAAAAAAAATTAAAAAAAAACACTGTCACGAAAAAGTGTCCTCGAAAAGCGTTACCTACATTTTACGACAATTTTCACTTACAACCAAGCCGTTGCTAGGGAAATGAAACTGTAGTTTTCATCGGACAAAAATCGTTCTCCATTCGATCGAAAGCTAGCTCTCTAATTATAACGCGTTTCTTGCGTCTTTGTTCTTGGTATTTATGACAGACTTATATATATTTTTATGTTATAAATAGATGTAGTGAACACTGCCGCTTGTTTTGTGATCAATAATTGCTTGAGGTTGAGGTTACCTACATTTCTGTTTTCATTAAAATAATACTACATCTAAACAAAGTTGGTCGTATAGGAAACTGGGATTCGTTGTTGTGTTACTGTTAGTTTTGATTTAGCCATCAGCCACAGAATACCGTCCTTTGATTCGTATAAACAAAGAGAAAATAGGACTTGAGGAAATAGACGTCTGTAGTACAATATTGACATAAAATGTTCCAATGTGTTGCAGACTCGTATGCAAGCATTTAGTTTAAAGTGATTTAATTTTGTAATTTTTTTTTTCTTTAAAAAAAGGGGAAAGATGGACGAGGACGCAGAGTTTTTGTTTGGAAACATTTACATAAATGCTCTGGAACTAGAGCCTTCAACGAATGATATATTGTTTTACTTACCTACTTGGTTTTTTTTTTTTTTTCAATTTCTCCGCTAAGTCTCCCACGCTTGGTCCGTTTTTATCCAATTTTCGTAACCTTCGGTTCTTTTGTGCCACAGTGTACGGTGGGACCTCACTTCGTTGATGAGATTCTCTTCGAAATCCATTTTTAAAATGTTTAAAAATTAAATTTTAAATTATCAAAATCGCTACAATGAACGCAAGCTCGTACGACCAAAATCAAACTGGTTGAACGTGTGCGTTCATCCGACGGCGTATCGTGCAAACAAGCGGAGTTCAACGACCATTTCGGACACATCTCTTCTAGGAGAAGGTTTGTTTTCATGCGTCCGTATGGAGTTCGCGCGATCTAGACGGTCCGTCCACATATCAAACCAATCCGTCCTTTCCGCCCCATCGCACGCATGACGTCAGACGGCTGGCAGGAGGCCAACTAGTACGTCAGAGCCTATGACGCACGAGCGTATGACGTCAGACGGCTGGCCGGAGGCCAACTAGTACGTCAGAGGCTATGACGCACGAGCTTATGACGTCAGACGGCTGGCAGGAGGCCAACTAGTACGTCACAGCCTATGCCGTAAGAGCCTATGACGTCAGAGGGCTGGCTGGCTAGGTGATCGGGTTTTTGTATGAATTTTTCATCTTAAAACTCTAAATTACCGGCCAACTCATCCTTAATTAGCCGATTCGATATTGTGGTTTTTTTTTTTTTTTTTCTTTTTTTTTTTTTTTTTTTTTTTTTTAATGAAGGTTTCCATCTCTGTGTCAAAAATTATAGTTTTTCATTGTCATCTAGAAATTGTCCAGCAGCCAGATCAATGTCGTGTGATTTGCCGTCTCTCGCGCAAAATGGTCTTAATCGTCTCCGGGTAAGCAATTATAGTAGCCCCCCCCCCCCCTTGATCAGCCACTGATGATCATGTATGTTTGAAGTGTTTGTCTTAAACCCTTTGTCCTGGTTTTGGTTCTCTCAATTCTCATTTAGTTTGTTCTGTTTTCACCAAGGTTTTTTCAATCCTTATTAGAAAATCTCGTTTTTTGTTGACTCGATAATATCGATTTCCCGAAAACATAGAAATTTGAATGTCGATATTAAAATATCGAATATCGGAGACAAAATATCGATATTTGAGCTTTGGACGAAGAGTTCGAGTTTCATAAGAATTGAATCATGCCATGAAAATTGATTTAAAAAATCGACAATAGGGTCAGCAACATGGGCTATAAACTCCATGAAAAGTTCATCGATCATTTTTTTTGTTTTTTTAAGACAACTTTATTATCTGTAGGATATTACAATTAGTACAATAACAATATCATAGTAAGTAAAATCGACAATATGGTCAGCAACATGGGCTATTTATAACAAAAATGAAAGTTGAAAGATGAATAATGATAAAACAACTTACTTTTTCGGAAAAGAGACGAGGAACACATCAAAACACCAGACCAGACTTACAAGGTTTTCCATCTTTTCTGAATGGTTCCAGACTTACATGTAGACACGTATTATCCTACAGATAATAAAGTTGTCTTAAAAAAAAAAAAAAAAAAAAAAAGATCGATGAACTTTTCATAGAATTTATAAACTCTATGAAAAGTTCATCGATCATTTTTTTTTTTTTTATGACAACTTTATTATCTGTAGGATAATACGTGTCTACATGTAAGTCTGGAACCATTCAGAAAAGATGGAAAACCTTGTAAGTCTGGTCTGGTGTTTTGATGTGTTCCTCGTCTCTTTTCCGAAAAAGTAAGTTGTTTTATCATTATTCATCTTTCAACTTTCATTTTTGTTAGGCTGGGCTTGTACTCTATGAATAGCAGTGTTGGCAAGGTGAAATTCACCTCGGTATTTCATAAAACTAACGAAAATCACGGACGTAGACTTACGAGGTTTGTCAAATGAGGTGATGACAGACTTACGAGTTTTTCTTTGTACGCGTTTTTCTTGTCTCCTGAAAAGTTGATCTCTCCAGACATACACGGTTTTCCAAGTATATGAGCGATATTTATAAATGAACAAAAAAAAAAAAAAAAAAAATCCGTTGGCCGCCTATTGTTGAACATTCTATTGTTGAGCCGTCGACGGGTGCAAAGGTCAGGGATTTCTTTCAGAGATGCCCGTCACATTCGTTCATTTTCGAAGCTGCGTGGGTTCATCACTATTAAATTGTGCGTGATCTCTGCTGAGGGAGTTATCAAATTTCGTCCTGAGTGAGATGGAGTATGCGGACAAGACAATCCACAACTGGGCGTGCGCAAGGCACCTCGTTAACCAAAATAACCAGGTACACATAGATAACCAGGTACACACAAAATAACCAGGTACCCAGTTCTGATTTAATTTCACTGATATTTGTGAACCACCAGTTAAATTCATTTTTGACGATCATCATTCGTGGTAGCTCATATTAGCCCAAACCCGACATGATTTGCGGTGATTTCCGTTTTTTGAACGTTCAAAATTCAAAAGTTGTACTGGCGTTCATTATTTTCACCCGGCTACAGAACCCATGACCGCCACGATGATGAAAATCGCGAAAGAGTTGACGCAATAATTATGAAAGAGGAAAACAGTACAATAATAAAAATTAATTTAGCAACAACGAGCAAAGTAGATGGAAAAATAAAAAACAGAAAACTAATAAAGTATGAACAACTGATCAGTCCTTGGCTCCACGGTGCTGGGATGAAATTTAATTTTGAGAAGTCAAATTTCATCGCATATAGTAATAAAAGAATAATGGTGCCAAATATTGGGTCAATAAAATGTCATACTGAAAATTGTAAAACTATAACATCTTGTAACTGCCCTATCGTTTCTCAAGTTGAATCCACCAAATATTTAGGAATAATCACTGATCAGTGCCAATCATGGGAAAAACATGTGAACCATATGATAAATAGATTAAGAAAGCTAATTGCTATTTGTAAAGAGGTCCGAGGATTTCTATCACTAAAATATTTAAGGGGTTTCTATTTTTCACTAATTCAATCTGTACTGACATACGGGATAATAGGATGGGGAAGCTGTTCAAAGAGTCTAATGGAAATGGTGTTTATTTGTCAAAAACTTCTTATCAAGATATTGCTAAAGAAACCTAGAACTTTTTCGACTGTGAAACTCTTCGAAATATTTAAAGTTATGACGGTACAAAATCTGATAAGCTATCAAACAATTACTAAAGTCTACAAAGAATGGAGTGAAAAGAAAATAGACAGAGTTGAACACGGAAGAACAAGATTTAGTAACGATATAAACTTAAAACTTCCACTCAAATTAACTACGGTAGGTCAGAACCAATATGTATACAAAGGAGTTGAAAATTTGAACATTTAATGTTCAATGCACTGCCAAACGAAATTAAAAATATGGAAACTGTCAGTAAATTCAAGTTACACCTAAAAAAGCTATTATGGAATCAATTCATGACATTATGAAGAATTAACCCTACAAATTACCTACAATATTCAATAAATAATATTTTAAATGCAAAAATAAATTATTAATAACATAATAATACCATCGAAGCAGGAATACAGGATGGAGATACTCCTCCCCTCAGCATTTAATTTAAGAGAAGATGTTTTATTTTGTACAAGTTATCATTTATTGTAATTATGAAAATTGGTTTCATGTGATATTATGATTAATAAATGCATTTAACAAACAACAAAAAAACATCACTACTGGCCCTTAGGGAACGGAGTCTTGACGGACGGGGGACCGTAACCGGGTTCAGTGGGACGAAAGGGATGAGAAACGAGGGCAGCTGTGGACGGTAAATTTTAATTAACTATAAAATCGTCCTCGAGCGAATCTTCAAGAGTGCAACTCAGGCTGAGGAGAGTAGATTAAAAACACTTCCCGCCCATATTTGCTGTAAAATGAGTTAACGCAGTATCGTTACGGGTATAAATACAAGGTACGGGTATAAAATTTCTTATTTTCGAAGATACCTACGTTTTAATACACTTATTCGCCGCAGTGGTATTATATCGTAATTTTGGTTTATTATCTCCGATAGTGAACCACTGGAATCGACCATAGAAAACTTGTATCATTTAATAATGATTAACATGACGTTTCCATTTGTTTTGCGAATATTACGAGCGTCACGTCACGATGAGGTTTGCGAGCGTCACATCACGGACGAGTGTCACTTACTCAAGTGGAAATTGAATCACGTTACTATAATCGTTGCTAGCGTCACGTTACTGTGGTGGTTGTGAGCGTTACATAACGATATAAATGAAGAGGCTAGAAAAATAGTTTCGTTATGCCTGCAAATATAAGTAAAGTGCGAGAAAACTCAAAACCTTACGCCGAAAGCTGCCGAAAGAGCGAAACGATATCGAGATCGCACACAAACGATATCAAGAAACTAGAATCACAATTTCATGATTTCATGATTTGGCTGCCGAGAATGAATGAATGAATAAAGTTTATTCAATGAATAATGAAAATAAATAGATACATCTGGTAGGTATAGTAACATAAAAAATAAATTTAGAAAGAAATTAATTTGTACCATAGGTTCCATTTGAATAGTAATGCTCAACTGTAGGCAATGCCTGTGGTGTTGAGCATGAGTCTCAGGCCTACTAAATTACTAGCACTAGGTTAATTAAATTAACACTAGTTACAAATTAAATTGATATCTTCAGAACAGACCTTTTTCTTCCGCACCACTCGTATATAAATTCACTACCATATACATTAAAATTAGAAATTACATTAATACAGTACATGTGTTATCAACTAAAAGATTTTGAAAAGAATATGGTTTGACTGTTCACCGATTAGGTACAATATACACTGGTAGTATGCGCTAATATAGCGGATCTTCCCTCCCTCACAAGCCAGGACAAGATTTGCTTCTTGTATTGGGACCTCGAGAATGAAGAGGGATACTTCATCAACGGAGGCAAGTTCCTATGCAGCATGTGTAGGATATAGAGCGGACTTCGAGTGGACATGGTTATACGCGGTCGGGGATTAAGAGCAAAGCCCGAATCCACCAGCCTCGTACGGTAATGATGAGCTGCCTCTATGTCGACCAGGGAGGGATGCTTGTGAAAATACAGAAGCAATCCTTTGGCAAACAATTGTTTAAGAGTAAGAACCTTAGCTTCATCGTACAAATCGGATGATGGGAATCTACGATGCTTTCCCAATAAGACCTTCAACAATCCTTTTTGCAAAATATCCAGTTTTTTCAGTCTCGATGCGACACAGCCTCCCCATACCACTATTGCATATTGCAGAACAGATTGAACTAATGTTAAATACAACATCTTTAGTCGAGGAAAGTCAATAACCGATCTCAGATTATAAAAAATAAATAAATATTTCTTAAGTTTACCATGAATATACGTAACATGATCATCCCAATTCAGCCTGTCATCGATCATGACTCCTAAATATTTGTAGCTGTTGACCCGCGACAGAGTGGGGCAGGAACAAATGAGGACAGAACAATCTCCACCATGCATTCTTAGGGATAGATATGGATCACTGATATCATAACTTTTGGAACTAGTTATAGTCATATAATAACAATTGCGTTAATCGTTAAAATACTACTTTGAAGCCATTTATGCAGCCGACTAAGGTCACTCTCCATATCCGAAAAAATGCTTCCCCATTCCGTGAGAGCCAAACGATATCGAGAAAACAAGAAAAATTCTGCAACTCCCGATACGAGCGCTTCAGAACGACACAAAGCGTACAGAGCTAAGAAAAAGGCTCAACTCGAAGCATTAATGACCTGCACATTTTTTAGTACTGTAAAACACACCACCATCGACTTGATCTTCACCCGATACATAAGTTCCCTGCCGTGTTTCAACTACGATTCGTAATTGAGCCATCATCGACCGATTTTGTCAACGTTTTTTGTTTTAAATATTTTTAAGAAATAAACATTAAAAAAAATTTGTTTGAGGAGAACAATGTCGTGAAATTAATCATTATTAAATGATCTACCTATCGGTAGAACCATAGGTCTGCCGCCCGTTTTTTTTAAATCCCTAGGTCAATGGGAAAGGGGTTCAAAACGATATTGAAATTTTGAAAAATTCATGTCTCGAAAAATTCAAATGGAATGGTGTAGTTTTTAGTTCACGTTTAAATACGCAGAATTTAATTTTTAGATTTTTTTCAAGACCATCCGGAGCTTTGTGCGACCAGCCGTTCGTTCACAATGAGGGCTCAAAGTTGGAGCAGATCAAAAGTCGTCAACACGAGGGTGAATCGTGAGGCAGCCTGGCCCAGCTGATTCGATGAGCACATGGTTTACAAATAATACAAGTGGTTAATAACTGACAATAGTTAATAATAATTTACATGATGTTGAGGGATGTCGAGGGTCGGTCAAATGAAAATTGATTTATGTGCCTGCCACATAAATCAATTTTCATTTGACCGACCCTCGACATCCCTCAACATCATTCTTACTGACGGTCAACCTAAACCACACACACTTAATAATTTACATACTTGATAGTAATTATTATTAATTGATAATGATTCCTAACAATAATTAATCTATCATTTAGTGATCTAGACACAAGGGTGATCTGTACAATGAAGATAGTAAGCCGTTGTCAAGAATTTGCAGAGTTTTCACCTTCAAAGTGCTCCAGTTTGAGAACCGAATACGATATCGCCATTCTGACTTCACCATCGTGTTTAGCGTTGAAACATCTATAAACCGGGGTGTTACTCGGCAAAAAAGAGACAAAATGTTTTATAAATATAGTAAAATAGAGACATTTTACGTAAAACCTGTTATTTCTTCGGAAATTCGCTCTTATAGCCATGCTGCGTGACCCCCCCCCCCCCCATCCTCCACACAGACCCACGGTTAGCCCCCCCCCCCACCCTGGCACAGTTCTAGATCCGCCACTGGTAACATCTCACATGTAACATTGTAACATGCATGTCTACCTGTGATCTAGAAGATGCGAAGAAATTCTTGACAGTTGCGTCAAGAATTTGCAGAGTTTATTTTGAAGTGTTCAAGTTGCTGAAAATTATTTTTTTTTTTTTTTTTATTCAAATTCTTTATTGGCATGGTTGTCAACATACAGCCACAGTTAAAACATAATGAATCATAACCACAATCGTAGGGTATCAATGAAAAATATTTACAACTGCATCTTATCACCTAAACTTATCCTAAACTTATATACTAATACCATTTTCTTCTATGAATTCCCATAATAATTGAAAAATATCGATATTTTCTTTTCTTAATATACAAAATAATATTCTCAAAATAATATTCTCAAAATTCTCAAAATAATATTGAAGGAGCAATAAGTGAAAAATATTTTGTCAAGGTTGGTGTGATATTCTGGGTTCTAAAGGTGTGAGTATCTGGAGCAGGTAGTTTCACCAGTAGCCTTCTGTTATGCTGTTGTTCCACCTGCCTGTATTCCTGGAACTCCCTTTCACGTTGTCCCTGGGATTTATACGACCTGTCATTGTTGAGAGGGACAAGATATTCCCCGCGAAGCAAAGCCTCCTTGGACTTGCGTGGTCAACTTGTGACGTCACAGGGATCGTCCAATCAGAAGGAGGTTTTCAAGAGGCAACGACGGCTCCACGTAGAGCCAAATGTCCGCCCTTCTCAAGTACCGAAATGTTTTCCAGGAAACTCTTTCCTATTGTTCACTTCTCATTTCCCCTTCTCAAGCTTGTATCAGTGTCCTCAGAAAGTCAGTGTAGGGACGTTACGATACCATCTGAGTATCGATACTCCTTTCGATACGATACTTTATAAGTATCCTAACACACAAATATTACCTCCACACGCCTTTCTCATTTATTTTTGTGGGTTTTTCCCCTGATTATGAAGGGAAAACATATGATTTTACTGGAGGAGAAACCAGCATCGTGGTCCCAGCATCGTTTACAGGTGATCCCAGAACCTTATTATTTCCATTTCTTTCCCGCACTTTCCACTATTGGTGCATTTACCTTAATGGTCGGTGGACGGAAGTTAAAGTACCTAGATCTCTTTGAAAATTTGCTCATAAG